>MU260125.1:422500-427500 GCA_020310875.1 Ceratopteris richardii | reverse complement strand
AAGTGAAGAAGACTCCGACTATTGCAGAAGTACAAATCTTTACATCTTGAAGGTGCAGAAGTGTAAAGGTTGAAGAAAACTTGAAGGAAGACATACAAAGAGCATCAAAAGGATCAGAAGGAGCAACATTCGAGGTAAAGGTACATTTATTATCTGTAAAGGTTAAAGATTTGAAGCTACAGGTGAAGTAAAGATGGGAGATAGTCTCCAAATTGAAAAGTTGGATAGAGAGAACTATCCTGCATGGTCTATGAGGATGGAAGCTCACCTTATGAGCAAAGATCTGATAGGATACATCACAGGAGATGAAGAAAAGCCAGAATTCAGAGATCCTAGTGTTCCAACTAGGGAGGAGCTTGCAGATTTGAAGAATTGGATGAAGAAGGATGCTCAAGCAAGAAGCATCATCTACATGGCAGTCAATGACTATTTGCTTCCTCACATTAGAGGACTTGAAAGTGCTTGTGATATTTGGAATGCTTTGGAAGAGCATTTCCAAAATACAACCAAATCAAGGAAGGCTTCACTATGGGCAGAGTTTACTACCTTCAAGAAGAAGGCCTCACAATCAATTTCTGATTATGTGACAAAGATGAAGGACATTGCAGATTCTTTAGGTGCAGTTGATGAAGATATTGAAGAAGACAAATTGGTAAGACAAATACTCACAGGACTAAGAGGAGATGAGAAATGGAAGCCTTTCATTTTATCTACAGAACTTTCATTAGATCACTTTACTCCTGATTTGAATCAATTGTTAGGACATATGCTAACTTTTGAGAATGATGTCAAAGGAGATGTTGATAAGAGTGTAGGTCATGCAATGTATTCTAAAGACAAGAAGAAAGCCAACAAAGGGAAGCAACAATCAGGTGAAGAAGAAGGTACTTCAAACCAAGCAAACTTCATAAGAGGAAGAGGAAATGGCAGAAGTAGAGGAAGAGGCAGAAACAACAAAGAGAATGCAAGAGCTTGTTGGATATGTGGTAAGACCAATCATCTATCTCATGATTGTTGGCATAATAATCAAAACAATGGCAATTATCAGAACTTTAATCAAAGAGCAAGAGGTGGTAGATTTCAGAGAGGAAATTTTAGAGGTAGAGGTGGTAGGAATTCTTTTGGAAGAGGTGGTGAAAGAAACTTCCAAAGTCAATCCTATAATAACACCTACTACAACTATGCATCAGATCAAAAGGAGGATTCCACTCTCATTATGAATACATGTGAAACCTCACATGAGGACATGAGAGTGTTCTATATTGATTCAGGATGTAGTAATCATTTAAGTGGAAATATTGCTTTGATGACTGACCTAGATCATAATGCAATTAATCATACAGTGCAGACAGGTGATAATACAAAGCATAAGGTAAAGTCAATTGGTTCAGTCAAAGCTAAGGATGGGAGCACTCTTCTGAGTAAGGTACTTTATGTTCCCACAATTCCAAAGAATTTGATCAGTGTAGGTCAAATTGTGGAAAAAGGTTATGAGGTAAGGTTTACCAATGATGGAGTCTATGTGGAAGACCCTAGTCAAGGGTATAAACAAGTTATTGCAGGAAAGAAAGAAGGAAGGCTCTTCACATTGAAGGTACAAGGAAATGTTGGACATGCTATGTTCACATATGGAGAGCAGAAGGTGTCAGAATTGGATCTTTGGCACAAAAGACTTGGACACTTTAATGAAAGAGGTATTAAAGAAATGATTAACAATGATTCAGTGCTTGGAATGCCTAACATTGCAGGTCAACACATGACATACAGATGTGAGGCATGTCAATTAGGTAAGGCTCATAAGCAATCCTATTCCAAGCATGGATTTATGTATTCAGAAAGACTTGAATTGGTGCATACAGATGTGTGGGGTCCTTCAAAGGACTTTAGTATAAATGGTTCAAGATATTATGTCATATATGTTGATGATGCTACCAGGTGGATCACAATTTATGTGATTAAGGAAAAGTCAGAAGTGTTTAATACATTTAAACACTATCATGCATATGCAGAAAGGATTACAGGTCAAAAATTGAAGAGACTAAGGTCAGATGGAGGGGGAGAGTATTTTTCAAATGAGTTCAATGATTATTTGTGGAATGCAGGTATAAAGAGAGAAGTTACTTGCAGGTACTCTCCTCAACAAAATGGGGTAGCAGAAAGAAGAAATAGGACTCTTGTTGAATTTGCAAGGTCCATGATGAAAGAGAAGAATTGCCCAAATTATTTGTGGGCTGAGGCTGTTAATACAGCTACATATTTGGTTAATAGATTGCCTTGTAAAGCTTTGCAGGGTATGACACCATATGAAGCTTGGTGGGGTAAGAAACCTACCTTGGATCATTGCAGAATATTTGGATGCTTGGCATATGCATATGTGCCATCTCAATTGAGGCATAAGTTGGAGCCTAAGGCAGAAAAGTATGTATTCATTGGTTATGATGATAAGCAAATGGGATACAGGTTGTGGAGTCCATCCACAAAGCAATTTATTGTATCCAAGGATGTTACATTTGATGAGCAAGGTACTTGGTATGCAGGTAAATATAATGTACATGCAGATGATGAAGAAGTAGTGGATCAAAGAAAAGGTAAAGCAAAGATTCAATTACTTGATGAAAGTGAGAGCAATGAAGTGCAGATTGAAGTTGTAGAGAGGCCAAGGTTTGATCCAGAATGTGATGAACCAGAGACCTCAAGAAATGCAGAAGTTAGAAGATCATCTAGGCACAAATGGCAACCTACAAGGTATAGCTATGACACTTCATTCTTAACTACTAAAGATTATGCTTATTTGGTAAAAGCAGATGAAGACCCTTCTACATATGAAGAGGCCAAAGGGAAGAAGAATTGGGAAGATGCTATGCAAGAGGAGTATGATGCATTGATAGAGAATCAAACATGGGATTTGGTTCCTAAACCTAATAGTCAGAAGATTATTGGATGTAAGTGGGTTTACAAGACTAAAAGATTTGCAGATGGAAGTGTGTCTAGGTACAAAGCTAGACTTGTTGTGAAAGGGTATGCACAGACATATGGAGTGGACTATGATGAGACCTATAGTCCTGTGGCAAAGATGACAACCATCAGGACACTCATAGCAATTGCTGCTTGTAAAGGTTGGAAGTTGTCTCAATTAGATGTTAAAAATGCTTTCTTGAATGGTTACATTTCAGATGAAGTCTACATGGAGCAACCAGATGGGTTCAAAGATCAAGTGAGTCCAAATTATGTGTGTAAGCTCAAGAGAGCTTTGTATGGGTTGAAGCAAGCCCCAAGGGCTTGGAATTATAGGCTTGTAAAATTCTTGAATGATCTTGGATTTCAAGCATCAAAGGCAGATAGTAGCTTGCTAGTCAAAGCAAGTGAAGATGGGTTTATTTATGTTTGTATTTATGTTGATGACATAATACTTACAGGAACAGATGATAAGGGATACAAATGATCAAGAAGCAGATGGAGAAAGAGTTCAAAATCAGTGATTTGGGGAACCTATCATTCTTCTTGGGAATGGAGATTTCTTATACTCAACATGGAGTATATGTGACCCAAGAAAGGTATCTTAAAAATTTGCTAACCAAATTTAAAATGGAAGATTGCAGGGTTGCACCTACACCTTTGGAAGTGAACCATAAATTGTCTAGGTTTGGAGGAGAAGAGTTCAGAGATATGAAACTCTATCAAAGTTTGGTTGGTAGCTTGATTTATGCTACATTGACAAGGCCTGACTTGTCATATGCAGTTGGTGTGCTTTCACAATTCATGCATTGTCCTAGAAAGGAACATTGGATTGCAGGACAAAGAGTACTTAGGTACATCAAGGGTACACTCAAAGAAGGGTTGTACTATGGGTTTACTTCAGATACAAGAATCAAGATATATAGTGATGCAGATTGGGCAGGTAATGTGGATGATAGAAGATCAACACATGGATACTTGTGCTATGTAGGAGACAAATTGATTTCATGGTGTTCCAAGAAGCAACATACAGTTGCTTTGTCATCTACAGAAGCAGAATATAAAGGTATGGTGGAAGCTGCAAAAGAGGTAATATGGCTAAAGACACTTTTGAAAGTTTTTGATGTGATTCAGAGTACTCCTATTATTTGTGGAGACAATATGAGTTCATTATACTTGGCAGCTAATCCTGTATTTCATGCTAGAACTAAGCATATTGAAATACAGTATCATTTTCTGAGAGAGAAGGTCATTGAGAAAGAGATTGAAGTCATACACACTCCCACAAAAGATCAAGTTGCAGATATGATGACTAAAAGTCTAGATGGACCAAAACTACAAAGATTCAAGGATATGGCTGGAGTAAAGAAGATAGAAAAGAACCTCAATTAATGATTGAGGGGGAGCTGTTGGTGCATGACAATCATCAATTGAAGGATTATGGAGAAATGAAGTCAAGGAGTCAAGAAGGAAACAAAGTCAGATGGTTGAAGAAAGGACATTTTCAGAAAACTCAAAGATATGTACACATATGTACATTAGCTGACTTATACCCTTGTTTAAGTCATACACTTGTATATATTCATCTATAAATATGTTTGAAAATGTCGGGCAAGTAGAGCAGAAGAGATTTGAGGATAGGAAGAGAGAAATTAGTGTCATTAGACACATGAAGAGTGAGTGAATTGTCCATCCTCACTTAGATGTAAATTTTCTGAGAAATCGAAAAATTTTGCGCCCGATATTTTGCTGTCTGCTCCCTCTGTGTTTAATCTTTTGAGAAATCCTTTTGCACGTATCTAAGTCCATAGCTAATCCATCCTATGGCTAGAATTTGAGAGGTTAATTGTAATCAGGCTCTGAGAATTTTGATTAGGAACATTCATATGTAAGAATGTTCTAAGAGTCGTAAAATCTGGCGCACATTTCATCTTCAATGAAATGATCATTGCTCAGTCCACAGTGTAAAGTTTTACACAAATGAGGGCTTAAAATCTAAGTTGGAAGGTAAGCCATCTATGGCTAGAAGATCTTGATCAAACGGG
>MU260125.1:37500-417500 GCA_020310875.1 Ceratopteris richardii | reverse complement strand
TCTATCTATCTATCTATCTATCTATCTATCTATCTATCTATCTATCTATCTATCTATCTATCTATCTATCTATCTATCTATCTATCTATCTATCCATCTATTTGCCTATCTATCTATCTATCTATCTACCTGTCTATCAATCTATCCATCGATCTATCCATGTATCTATCTATCTATCAATTTTTATCTATCTATCTATCTATCTATCTATCTATCTATCTATCTATCTATCTATCTATCTATCTATCTATCTATCTATCTATCTATCTATCTATCTATCTATCTATCTATCTATCTATCTATCTATCTATCTATCTATCTATCTATCTATCTATCTATCTATCTATCTATCTATCTATCTATCTATCTATCTATCTATCTATCTATCTATCTATCTATCTATCTATCTATCTATCTATCTATCTATCTATCTATCTATCTGTCTATCTGTCTATCTGTCTGTCTATCTATCTATCTATCTATCTATCTATCTATCTATCTATCTATCTATCTATCTATCTATCTATCTATCTATCTATCTATCTATCTATCTATCTATCTATCTATCTATCTATCTATCTATCTATCTATCTATCTATCTATCTATCTATCTATCTATCTATCTATCTATCTATCTATCTATCTATCTATCTATCTATCTATCTATCTATCTATCTATCTATCTATCTATCTATCTATCTATCTATCTTTCTATATATCTGTCTATGTTTCTTTCTATCTATCTATCTATCTATCTATCTATCTATCTATCTATCTATCTATCTATCTATCTATCTATCTATCTATCTATCTATCTATCTATCTATCTATCTATCTATCTATCTATCTATCTATCTATCTATCTATCTATCTATCTATCTATCTATCTATCTATCTATCTATCTATCTATCTATCTATCTATCTATCTATCTATCTATCTATCTATCTATCTATCTATCTATCTATCTATCTATCTATCTATCTATCTATCTATCTATCTATCTATCTATCTATCTATCTATCTATCTATCTATCTATCTATCTATCTATCTATCTATCTATCTATCTATCTATCTATCTATCTATCTATCTATCTATCTATCTATTGATCGATCGATTGATGTATCTATCTACCTATCTTTCTATCTATCTTCTATCTTTCTATCTATCTATCTTTCTATCTATCTATCTATCTATCTATCTATCTATCTATCTATCTATCTATCTATCTATCTATCTATCTATCTATCTATCTATCTATCTATCTATCTATCTATCTATCTATCTATCTATCTATCTATCTATCTATCTATCTATCGATCTATCTATCTATCTATCTATCTATCTATCTATCTATCTATCTATCTATCTATCTATCTATCTATCTATCTATCCATCTATTTGCCTATCTATCTATCTATCTATCTATCTATCTATCTATCTATCTATCTGTCTATCAATCTATCTGTCGATCTATCTATGTATCTATCTATCTATCTATCTATCTATCTATCTATCTATCTATCTATCTATCTATCTATCTATCTATCTATCTATCTATCTATCTATCTATCTATCTATCTATCTATCTATCTATCTATCTATCTATCTATCTATCTATCTATCTATCTATCTATCTATCTATCTATCTATCTATCTATCTATCTATCTATCTATCTATCTATCTATCTATCTATCTATCTATCTATCTATCTATCTATCTATCTATCTATCTATCTATCTATCTATGTGTCTGTCTGACTGTCTATCTATCTATGTATCTATCTATCTATCTATCTATCTATCTATCTATCTATCTATCTATCTATCTATCTATCTATCTATTTATCTATCTATCTATGTATGTATGTATGTATGTATGTATCTATCTATCTATCTATCTATCTATCTATCTATCTATCTATCTATCTATCTATCTATCTATCTATCTATCTATCTATCTATCTATCTATCTATCTATCTATCTATCTATGTATCTATCTATCTATCTATCTATCTATCTATCTATCTATATGTCTATCTGTTTATCGATCTATCTATCTAACACTATTAACTAATTATTTAGCTCATGCATAATATTAGAAATAGTATGTCAAGAGATTAGGAGGTTATCATAGATGGTGGATAAGGTAGCAACTTTATGATTGAGGCAATAATGCTGAGATTAGACCTATGGGCATCAAGAGGTGCATAGTTCTGAGTGACCATGATAGATGAGAGCAAGGTAAAACTTGGTGGGATGGTGGAAAGAGTGGCCCGTAATAGTGCACGTATCCGACTTTACTCTAGATTTTTTTATGATTTTAATCTTCTCTTGGGATGAACTTGGCTTAGGTAATTCTTGATTGGGGATGCAATTACATGTGGGTGCAAGTCCAAGATGTGCTGAAGCAACTGTAGATGAAGACAGGGCAAGACCATGCAAGAATAGCACTACCATCCCATTGATGGAGCCGAAAGAAGTAGATCTAGATTCTTTGGGGTTAAACAACATTTTTGAGGATGAAGACTTGCAAAAATGGATGGGTGCCAAATCTCCGCAATGCTATATTGCAATCTATAGTGAACATTCATTGGGCAAAGGCAATGGCTCAAGTGTTGAAGTCTTAGGATTAAGACAACCCACATAGGATAGGCTAAGAAGCAGGAATATCGGAGTGAAAGTGAAGCACTAGAGAAACGTAGAGAATATGCACTTGAAGAAGTTCAAGAATATGGATCAGTTTCCCATTGAAGAAATACCCCAAGGATGGCTACGAAAGAGAACCTTGGATGCAAAAATTAAGGAAGTTTATGCTTACAATAGAGCATGATTTGAGGAAAAGGATCACCCTGGAAAAGAGATCATGAATATGGAGTCAACACAAAAATGGTGAAAGAAGTAAACTTGGGTGAATCTGTAGAGCCAAAACCCATCCTACTAGCATCCTGATTATGGCAAGAACCGGCCCTCTTGCACAAGGTAACCTCTTTCTTCTAAAGTTTCAAGGATGTTTTCACATGAAGCTTTAAGGATTTGACACAGATCCCCATGAACTTGGGGCTCCACACGATATTTTTGGTCCTTGATGCAAAACTAGAATGAGGAAGAATCTATCACCTCAACCCAAAGTATGCAGAGGTGGTGAGAACAAAGATATATAGGATGGATGTGACGGGAATCATTATCCATGTGATGAACCATGAATCTTTCATTCTATATAAAAAAGCTATACAAGCAGTCATGCACTATAAGGAGAAGAGGGCTTGATCAAGGAATCTGAGTGCATTGAGAGATTGATCCAATGGTGCTTAGTCCATTGATTGGTTGAATCATGGAGTGAGAGTCATTGCACATCGCAGAGTGCAGATCATTTAGGGAGACACAGGAACGCAAAGGAAGATAGGGAGAGTGAAGGATATTAGAATGCAAGATAGATGTGTGGACCTTCATAGGAAGTTTGTGTCTACTAGAGAGCAAGATAGAAGAAGTCTAGTGGGGCATTTTGTGGGCTGGAAGAATTCCACATAGATATGCATTTGTAGAATAGAGAATGCTTAGAGAGGAGGGTGAAACAACGATACTTATATGCATAGACACAAGGGCTAGGAGAGAACGCAGAGTTACCAAGTGGGGTTAAACTTGTTTGAAGACTTGGAGATGTGTAATAATGGAGAAGGTATGGAGTATTGAGCTTAGAAGCACCTTATATTGATCGGCAAGCAATGGACAAGAGTGTCATTGGGGAACCGCTAAAGGTGTGGGAACCGACGAGGAGGGTGATGCTAGAGAGGATTGATAAAAGAGGTGAATGCTGAGGTGAGACGAAAGTTGTGGATCCATTGGTAGAACTTGATCCAAGGGGCTTCCTGCCACAAGAACATCCTAACCGAGTAGCTAGCTGTGTGTTTGGCCTTTTGCAAGATTCAAGAACAAGTTCTTGAAAAATATGAGGAATTAGTGCCCTCAGTGTTGTTCTATGTCTTACGCATTATAAACCAAGCCCTTTATAATACATCAAAAGTTCACGATTTTCTTTTTTTCTCTTCTCTATAGAATTTGGTGTCATAATTATTCCGATAGTTTATTTATTGTCTTCTAAGTTATATCAACGCTCAGTCATCCATTAAGTTATGGATAGCACTATGTCTATCAAATATTTCACTCAGTTTAGTTGCTCTTTTATAAACTTGCTCAATGTTGTCTATTAAGTAAGGATCTATGCTAACAAAAGGCGATAGAAGGCATGCTTCAACAAACATGTTGAAGACAAATGATTAAAAGTGTGACACTTAATTCTAATGTGTACATTTAAGCGACATATAAAGAAGCTTCAAAAATGAGGATTTGGAACAGTTTTAGTAAATCATATCTCAAATAAAAGTTCCATCCAAGTATCTTTGTTAGAAGGTGATGTAATACCTAGCTACTTCGTGATTGCCAAGTGAAATCATCATTATACCAAGAGCCATTGAACAAAGACATCTCAAAATAATTACAAGTTGACAAGATAGGAAGCAAGAAAACCAAGGTTATAAGAAGAAGTGCAAGCACAGGACTTACAGAGTTTTAGAAAACCAACAAGAATACCCACAAAACTCCCATGAAGTGAGTCTCAACGACCGTATTCGTTTCCTTGCATGTTTAGCAATGATGAGACCTTGTCTAAAGCTTGGCCTTACATGGAAGGATTTTCATATCACATTTGCACTCAAAGAATCAAATAATCCAAAGCTATATAGGAAACTAAAAGATGGCTGATGTTCAAAGAAAGAAAGGGACTATCCTTGCTATGTAGTCCAATCTCATAGGTACTCGAAGTAACGCAATTAAGTGTTGTAGAGGAAATTAAGTTCTCATCCATATAAGCAAGGATAGTTGATGTTCAAAGAAACAAAGGAACTATCCTTGCTATGGATCAGGTCCATCTCATAGGTATTCGAAGTAGAACAATTAAGTTTTGTAGAAGAAATGAACTTCTCATCCATACAAGGAATGATTGTACCTATGCGAAATGTTTAGTGTGTGAGGATCATAACTTCACAAAAGAAGGTATCCTTTGTCTACACTATTATTGGAGAACAAAGTGGCCCTTAATATGGTAAATGGTATTGTGTCTCTCTCAGTCTCAAGAAGGGAGCCCTCTTGTTCCTTAGAAGAAAGAAATGAACATGTACACCATCCCAACTTGTTGAGAAACCCCTCACCCATGTCATCAACTCCCAATCTAGTAGACATCTCACTGCAAGAACCCTCTATCACTTGAAGAACTTTAAAGAGTGGCAATAGAAATTCACATTTTCTTTGATCAAGCGAGGGTTCATTGGATTTTGGAAATCACTATTCATCGAGATCTTATCTCTTACAACATTAAGAACATCTATATGTATTTCACACCTAATCGTCACGAAAGCAAGTGATTCTGGCATCCACCCACTTGCTCAAAAGGTTTTTGTCACCTATTGGAGAAAGTGAGCTCTTTGGCATAGCATCCATGGAATCTGATTGAAAAACATGTAAGCTTAACCTTCCACTTCATGGCCTAGGAATTCAATGAAGCTCAACAAATGGAGAAAGATACAGTCAATTTTTTGCATCAGGGTATTTTAGTCGGTGGCCATGGCTGAAATCAATGATGTGTTATGTATGTTGGGTGTTGAAGATAATTTGGATGGTACGAATTACCTATTATGGGCTTATATGATGCATCATGTATTGTTCACAAAAGGACTGTGGAATATTATGCAAGGTGTTGAAAAAGATCCTATTTCACCTGCAAATACTAGTACTGAAGCTGATGTAGATGGCATCGAAGATGGTGATATTCTACAAATTCATGTTCGTGCTATAGTTTTTGGTGCACCTACTATAGAGCAAATTCATTGGGATGTCAGATATGCTCAAGCACATGCATTGATAGCCTTGTCTATCAAACGTGCCATTATTTCCCACATTCACTCTTGTAGAATAGCTAAGGATGCTTGGGAAACACTTACCACTTTATACCAGGCAAACAATGAGGCTCATGTTGCTTACCTCTAAAAACAATTGGAGAGTGAACACATGAATGAAGGTGATTCTATGGACAATTTTTTGACAAAGGTCAAGGAATATTTGAAGGAACAATTGATTTCTGCTGATGAAGTTATACTAGATAGCTCGCTTGTGCAGACTTTCTAAATGATCTTCCTAATTCATATCAGAGTTTTGCTTCTACTCTTCGTTTGATGATGAAATGAAATCCAAACGCCTTGATATTTGAGGATTTAGTCTCTGTTTTGTTGCAGGAAGATCAGTCTCGATAGAACACGTCCATTGCGTGTGTTGTAGATCAAGCTTTCCTGGCTACCGAGAAGAGGAAAGGTAAATGGAGATCATCTACTAGTAAGCAAAAATCTGCAAATGCTGCACATTTGAAGAAGGAAGACAAAGATAAGATGAAATCAGAAAAGCAGAAATTTTTTTGTAAGTACTCTAAAGAAAACAATCATGTCATAAAGAGGCCTCTTCACCAAAAACAGAGTTTGGTAATCTTGTGAAAAATGAAGAATGGGTGTTTACTATTGTTTGCAGTTTGACCCATCTTCTCGTGAGTAGTGTATGTCTACGATAGACTTAGATGTTTGGTACTTTGACAGTGGGGCAACCAAACATATTAACTCACAGCACTATTTCTTCACTTCACTTGAGCCTGTCCCTACAGGGAATACTGTCACATGTGCCAACAACTCCGCCTATCCTATTATGGGAGTTGGTAAGATCATTCTAACTACTATTAATGGTATTCTTTTACATTGTGAGATGCTTTATTTGTGCCAGGGATCAAGAAGAATTTGTTGTGAGTTTCAACTTTAGCCAAGATTGGCTTGGTTGTGAAATTTGTGGATGACAGATGCACAGTTCATGATCTGTCAAATGACGACATGATTATTGCTTCTCGCATTTTATGTCATGGGCTATATATGCTCATAAACTATGAAAAATCTGTGAATGATTTGGCATGTGCAATACATGATTCTCAGGCTATGTGAGATGCAAAGATTTGGCATGCACACTTTGATCATCTGAATTTTGCTAGCTTGCTACACCTTCAGAAATCTAAAATGGTGTCCTCTTTGCCCAAACTTGAGGCACCCAGAAAACATGTTTGTGAAGGCTGTATTTTGGGCGAAGACACCATGTTTCCTATGCCGACACCTTCCTCTAGGAACTATCTTTACTTCCTAACTTTCATTGATGATTTCTCTAGGCATGCATGGGTATACCCACTCAAAGCAAATCCGGAAGTGTTTATGTGCTTCAAATAGTTTTTGGTTTTGATTGAAAATCTATCAACATGTAAAATGGGAACCCTCCGTTCTGATGAAGGGGGGAATATATGTTTTCTGAATTCAATGCATTTCTTGCTAAACATGGGATAAAATACCAATGTACAGTGTTGTATACATCTCAATAAAATGGATTTGTTGAACGAAAGAACAAGTCACGCATGGAGATGGCAAGGTGTATGGTGAAGAGTCAGCCTTTACCACATAGTTTTTGGCTTGAGGCTGTCATGTGTGTAGCATATGTAGTTAAGAGGTGTCCCACTAAAGCATTGCAGTCTATCACTCCATATGAAGCTTGGCATGGTCGTAAGGCATCTGTTTCTCACCTATGTGTTTTTGGTTGTCTGGCATATGCATTAATACCTGAACAACATCTTAGGAAATTGGATGATAAAGCAATAAAATGTGTTTTTGTTGGGTACAATTCTCTTTGCTTTGTGGTGCCTGAAATCACGATCTGAGCTCGTTTCAACCTCGTAATGCACTATCACAGTGCTTGTGCATGCTATTTCATCTTTTTGTGTGAAAGGTATATACAGGTTTTAGTTTGCCAGTATAGGCATCTCGAAGTCTACTACAGGTTTAGTACCATTCGACATGGTAGTTTTGTACAATGTTTTGAGATACAATCAATTTTTTGCATCAGGGTAGTTTAGTCAATGGCCATGGCTGAAATCAGTGATGTATTCTATGTGTTGGGTGTTGAGGATAATTTGGATGGTATGAATTACCTATTATCGGCTTATATGATGCATCATGTATTGGTCATAAAAGGACTGTGGAATATTGTGTAGGGTGTTGAAAAAGATCCTATTTCACCTATAAATACAGGTATTGAAGCTGATGTAGATGGCATCGAAGATGGTGATATTCTACAAATTCATGTTCGTGCTATAGTTTTTGCTGCACCTACTATAGAGCAAATTCATTGGGATGGCAGAGATGCTCAAGCACATGCATTGATAGCTTTTTCTATCAAACGTGACATTATTTCCCACATTCACTCTTGTAGAATAGCTAAGGATGCTTGGGAAACACTTTCCACTTTATACCAAGCAAACAATGAGGCTCATGTTGCTTACCTCCGAAAACAGTTGGAGAGTGAGCACATGAATGAAGGTGATTCTATGGACAATTTTCTGACAAAGATCAAAGAATTGAAGGAACAATTGATTTCTACTAATGAAGTTATACTAGATAGCTGACTTGTGCAGACTTTTCTAAATCGTCTTCCTAATTCATATCACAGTTTTGCTTCTACTCTTCATTTGATGATGAAAGAAAATCCAAATGCCTTGATATTTGAGGATTTAGTCTCTATTTTGTTTCAGGAAGATGAGTCTCGATAGAACACGTCCATTATGCATGTGGCAAATCAATCTTTCCCGGCTAGCCAGAAGGGCAAAGGTAAATGGAGATCATCTACTTGTAAGCAGAAATCTGCAAATGCTGCACATTTGAAGAAGGAAGACAAAGATGAGAAGGAATCAAAAAAGCCAAAATGTTTTTGTAAGTACTATAAAGGAAACAATCACGTCATAAAGAATTGTCCAAAACTGGTTGCAAAGGAGGCAAATAAAAAAGAGGCTAGAATGGTTGTTGTAGAGGCCTCTTCATAAAAAACAGAGTCTGTTAATCTTGTGCAAAATGAAGAATGGGTGTTTACTACTGTTTGCAGTTTTGACCCATCTTCTCATGAGCAGTGTATGTCTGCAAAGGAGTTAAATGTTTGGTACTTTGATAGTGGAGCAACCAAACATATTACATCACAACACTATTTCTTCACTTCACTTGAGCCTGCCCCTACAAGGAATATTATCACATGTGCCAACAACTCCACTTATCCTATTATGGGAGTTGGTAAGGATCATTCTGCCTACTATTGATGGTAGTTGTTGTTAGAACAAAACAATCACAAATTGATGATTACAAAGAGCTTGAAGCATGTCAATGATCAGATTGAAGTGAAAGAAGTCATTTGGGAAAGTGAAGAGATCTCAGAAGTGAAGATTGTATACATATGTACATTAAAGATGGAAATTCTTGTACTATGAGTGTAGATGATCCTTAGGATGGTAAGGAGTAATGTAATAGACATGGGATAAGTCTAGAATAATATGTATATAGGTCAATGATGTAAAGAAATGCATGAGAGAGAGTAATTATTAGAAGCCAAGTGTCATTAAGATAGATGTGTAGAGAGTCATCTTCACGAGTTAGCGTCTGATCTTTCTCTGATTTCTCTCAGCTTGATCATGTGGATCAAAAATCCTTTTGTACACATATAATCTAGAATTTAATGAAACTATGTTCAAATTTTCATTGTCTAATTCCTTTCATGCTATGAGTATGATCAACAGGAACATGTGTATGTAAAGTCTGCAGGTAGACCACTCAGAGTCACGCACTTTTTTGTGTCAATGCTTTGCTCAGACCTCAGTGCTCAGTGTAAAGTTTTTGATGAGTGAGCATTAAAAATCTAAGTTAGAAGGTAAGGAAGCTATGGCTAAAAGCATTTAGCAAAAGGGGATCTATGCTATGAGAAATCAACCTTAGAAGTTACCTATGTCAAAGTCATCTGTTCAAGAAGACAGTCTTTGACATACTTTTGATCTTAAGGATCAAATTAAAGTTTTAATGATTCTTTTGAAGGACTAATGGTTAATATGATTGTGCAAAGGTAGTGTGGAGATATATGCATCATTGGTTTGAAGAAATCTGAAGATATGTGAAGGTAATGAAGTCAATCATTGAAGCAGACTGTTGAAGAATGAAGATTTTCACTCAGAGACGTGATAGTTTAAAGTTTTGGTAAATGAAGATAACATTTGTGTAAAGTTTCATCCATAACTAATATAGAGGTGATCTTAAATCAGTATAGATCAAACCTTTGGAGATTTGGAGGTCTCAAATAGTGGTGTCAGAGCTCAAGGTGCAATACAAGTGAAGTAAAGGCATTGGAAGTTCCGACTGTTGCAGATATTGAAGTTCCTTCTTATTGAAGGTGGACAAAGCCAAATTCTTGAAGATAATCTGAAGAAGTGTAAAGTACGAGTTCAAAGGATCAAGAAGGATTAAAGATTCATATCAAAGGTACACTCTATTATCATAAATCATAGTAGTTGCAGACACAGAAGATCAAAGATGGGAGAAAGCTTGGAGATTGATAAGCTAGATAGGGAGAACTATCGAGCTTGGTCCATGAGGATGGAGGCACACCTCCTGAGCAAAGATTTGATGGCATTCATTACAGGAGAAGAAGAAAAGCCTGAGTTTGAAGATCCTAGTGTTCGAACTAGGGAGGAACTTGCAGGTTTGAAGAATTGGATGAGAAAGGATGCTCAAGCTAGGGGCATCATTTACATGGTTGTAAATGATTATCTTCTACCTCACATCAGAGGATTAGAAAGTGCAACAGATGTGCAGAATGCTTTGGAAGAGCATTTCCAAAACACAACCAAGTAAAGGAAGTCCTCATTATGGGAAGAATTCACAACCTTCAAGAAGAAGAGTTCACAATCAATTTCTGATTATGTGGCAAGGATGAAGGATATTGCAGATAGCTTGGGAGCAGTAGATGAAGACATTGAAGAAGATAAGTTGGTAAGGCAAATACTTACAGGTTTGAGAGGAGATGAGAAGTGGAAGCCTTTCATATTGTCCATAGAATTTTCACTAGATCACTTTACTCCTAATCTTAATCAATTGCTAGGACACATGCTAACTTTTGAGCAGGACATTAAGGGAGACAATGATATGAGTGCAAGTCAAGCTATGTACTCCAAGGACGAGAAAAATAATGGCAAAGGGAAGCAGTCAACTCATGATGAAGGAACTTCAAGTCAAGCTAACTTTACAAAAGGAAAAATGAACTTCAGAGGTAAAGGAAGAGGAGGTAAGAACAAAGATAATACTAAAGCTTGTTGGATTTGTGGCAGAACCAATCATTTGGCAAATGATTGTTGGTATAACAATCAAAATGGGGGAAGAAATAACCAAAGCTTCAATCAAAGAGGTAGAGGATGCAGAAACCAAAGAGGCAACTTCAGAGGAAGAGGTGGTAGGACATCATATGCTAGAGGAGGTGGAAAAAGTTTTTAGTCTCAGTCCTACAATGACAATTATTATAATTATGCATCAGATCAGAAGGATGACATGACTCTCATCTTGAAGGCAACTCATGAAGCAGTAGGAGAAGACCAAATGGTGTTCTATATTGACTCAAGATGTAGCAATCATCTGAGTGGCAATATATCATTGATGACTGATATGGAAGCAAGGTAAATGGACATACAGTTCAAACAGGTGACAACACCAAGCATAAAGTGGAGAGCATTGGATCAGTAAAGACAAGAGTGGAAGTACACTCTTGAGCAAGGTACTTTATGTTTCTACTATTCCTAAAAACTTGATAAGTGTAGGGCAAATTGTGGAGAAGGTATATGAAGTGAGATTCACAAATGATGGTGTTTATGTGCAAGATCCAAATCAAGGATATAGAAATATCATTGCAGGTAAAAAGCAAGGAAGGTTGTTTACTCTCAAAGCCCAAGGTAATGTGGGGCATGCTCTATTTACTTATCGAAGTCAAAAGATGTCTGAATTACACCTATGGCATAAAAGGCTAGGTCATTTCAATGAGAGAGCCATAAAGGAAATGTCAAAGAATGATGTGGTGCTTGGTTTGCCAAATTTTGAAGGGCAACATATGGTGTACAAGTGTGAAGCTTGTCAATTAGGTAAAGCACACAAAAGTTCATACAATAAATCAGGGTACAAGTATTCAAATATGCTTGAATTGGTTCATACAGATGTGTGGGGTCCTTCAAGGGACTATAGCATAAATGGATCCAGATATTATGTGTTGTTTGTTGATGATGCAACCAGATGGATAACTTTATATGTAATCAAGGACAAATCAGAAGTGTTCAAGACATTCAAGCATTATCATACTTATGCAGAAGGGATTATAGGAAAAAAGCTCAAGAGGTTGAGATTAGATGGAGGGGGAGAGTATTTCTCTAAAGATTTTGATGATTATTTGTGGAATGCGGGTATAAAAAGAGAAGTAATTTGCAGGTACTCCCCTCAACAAAATGGATTTGCAGAAGAAGAAATGGAACTCTTGTAGAGTTTGCAAGAGCAATGATGAAAGAAAAGAATTGTCCAAATTACTTATGGGCAAAAGCTATCAATACTGCAACATACCTTGTGAATAGGTTACCTTGTAAAGCTTTGGATGGAAGAACACCTTATGAAGCATGGTGGGGTAAGAGACCTACTCTTGATCATTGTAACGTATTTGGATGTTTAGCATATGCTTATGTTCCGCCACAATTGAGACATAAGCTAGAACCCAAAGCAGAGAAGTATGTGTTTATTGGGTATGATGATAGACAAATGGGTTACAGATTGTGGAGTCCATCCACAAAGCAATTTCTTGTTACCAAAGATGTTACATTTGATGAGCAAAGTACATGGTATACAGGGTCAACAAATGATTATGCAGATGTTAAAGAAATACAAAGGAAAGGGAAGACAAAAGTAAGTGTGTATGAAGAAGATATTGATGATGTTGATTATAAAAGTAAATTGCCCAACAATGTTGAAGATGGGCCAAGATTTGATCCAGAATCAAATGTGGCTGAGACTTCAAGAAGTGCAGAGGTCAGAAGATCTTTGAGAGAAAGAAAAGAATCTATCAGGTATAACTATGATACATCTTTCCTAACAACAAAAGATTATGCTTACATTGTGAAGACAGAAGAGGATCCAATCACATATGAAGAAGCTAAAGGCAAAAAGAATTGGGAGAAGCCAATACAAGAAGAGTATGATGCTCTACTCGAAAATGAAACATGGGAATTGGTGCCAAGACCAAAGAATCAGAAGGTCATTGGATGTAAGTGGGTATATAAAACAAAAAGGTTTGCAGATGAAAAAGTGTCTAGATACAAGGCTAGACTTGTGGTTAGAGGTTATGCCCAAACTTATGGGGTAGATTATGATGAAGCCTTTAGTCCTATTGCCAAGATGTCTACAATTAGATCATTGATTGCTATTGCTGCTTGTAAAGGATGGAAGTTATCACAATTAGATGTGAAGAATGCATTTCTGAATGGATACATTGCAGATGAAGTATACATGGGACAACGAGAAGGTTTCATGGATTCAATTGGATCAGATTATGTGTGTAAGCTCAAGAGAGCTTTGTATGGTTTGAAGCAGCCCCCAAGAGCATGGAATTATAGGCTTGTTAAGTTCTTGAATGAATGTGGATTTAAAGTGTCAAAGGCAGATAATAGCTTGCTAGTGAAGGCAAGTGAAAATGGATACATATACATGTGTATTTATGTTGATGATATTATTGTCACAGGTACAGATGCTGAAGGAATCAAGGAGCTTAAGAAACAAATAGAGAAGGAGTTTAAGATAAGTGACTTGGGAAACTTATCTTATTGCTTAGGAATGCAGATTGTGTATACTCAACATGGAGTATATGTTGCAGAAGAAAGATACTTGAAGAATCTTCTGGTCAAGTTCAACATGGAAGATTGCAAGCCTTCAACCACACCATTGGAGGTAAATTATAAATTGAGCAGATATGGAGGCGAAGAGTTTAATGACATGAAGAAATAGAGTTTGGTAGGTAGTTTAATCTATGCTATCTTGACAAGGCCAGACCTATCATATGCAGTAGGTGTGTTATCACAATTTATGCATCGTCCAAAGAAGACTCATTGGATTGCAGCTCAAAGGGTACTCAGATATATCAAAGGAACCCTAAGTGAAGGTTTGTATTATGGATTTACTTCTGATACAAGAATCAAAGTGTTTAGTGATGCCGATTGGGCAGGTGATTCAGATGATAGAAGGTCCACTCATGGGTATCTCTATTATATTGGAGATAAATTAGTTTCTTTGTGCTCAAAGAAGCAACATATAGTTGCTTTGTCATCCACAGAAGCTGAGTATAAAGGAATGGTAGAGGCTACAAAAGAAGTGATATGGTTAAAGACCTTGTTGAAGAGTTTTGGAACTGATCAGAGCCTACTCCAATTATTTTTGGAGACAATATGAGTTCATTGTATTTGGCAGCTAATCCTGTTTTTCATGCCAAAACTAAGCACATAGAGATTCAGTATCATTTCTTGAGGGAAAAGGTACTTGATAAAGAGATTGAAGTGTTCTATACTCCAACAAAAGAGCAAGTTGCAGATATGTTGACAAAAAGCTTGGATGGACCTAAGTTACAGAGGTTCAAAGAGATGGCATGAGTAAAGAAGAATGGAATAATCACAATTCGTGATTGAGGGGGAGTTGTTGGAACAAAAAAATCACAAATTGATGATTACAAAGAGCCTGAAGCATGTCAATGATCAGATTGAAGTGAAAGAATTCATTTGAGAAAGTGAAGAGATCTCATAAGTGAAGATTGTATACATATGTACATTACAGATGGAAATTCTTGTACTATGAGTGTAGATGATCCTTAGGATGGTAAGGAGTAATGTAATAGACATGAGATAAGTCTAGAATCATATGTATATAATTCAATGATGTAAAGAAATACATGAGAGACAGTCATTAGAAGCCAAGTGTCATTAAAATAGATGTGTAGAGAGTCATCTTCACGAGTTAGCATCGGATCTTTCTGTGATTTCTCTCAGCGTGATCATGTGGATCAGAAATCCTTTTGTACACATCTAATCTAGAATTTAATGAAGCTAGGTTCAAATTTTCATGGTCTAATTCCTTTCATGCTATGATTATGATCAATAGGAACATGTGTATGTAAAGTCTGCAGGTAGACCTCTCAGAGTCGCACACTTTTTCGTGTCAATGTTTTGCTCAGATCTCAGTGCTCAGTGTAACATTTTTTATGAGTCAACATTCAAAATGTAAGTTAGAAGGTAAGGAAGCTATGGCTAAAAGCATTTAGCAAAAGGGGATCTATGCTGTGAGAAATCAACCTTAGAAGTTACCTATGTCAAAGTCGTCTGTTCAAGAAGATAGTTTCTGACATACTTTTGATCTTAAGGATCAAATTAAAGTTTTAATGATTCTTTTGAAGGACTAATGGTTGATATGATTGCGCAAAGGTAGTGTGGAGATATATGCATCATTGGTTTGAAGAAATCTGAAGATATGTGTAGGTAATGAAGTCAATCATTGAAGCAGACTGTTGAAGAATGAAGATTTTCACTCAGAGAAGTGATAGTTGAAATTTTTGGTAAATGAAGATAACATGTGTGTAAAGTTTGGTCCATAACTGATATAGAGGTGATCTTAAATCAGTATAGATCAAAACTTTGGAGATTTAGAGGTCTCCAACAGTTCTTTTACATTGTCAGATGCTTTATTTGTGTCAGGGATCAAGAAGAATCTATTATCAGTTTCGACTTTAGCCAAGATTGTCTTGGTTATGAAATTTGTGAATGAGAGATGTACAGTTCATGATCTGTCAAATGGCGACGTGATTATTGCTTCTTGCATTTCATGTCATGGGCTATATAAGCCTCATAGACTATGAAAAATATGTGAATGATTTGGCATGTGCAATACATAATTCTCAAGCTATGTCAGATGCAAAGCTTTGGCATGCACGCTTTGGTCATCTGAAGTTTGCTAGCTTGCTATACCTGCAGAAATCTGAAATGGTGTCCTCTTTGCCAAAACTTGAGGCACCCACAAAACATGTTTGTGAAGGCTATATTTTGGGCAAAATGCAGCGTTCCTCCTTCCCAAAAGATGGTTTAGTTCGAGCTACTTAGAAATTACAGCTTGTTCATAGTGATGTCTATGGTCCTATGTAGACAACTTCCTCTAGGAACTATCTTTACACTTTCATTGATGATTTCTCTAGGCATGCATGTGTATACTCACTCAAAGTAAAGTCAGCAGTGTTTATGTGCTTCAAACAATTTTTAGTTTTGGCTGAAAATTTGTCAGCATGTAAAATGGGAACCGGCCTCCGTTTTGATCAAGGGGGGAAATATATGTCTTCTAAATTCAATGAATTTCTAGCTGAACATGGGATAAAACACCAGTGTACAATGTCATATATATCTCAATAGAATGGAGTTGTTGAACAAAAGAACAAGTCACTCATGGAGATGGCAAGGTGTATTGCCAAGAGTCAGCCTTTACCACATAGTTTTTGGCTTGAGGCTGTCATGTGTGTAGCATATGTAGTTAACAGGTATCCCACTAAAGCATTGCAATCTACCACTCCATATGAGGCTTGGCATGGTCCTAAGGCATTTGTTTCTCACCTATGTGTTTTTGGTTGTCTGGCATATGCATTAATGCATGAACAACATCGCAGGAAATTGAATGATAAAGTAGTAAAATGTTTTTCTATTCAGCCTTTACTTTCATGTGGGAAGGAGACATATGTTAGCTCCAAAGACGTGTATGATACTTTGCTGCCTCTTTTTGTAGGTGGACAGTCTCGTGATGGTCCTAATGAGGTAACTTCTGAGCCTTTGGAGGTTTCATGTGATTATGTAGCTCATTCCACTTATGATGTAGGTTTACATGATGCACTTGTTGATGAGAGAGTTGATATTGAGGAGGCAAAAACTATGCCAAAATGGTTGGTGCAGAATTTGAAGGACATCAAATTAGATGCACCTCTATCATACCGTACTTGTTTAGGCTATCATAGTGCCTCTTTTGCATGAGATTGCTATGCTATGGCTGCCTCTGGTCTTTGTGATGAGACTGAGCCTGTTTCATTTGATGAAGCATAAAGTTCTAAACATTGGATGGTTGCAATGCAATATGAATATGACGCTATCATAAAAAATGGTACCTAGTCTTTATGTGACTTGCCTCTTAGCAAGAAGGCCACAAGCACTAAGTGGGTATACAAGTTGAAGCATAAACTTGATGGAACACCTGACAAGTATAAGGCTAGGCTTGTTGCAAGGGTTATGTGCAGGAAAGAGGCATTGATTTTAATTAGACCTTTGCACCTATGTGTGGAATGACTATTTTTCGTAGCATCTGTGCACATGCAGCTCATCAGAGTTGCAATGTACATCAATTGGACATTAAAACTGGATTTCTGAATGGTGGCTTGCATGAACAAGTGTATTTTTTTCAGCCTCGTGGCTTTATTCAGAAAGGGCATGAAAACCAGGCATGTGGGCTAAAGAATGCATTATATGGTTTAAAACAAGCACCACATGCTTGGTATGAAAAGATTTGCACATGGTTTTGAGAGCACCTTATATGTTAAGTGTGCTAATGATGTGCTTTTGATCATTGTTGTGTATGCTGATGACATGCTGCTCACTAGTCCTCATGAAAAGTGTATTGCTGATTTTAAGGCTGATTTGCACGCCTCATTTGAGATGTTTGATTTGGGGCATTTACATCATTGTTTGCACACTCAATTTATGCAATTTGATGGAAGAATAGCTTTGTGTCAAACAAGATATATTGACACATTATTGTAGCATTTTGGCCTTGAAGACTGTAAACCCATTGCCACTCCTATGGAGACAAGTTTACAATTGAGTCTTCATGATTCTGGAGATGCATTTGATGTTGTTCTCTATCCGCAGGCTATTGGATGTTTGATTTACTTATGCATTACTCCATGAGATATTCACTTTGTTGTTAGTTAAGTGCATCTTTCACTACGTGAGTGGAACCTAGCTACTTGGAAATTGTTTTCTCCCAAGGGGGATCACTACTGCCAGCTTTACATGCTTTTTTTGACTCTGACTAGCCTAGTTGCTATGACATTTGTGTGTCCACCTGTGGTTTGTGCTTCATGCTTGGTAGCTCATGGATATCTTGGTTAAGCAAGAAGTAGCCTATCGTGGCCAATTCTACTTGTGAGGCTGAGTATAGGGAAGCTTTCATGGTGACTATTGAGTGTGTGTGGCTTAGACACCTTATGACTGATTTGAGTGTTGGTCACTCTTTTGCCACCACCATCTTCATTGATAGTCAGAGTGCATTGGCAGTTGTGAGGAACCCTGTGTTCCAAGCTCGCACTAAGCACATTGAGGTGCATTATCATTATGTCAAGGAGAGGTTCTGTGCTAGAGACACCAACTTGGCATATGTGCTCACACAGGAGAACATTGTAAAACTTTTCACAAAGGCTCTACCTAGGGAGAAGTTTGAGGCTTTCTGCAAAGCTTTAGGCTTACTTCCTTTTGTGGATTGAATCCACATAACTTGACACTTCCTTATACATGAGTGCCACCTCCCTGTTCATGGCATCACTCCCAAGGGGGATTTCTTTCTATATTTAGGTGGTGATGTGTGTGAACACACTAGGACCATCAGGGCACTTTTTTCCCTCTTTAGGGGGTTTTTTCCCTCATCTTGTATATATGCCTATAGCCCTAATGGGTTACTTATCTTTGTACTTTATAGTGATAATACATTAAGTATTGTGTATTGTGCTCCAAGATTCTTCTTCTTCTTCTTCTTCCTTTTCCTATTCGGGTGCTTCTGCACACCTCAAACTCCAACGATTACATGTCTAGTAGAAAGGTTGAACACAAGACCTCCGCCTCAAGAGGCTAGTGCCATACCAACCCACCGAGAGGATGTGGACAAGGTTTTCTTCTTTTATGGACATCTCGACTCTGGATTGATGAATACATGAGAAAGTAAAGAGAGGATGAGTTTGGATCCAAAATAAACTTAAAAAGAAGCACAACGGTAATGAGGATGAAGTTGGGCATAATCCAATAGATTGAAGTGAGGATGAAGTTGACCTAGAGTACATCCAAGTCTTCGAAACAAAATTGAATGGCTAAAACTTGGGAAACTCAAGTCATTTTGTAGAGTTGTTCTTTCAAAGTTAAATCTCGGGGGAGTAGGTGCTTGTTGAACCTCCATTAAAAAAACAAACATTCATAGAAAAACAGTGGAAAGATTTGAAGTTCTTTGTGGAAAGAACATTTCATTCAAAAGGCCAATGGTTCAAACATACCTAATGAAAATAAAAGGAAGATAATAGAGAGTAGAGTACATGATGGCTATGATTCACAACCAGGATGGGGTTGGCTACTAGGAGAGGTGAGATTAAAACTACTTGTGCAAGTAAAAGACGATTTATATAACCATTATGCAAATGGGGGATGGAAATGCCAACTTTACGATTGAGAAGGTAGTATGTGGCATCTAAGCAAGACAACTTACTTATTTCTTTGCTAATGAGTGGAGATTGGGTTGTTGGTATTCCTAATTCTAAATGTAAAGGTTCAGAACCCAATGAACCAAGGAGCCTTTCCATCAAATGTACTTTAGGGACAACCAAGGGCAAGTTTAGTGGGACAATTGGGTGTTGGGTTTATAGGTGCAAAACAAAATGGTGCACTATAGTGCCCAAACTAAGAACCCTCTGACTCAACAAAAGGGATTCTAGTCCATTGGTTGATGAATGGGTCTATGATGGATAAACTAAAGCATGAAGGGGATGATAGGAAGAGGAAAGAAACTTTCATGATGAAGATGAGCTCAAAGACTTCTTCCAGTGAGGAGCTGAAGATAGTAACATGATGGAATGTTGAACTGTTGGAATTTCCTTTAACAAGTTTAGGGGAGCGTATACTGAAGATCCAAACATCTATGTGCCATTATTTGAGACATAACATGAATTTCTAAATGGAAACAATATCAAAACATTGAAATGTTAGGTTTCTTAGACAACATTGGTAGGGAAAGCCAAATATTGGTTGAACAAGTTTGATACCAATCAATTTTTAGGTTATGATGATTTAAAGGAGGTATTCTTGAAGAGAATCTAAGAATGAAAGACTACTGGCCAAGTCTTGGTAGCCCTATGAACTCTAAAAAAACCCCCCAAATAAATCTATTAAGGAATAAATCATAGTTCCCTGAAGCAAAATGAGGATAATTCATATGACCATTCATACATAGGATGATGTGGTATTGGGGAGGTATATCGATTGATTGAGTCACATACTACAAGAAAAGTTGTGGGTCTACACCAAAGAAAACCCTTCTATCACCAACATAGTTCATTCCACACTTAATCTAGAATAGAAAATTGGCCTTAGAATCAATGGCATGATGGGTACCATAGATCCTTTGCAAGTGGTAAATATAGTGAAAAGCCAATGGAAAGTTTAAGGTTTAAACAATGAATCCCTTAAGACAAGCATATTGTGTAAAATTCTTCAATCTCTAGCAAATAGCATGCAATTATGCTCTGAATTGTTGGTGCAAATGTCCAAGCCTTCACATTTGGCTAGCATAGAGGACAATATGAGCAACTATCACTTGATGAAGCATGTGAACCTTGTCTTGTAACACTTGATCATTTACCACTAATAAAAAATAAAATCCATGAAGAATCTTGTAAAGGCTTGTATCACATGGAGGTAGGAAGCATATTAGTTACGAGGTTCAAATGATGGAATAACTCCTAAATTAGAGGAGTCTCTTTTAGTTTGAGACAAGTTTGAATTTCAAATTCAAACTTAGGTCTTTGAATTTCTTATATAAAGGTCTTTGAAAATCACGCAGCAATGTGGCCTCATTGAGAGGTCATTTCTTGATCATTTGTAGGACTTGAGTAGCTCACACCATAGCTCACTCAGTCCACCATTGAGCATCATTACAATGCCAATGGTCTTGTACAATCATGTTTTATAATACATATAGCTCATTGATCATCTCTATCTACTTCTTTGCTATGACTACTCAGAATAGTAAACTATCTCTGGTCATATCTCAGTGAGTTCTCAACCATTTTGCATGATCTATAGCTTGTTGGAACGAACTTGAAGTCTAATTTGTTATGTCAAAATCTCAAAACATTTGGTTCAGCCATCTGGGAGAAACCGTCATCGATGTGCTCACTATCCATCTACTAGTTAGTCCCTAAAAAGTCGGGGGTAAGCCTTGGATTGCTAAACTTATTTCTCAGTGCATAGTTAATGATTTTAGATGATTTCACTTTCAATCATTATCTATCTAAACTAATTGAATTCCCTCAAAAGGAATTTCATCAATTGTTACTATAGTGTGAGCTCTAAGCAAAAGAACCAGCAGGTGTGTGGACTAAAATAACAAGTTTTGTGACACTAGCTATTCATGAAGTAGTGTGTTTTGATTCAATTGTTTCAAGCATCAACTCCAAAGTACATAGGTACTTTCTTAGTGTCATTTGCAAGCTAAAGTGGCCTACTATATAAATCTGAAGTGTACTAGGGCATGTACAAAGTAGGCCTTAGCAGTACCACCTCACTTCCTTGAGGTATTCACCCATCTCCTCCAACAGTGGTATCAGAGCAAGTTGAGGTAAAAATGGGAGATGGTTTCGCTTCTTTCATTAATAAATTGGACAGGAATAATTATCCACCATAGTTTTTGAGGATGAAGACCTATCTACAAGGAAGAAGTCTCTATGGATACATATCAAGAGATGAGGAGATGCCCATATTTAGGAGCGAAGGTCGACCTACAAGAGAGGAGCTAGAAAGACTCAAGTCATGGTGTGCTCTCTATTTCTGACTGACTGCTTCCTCACATTAGGAATTGCAAAACTTAATCCAAGAGACTTGGGATACACTATCTTCATATTTTTCATCCAATACAAGAGCTAGAAAAAATCAATTGTGGATTGAGTTTACTACTCAAAGGAACCTAAGTAGAATGTTTTAGAATATGTGACCAAAGTAAAGGATGTGGCCGATCAATTGGCAAGCATAGGAGAGAATATTGAAGAGGAACAAATCATGAGACAGATAATCAATGGCATCAAGGCAAATGATAAGTGGGAAGCTTTCACAACTGCTATGGATCTTTATAAGGATATGCTCTATTTCCTCTTTATTTTTTTTCAAATATATATCACTATACATGTAACATCTTTGTGTCAAGGATTTTGCATCCAGTGCCATAGGAATTCTAAGGGCACATATCTCATGGTAGACACCTTTCATATCTCTATATGCCCAATCAAAAACATCTTGATACTATTTGAAGAACTCTTTTAATTGATCCTATTTTATGTTTTGTGTGTCAGTTCTAAAGTAACTGCATTTTTCTCCTCTCTCTTTTACAATCACTACCACTTTCATATGAATTTCATATGATTCTTCTACATTGGCTTGAAACGTAGGTCTCATAGCCATAAGTTATCGACCTTTTTAGTTCATATTTCTTGACGTATTCAGGAGGCTCAAAGTTATCTCACTTCCTCTCTACTAGAGCAATACTTTCTCATCACATTCCTTGACTTGGAATAGGGGATATGTATATGTTATTGGATGCCTAAAACAATCACTTGCATTCATTCTTTTCAAGAGCTCCTTTTCAAAATTAAATTCAGTTTTCATATGAACGAAAATTAAGTCCTCTTCATCAAAACTCTCAATTTGAACTACTAATGGCTCTCCTTTTTCAATTTCTTCTATAGCTGTCAAAATGAACAATTTATTAAGGTCACAAGATTTTGTATAAGAAATGTTCTATTAAAGTGTTCTCATTAACAAAAATGTCCATAGTAGCTAAGATTTTTACTTAGTCATGAGGTTCCAATTCTCCACCATTGAAACATTGTGGAATATAAGTTGCATATTCTTTGGATCTATCTTGAATACTAAACTTTTAGGATCTCTCCATGCAATTTTTTTCTCCTCTTGGTGATGTTGCCTACAAATCCATAAATTTGCATCCTCATTCATCCAAGCTTTCTCCTACCTTGTCAGCTAGCACTTTCTTCACACTCAAAATATCTCATTTAGGCTTAAAATCTAAAGTTTTAAATTGAGTAGATATTGGGTCCGCATGTTTGGTTATTTTTTGCCATAACTCTAGATTTTTATGTAGTAGTTCCTTTATTATCAACATAAATTTTACCTGAGATTCTTTTTCAATACTTCCATGATCAATGTGTTCTTTGTCATTTGGGACATAGCAATGTAACTTACCTTCTTCACTATAGACTCTCTTTCGTATTATCCCATATACTTTGGCAATTCCATGAGATGTGCATCTTCTTCCTCTTCTACTCAGAGATCAATTATTGAAGCACTCTCATTCAAGGGGCATTCCAAGAATTGAGATTCTAAAATCTTGGACCTCTTTTAGTTGTGGTTCTTTTGTCTTTCCTTTATTTCTTCCATTTTACTTCTTTCGCATGATCCTATAAGTAATGTGGCCACTTCTCCTCTACTTTGGGGATAATTGAGCTAATTGTACCTCATCATTGGTTTGGTTATCCTGCTAAAGATTTGATAGAATATGGCACAATTGTACTCCGAATGGGGTTTTTTCTTGAATCTTTTATACTAGGTTTTGCATGAGACAAGTCTAGTTCTCAGTCCATTACTAAAGTAAGGATAGACTTTTGAACTACAATTGTTTGTGCTTTCTCCCTAAGAAACCTAGCTTCTTTGAGAATTTTCTATGACAACTACATGAGTTGTTTGCACATGCCAATTATTTCCTTCTCTAATTGGGAGTGAGGCTAACAATGGTGGTGTGTCTCTACATTAGGGGAACTTTTTATCATAGCCTTGTAGCCTTTGAACATCATATCTAAGTACTCAAGGAGACAATATGCTAGCACAAAACTTGCTTTCATCTTCTTATAAGTGTTCTCTTCTTTAGATGTTGCTAATTATTCTTAAGAAACCTTAGTGCACACATCTTGAAGTTCTTTCTCTAGGCTTCCTACTTTATTCTCCACCTTTTTACTAGTTTTTTTCTTACATTGCTTCCAATTCAATTTCCTTTTCTTCTTCTTCTTCTCCCTAGATGGCTCCAGATAGAGGGATTGTGAATGTCAATAATGTTCATTTCAATTCTCAAACTCATGCTACTTAGTTGTCCAAGATTCAACATCGTTTGGAGTCTTAAATGGCTACAAAAAATGAAGTGATGCTATTACTCATGAGGGATCATGATAGCATGATAGCATGATAGAACGTAGGAAGCATTTGACCCAAAGGATGCTAACTTATGAAGACTTCTAGAATTTGGAGGTTGTGGACCAAAGTTGGAGGGGCTTCAAGATGGTTGTGATCGATTGTGTATTGAGTGTGATCAACTATTGGTGAAGCATGATTTTTACTAGTATCACTTCTTGCAAGTTGGTGACTTGGTGGTAGCTAATCCTCCCACTATGGAACGTCCATCAAGCACATAGGATGAGTGTTGGGATTTGATATTACTTCTCATGTCGATATCATGCATCACATATTGTGGGATTCAATTTTTTCTTAGAGGAAGCTCTCATATTTTATGCACATTTAGTATTTTGATGATGTATGTTGGTGCATTTCAAGCCTTCACACTTGGCTTGGAACCTTGGAAGATTAGCTTGGATACCTTTCTATCAAGGCTTCACTTGAAGGAAAGGGCATAGGAACCCATACCTATGATTTATTATCATTTTACTCATTGTAAAAGTCTATATTGATGGAGAGTGTTAATCTCCAAAAGAACAACCTACTCTTGAATTTAGAACACCTCTATATCAAGAGTAAGTCAAAACTTTCACCAAATTAGAAGTCCGACCTCCAAATTATCAAAAGTTGAAAA
This sequence comes from Ceratopteris richardii, assembly GCA_020310875.1. Lineage (NCBI taxonomy): Eukaryota > Viridiplantae > Streptophyta > Polypodiopsida > Polypodiales > Pteridaceae > Ceratopteris > Ceratopteris richardii. Next base: position 392,620 of record MU260125.1, on the reverse strand, counting down.
ATTCTCTGAAGAAGATAAAACACAGAAAGTCTGCTGCACAATTTCTTCTCATTGACCTATCAAACATGTAAAGTTTTCTATGAAATTTTGTATGAAGTGTTGCCTAGAAGTTGCACACCTCCTCCAAGTTAAAGTTCTTCAAAAGGTTTAGTATAACTTGAGAAATCAACTTCACAAGTTACCTATGTCCAAATCTGCACTTCTGAGAAGTCCATTTGATACCCCTAACTTCTTAACTTTGATTCTCACAATGTCGAACCCGTTTTACCAAATCCTTTTGGCTGTAGATAGCTTATCTCTGAACTTAGATTTTGAGCTATCATATGTGTAAAACTTTACACTGTGCACTGAGCACTACTCATTTCTTTGGACTCGAAATCTGCACCTGTTTCAGAGAACTGTGAACACTCAACACATATGAATGTTCCTACACACAATTCTCCTAGCCTGTTTACAATTAGACTCTGAAACTATGACCATAGAATCATTAACTATCAACTTAGATATCCTCAAAAGGATTTCACAAATGATCAAACACAGATGGAGCAGACACGAAAAGATCGGGCGCAATATTTCTTCAATTACTCAGAAAAATACAGTTGAGTGATGAGAGGAAAACTCAACTAACATTTCACATGTCTCATGACATCTAACTTCTCCTTTCTTGACATCTATGCTCACTCATCTATTCTTTCATATGCTCTCATATCACGCCTCGACATTTTCAAGGTATTTATAGAGAAATTTGTACAAGTCTATGACTACTCAAAGATCTAAGTGAACTATAACTATACTAATGTACATATGTGTACATTCCTCATATCCTCTGAATGTATCTTTCCTCCAAGCTTCAATTGGTGATTGATCTGCACCAACAGCTCCCCCTCAATCATCAATTGAGGTTTCTCTTTTCTTCTTTATACCTGCCATGTCTTTAAACTTATGTAGCTTTGGTCCATCCAAGCTCTTTGTAAGCATATCAGCTATTTGATCTTTAGTTGAAGTATGTATGACTTCAATCTCTTTATCCATCACCTTCTCTCTTAGAAAGTGATACTGTATCTCAATGTGTTTTGTCCTGGCATGAAAAATAGGATTAGCAGCTAAATACAATGAACTCATGTTATCTCCATATATAATTGGTACCCCATGCACAATGTCAAAACTCTTCATCAAAGTCTTGAGCCAAATCACTTCCTTTGCAGCTTCAACCATGCCTTTGTACTCTGCTTCTGTAGAAGACAAAGCAACTGTATGTTGCTTCTTGGAACACCATGAGATAAGTTTATCTCCCACATAACGCATGTATCCAAAAGTTGATCTTCTATCATCTGGATTACCTGCCCAATCTGCATCACTATAAATTTTGATATTTGTATCTAAGGTGAACCCATAATACAAACCTTCATTGAGTGTACCCTTAATGTACCTCAACACTCTTTGGCCTACAATCCAATGTTCTTTCCTTGGGCAATGCATGAATTGAGACAAAACCCCTACTGCATATGATAAATCAGGTCTAGTTAAAGTAGCATAGATAAGACTACCAACCAAACTCTGATATTGTCTCATGTCCTTGAATTCTTCACCTCCAAACTTACTCAATTTATGATTCACCTCCATTGGTGTAGGTGCTACCCTGCAATCATCCATTTTAAACTTGATTAACAAGTTCTTCAAATACCTTTCTTGGGTCACAAATACTCCATGTTGAGTATATGTAATCTCCATGCCCAAGAAGTATGACAAGTCTCCCAAGTTACTTATTTTGAACTCCTTTTCCATTTGCTTCTTGAGTCTTTGTATTCCTTCTTCACCTGTACCTGTAATGATTATATCATGAACATATATGCACATGTATATGAAACCATTATCACTTGCTTTGACAAGCAAGCTACTATCTGCTTTAGACACCTGAAATCCAAGTTCCTTCAAGAACTTTACAAGTCTATAATTCCATGCCCTTGGTGCCTGCTTTAAGCCATACAAAGCTCTCTTGAGCTTGCACACATGATCTGGATACCTTTTATCTCTGAACCCTTGAGGTTGCTCCATGAACACATCATCTGAAATATAACCATTCAAAAAAGTATTTTTCACATCAAGTTGACATAACTTCCAACCTTTACATGCAGCAATAGCTATAAGTGTCCTGATGGTTTTCATCTTTGCCACAGGACTATAAGTCTCATCATAGTCAACACCACATGTTTGAGCAAACCCTTTGACAACAAGTCTAGCTTTATATCTAGACACACTTCCATCTGCAAACCTCTTGGTCTTGTAAACCCACTTGCATCCAATGATTTTCTGACTATTTGGTTTTGGAACCAAATCCCATGTTTGATTCTCCAATAGTGCATCAAATTCTTCCTGCATAGCTTTCTCCCATTTTTCCTTACCTTTTGCCTCTTCATATGTAGAAGGGTCTTCATCTGTTTTCATCATATAAGCATAATCTTTTGTGGCCAAAAATGAAGTATCATAGCTATACCTTGTAGGTTGCCATTTATTCCTTGTAGACCTCCTAAGCTCTCCATTTCTTGAGGTTTCTGGTTCTTCATATTCAGGATCAAATCTTGGTGTTTCTTCCACTTCAACGTGCACTTCATTATTCTCTTGTTCATCAAATATTTGAACCTTTGATTTACCTTTCCTTTGGCTCACTTCTTCTTCATCACTTGTATTAATATTGACTGTACCTGCATACCAAGTACTTTGCTCATCAAATGTAACATCTTTAGAAACCATGAATTGTTTTGTAGATAGACTCCACAATCTATAGCCCATCTGCTTATCATCATAACCAATGAAAACATATTTTTCAGCTTTAGGCTCCAACTTGTGCCTTAATTGTGATGGCACATATGCATATGCCACACATCCAAAAACTCTGCAATGATCCAAGGTAGGTCTCTTACCCCACCAAGCCTCATATGGTGTCATACCCTGCAAGGCTTTACATGGTAACCTATTGACCAAATAAGTGGCTGTATTTATAGCCTCAGCCCACAAATAATTAGGGCAATTTTTCTCCTTCATCATGGATCTTGCCAACTCAACAAGTGTTCTATTTCTCCTTTCTGCTACACCATTTTGTTGAGGAGAGTACCTGCAAGTAACTTCCCTTTTTATACCTGCATTCCTACAAGTAATCACTGAACTCATTAGAAAAATACTCTCCCCCTCCATCTGACCTTAGTCTCTTCAACTTATGTCCTGTAACTCTTTCTGCATATGCATGATAGTGTTTGAATGTATTAAACACTTCTGACTTATCTTTGATCACATAGATAGTGATCCATCTAGTAGCATCATCAACATAAATCACATAATACCTTGACCCATTTATACTGAAATCCTTTGATGGTCCCCACACATCTGTGTGTACCAATTCAAGCTTCTCTGAGTACATAAAACCATGCTTGGAGTAGGAAAGCTTATGAGCCTTACCTAATTGACATGCCTCACATCTGTATGTCATATGTTGACCTGCAACATTAGGCAATCCAAGCACTGAACCATTGTTAATCATGTCTTTAATACCTCTTTCATTGAAATGTCCAAGCCTCTTGTGCCAAAGATCTAACTCAGAGATCTTATGTCCTCCATATGTGAACATAGCATGACCAATATTGCCTTGAATCTTCAATGTAAATAATCTTCCTTCTTTCTTCCCTGAAAACAATCTGTTTATACCCTTGGCTAGGGTCTTCTACATATACTCCATCATTAGTGAACCTTACTTCATATCCCTTTTCAACAATTTGTCCTACACTTATCAGATTCTTAGGAATTGTAGGAACATACAAGACCTTACTCAATAAGGTACTACCATCCTTGGCCTTCACTGATCCAATTGACTTCACATTGTGCTTTGTGTTGTCACCTGTTTGAACAACATGATTAAAAACCTTACTCTCCAAATCAGTCATCAAAGATATATTACCACTCAGGTGATTGCTACACCCTGAGTCAATGTAGAAGACTCTCTGATCTTCACTCTGGCTTTCACAAGTTGCATTCATTATCAATGTTGAATCCTCCTTTTGATCTGAAGCATAATTGTAGTAGGTGTTGTTGTATTGTTGACTTTGGAATCCTCTACCTGCATTTCTTCCAAAGTAACTCCTACCACCTCTGCCTCTGAAATTACCTCTTTGATTTCTGCCTCCTCTTCCTCTTGAATTATAGTTCTGATTATATCCACCATTACTCTGATTATTATGCCAACAATCATTAGCTAAGTGATTTGTCTTACCACAAATCCAGCAAGCTTTGCCTCCATCTTTGTTGTTCCTGCCTCTTCCTCTTCCTTTGCCACCTCCTCTTCCTCTTAGGAAGTTGGCTTGACTAGTTGTACCTTCATCTTCACCTGCTTGTTGCTTTCCTTTGCTATTCTTCTTCTTGTCCTTTGAGTACATTGCATGACCTGCACTCTTGTCACCATCTCCTTTAACATCCTGCTCAAATGTTAGCATATGACCTAGCAACTGATTTAAATCAAGAGTGAAATGATCAAGTGATAACTCTGTAGACAAAATGAATGGCTTCCATTTGTCATCACCTCTCAAACCTGTAAGGATTTGCCTTACCAATTTATCCTCCTCAATTTCTTCATCAACAGCTCCTAATGCATCTGCAATGTCTTTCATCCTTGTTACATAGTCTGAAATAGATTGAGAGGCCTTCTTCTTGAAGGTTGTAAATTCTGCCCATAAGGATTCCTTCCTTGACTTTGTAGTATTCTGGAAATGCTCCTCCAAAGCATTCCAAATATCAGTTGCACTTTCAAGACCTCGAATGTGAGGTAACAAGTAATCATTGACTGCCATATATATAATGCTCCTAGCTTGAGCATCTTTCTTCATCCAATTTTTCAAATCTGCTAACTCTTCCCTAGTTGGAACACTAGGATCTCTGAACTGTGGCTTCTCTTCTTCTCCTGTGATGTAGGCTATTAAATCTTTGCTCATAAGATGAGCTTCCATCCTCATTGACCATGCAGGATAGTTTTCCCTATCCAATTTCTCTATCTGTAGAGAATCTCCCATCTTGTGTCCACTTGTGTATTGAAATCTTCAAGCTTTATGAACAATATATGTACCTTTACTTCGAATTAGACTCCTTGTCCTTCTTGATGTCGTATGGTCTCTTCCTCAAGCTTTGCCTTCAAACTTTCACCTTTTAGTTCTTCAATTGTTGAATTTCTTGAATCTGCAGCAGTCAGGATCCTCCTTTCCTTGATTTGATGTCTCCTGCTCTGATACCACTGATGGAGAGTGTTAATCTCCAAAAGAACAACCTACTCTTGAATTTAGAACACCTCTATATCAAGAGTAAGTCAAAACTTTCACCAAATTAGAAGTCCAACCTCCAAATTATCAAAAGTTGAAAAATTCTGTGAAGAAGATAAAACAAAGAAAGTCTGCTGCACAATTTCTTCTCATTGACCTATCAAACATGTAAAGTTTTCTATGAAATTTTGTATGAAGTGTTGCCTAGAAGTTGCGCACCTCCTCCAAGTTAAAGTTCTTCAAAAGGTTTAGTATAACTTGAGAAATCAACTTCACAAGTTACCTATGTCCAAATATGCACTTCTGAGAAGTCGATTTGATATCCCTAACTTCTTAACTTTGATTCTCACAATGTCGAACCCGTTTTACCAAATCCTTTTGGCTGTAGATAGCTTATCTCTCAACTTAGATTTTGAGCTATCATATGTGTCAAACTTTACACTGTGCACTGAGCACTACTCATTTCTTTGGACTCGAAATCTACGCCTGTTTCAGAGAACTGTGAACACTCAACACATATGAATGTTCCTACACACAATTCTCCTAGCCTGTTTACAATTAGACTCTGAAACTATGACCATAGAATCATTAACTATCAACTTAGATATCCTCAAAAGGATTTCACAAATGATCAAACACAGATGGAGCAGACACGAAAAGATCGGGCGCAATATTTCTTCAATGACTCAGAAAAATACAGTTGAGTGATGAGAGGAAAACTCAACTAACATTTCACATGTCTCATGACATCTAACTTCTCCTTTCTTGACATCTATGCTCACTCATCTATTCTTTCATATGCTCTCATATCACGCCTCGACATTTTCAAGGTATTTATAGAGAAATTTGTACAAGTCTATGACTACTCAAAGATCTAAGTGAACTATAACTATACTAATGTACATATGTGTACATTCCTCATATCCTCTGAATGTATCTTTCCTCCAAGCTTCAATTGGTGATTGATCTGCACCAACATATATGACTTGGCATTTACATGTAATCACTTACCTACTTGATTAGTCGTGGAATTTGGATAGTGTAAATGGAGAGAATATCTCCCTACTTTTAGAGGAGAGTTTCTAGGGAGCCTTAGTTTGAATTTGAAATTCAAATGTAACTCCATCACTTATAAAAGTCAATGAAAAAACCTCGCGGTTAAGTTAGTCTCATTGAGCTCACTCCCCGAGGCATTCTACTATTGTAACTCAGTGTGTGTTAGTGCTACTTCATAGCCTACACCACAACACCTCATTTAGCTATGCTTGTCATGCTAATGAGATTGTACAACTACATCAATCAATAGAAATATACACATTCATCATCTCTGGTTTCTCTGAGTTATCTACTCCAAGTCTGTCAACTTCAAAGAAGCATATCTCAGGATCTACTAAACCAAATCAAGTGATTCAAAGCACATTGGAACCATCTCCAAGCATACTACATGCCTACAAAAGTACAAAGTCAAAGGATCAGCCATCTCGGAGAAATCTTGCTCGAAGTGACCTCTGGTATTTTTCTGCAGAGCTCCTAAAAAGTCGGGGGTACATATAATTTGGCTAAAGTGATTTCTCAGTGTGTAGTTTATCATTTCTTCTCATTCTACTTGAAAATGGTAGCTTGTTAAGCTAATTTAATATGTCCAGAAGGAATTAGATCAATTGTAAGTGTGCTGGTCACACTCAGTGAAAGACTGAGCAGGTGTCATTACAAAAATAGCAAGTTTTCTTGATTTTTGAAGTCACAAGTAGTCTGTTTTGATTTGATCATTACACATATCATTTGCAAAGTACATATATGCTTTCTTGGTATCATTTGGAAGATAAGCAAGTGTACTAAGCATATCTAAAGCAAAGGAGGGCTGGAGCAAAGCAGGTCTAGCAGCTTCAACTCAATCTCTTGAGTGCATCCAACCATCTCTCCCAACAGTGGTATCAGAGCTAACAAGGTAACAATGGGAGATGGATTTCCTTCATTCATTGACAAATTAGACAGGAACAATTACCAAGCTTGGTCTCTAAGGATGAAGACCTATCTACAAGGAAGAAGCCTCTTTGGATACATATCAGGAGATGAGGAATTGCCCTCATTCAAAGCGAGAGGACTACCCACCAAGGATGAACAAGAGAGGCTCAACCAATGGTTTGCAAAGGATGCTTTGGCAAGGTCTTACCTTCTTAACTCTATATCTGATTTCCTTTTACCTCATGTAAGGAACTGTAAGACTTCCCAAGAGACTTGGGAAACCTTGTCAACATATTTCTCTTCCAACACAAGGGCCAGGAAGAATCAACTGTGGATTGAATTCACAACCCTTAGGAAGCAACCAAAGCAATCAGTCTCAGAGTATGTGACTAAGATTAAAGATGTGGCAGACCAATTAGCAAGCATTGGAGAGGAGATTGAAGAGGAGCAAATAGTCAGGCAAGTAACAAATGGACTCAAGGCAGATGATAAGTGGGAAAGCTTCACCACTGCAATGGACCTCTATATGGACATGCATACCCCAGATCTCACAACACTCATGGGCCAACTATTCACACATGAAGCAAAGTTTAGAAAGGCAGGAGATCAATCAAAAGGTAACAACCCCTCTGCTCTATATACTGATAAGAAGGTTAAAGATAAAGGTAAAAGTAAGAAGGTTGATGAAGAAGGTTCTACCTCCCAAGCAAACTATGTAGGGAGAGGTAGATTCTCAAGAGGAAGAGGCAGAGGAGGTAAGTCAGGTAGGGGGAGACCCTACAACTCATCACCATGCAACATTTGTGGATTGTCCAATCATACCACAGATGAATGCTACAAGAACTACAAGAATCAGAGAGGAAGAGGCTATCAAAGAGGTGGATACTCTCAAGGGAGAGGCAGGTTCAACCAACACTAAGGCTACAATGGATACAACAATCAGTACAACAACAATTACAACCACAACCACAATGGTAACTACCAAGGTGGATTCAGAAATAGAAGAGATTACAACAACTACGCAGAGGAGCAAGCTGACTCCCTATTGATCATGAATATGACCTCCAAGGTAGGTACAAATGATGATCATTTATTTTATATTGACTCAGGATGTTCTAACCATGTAGCTGGCAATGTGGCACTACTCTCTGATTTGGAAGAACCCAAGGGCAAACATCAGGTACAGACAGGTGATGACACTAAACATTCTGTTGTAAAGATTGGAAATGTGAAGACATGTGATGGTAACCAGAACCTATTGAGCAGGGTACTCTATGTACCAACCATCACCAAGAATCTAATGAGTGTTGGTCAGATTGTGGAGAAAGGTTTGCAGGTCAGGTTCACTCAACATGGAGCATATGTGGAGGACCCAAGACATGGATTCAGAAGGATAGCCAAGGGGGAGAAATCAGGTAGATTGTTTACCTTTGAGCTAGAAGATACAAAAAATATTGCTTTATACAACTACAAGGATCAAACACTTTCACAGTTAGAAATATGGCACAAGAGGTTAGGTCACATAGGTGAAAGAACCCTAAAGCAAATGTGCAGGGATCAATGTGTGCTTGGGATACCTAATGTATCCAAGCAACACATGATTTATAAGTGTGGAGCATGTCAGTTTGGTAAGTCTCACAGGTTGCCCTATTCAAGGAAAGGTTTCATGCATAAAGACTACCTAGACTTGGTACACACAGATGTTTGGGGACCTAGCAAGGACCCTTCCATTTCAGGATCAAGGTATTATGTGTCCTTCATTGATGACTATAGCAGGTGGACTATTTTATACTTTATGAAGCATAAAGATGAAGTGTTTAATTGTTTCAAGAGGTATCTTGCACTTGTTGAAAACCAAACAGGAAAAAGCTTGAAGAGACTAAGGTCAGATGGAGAAGGAGAGTACTTCTCCAATGAGTTTGAAGATTTCTTGCAGGAAAGAGGCATAAAAAGGGAGATAACTATAAGGTACTCACCTGAACAAAATGGGGTAGCTGAAAGAAGGAATAGACTCATTGTAGAAACAGCTAGGTCTATGCTTAATGAAAAGAAATTGTCAAATTATCTTTGGGCAGAAAGTGTATCTACTGCCACCTATCTCATCAATAGGTTGCCATCCAAATCACTTGATGGCATGACACCATATGAAGCTTGGCATGGTAAGAGACCTTCTCTGGATCATTGCAAAATCTTTGGTTGTGTAGCATATGTGCATATTCCCTCACAAGTAAGGGGAAAGCTAGATCCTAAAGCTGAAAAAATGTATCTTCATTGGTTATGATTTGAACCAAAAGGGATACAGATTCTACAACCCAACAAACAAAGGCTTCAAGGTAAGCAGAGATGTCATCTTTGATGAGAATGACTCTTGGTATGAGAATGAATACAGGAAGGTTAGTCTACCCTATGATATGGAAGAAGACTTCCCAAGGCTCACCAAGGAGGAACCAATCCAGAAAGAAGACTCAAGCTCAGATGACGATGATACAATTAACCTTGAGGAATTCAAGGCATGGAAGTTCAAAGGAAAGATGAAGATGAAGAAGCTAGAGGATATACCAGAATCCTCAACTCAAGCAATGAGGAGATCTCAGAGAGAAGGTAAGAAGCCTATCAGATATGGGTATGACACATCACTTGTAACTAAACATTCTGTATATCTAGCAAAGGATTTGTTGAATGAGGAACCAGGTACCTATGAAGAAGCAATCACCAAACCAGAATGGAAAGAAGCTATGGATGAAGAAATGGAAGCTCTCAAGGAGATACTTGGGACTTGGTACCCAAGAAGGACAATATGAAGGTGATAGGATCCAGATGGATCTACAAGCTAAAGAGGAATTCTGATGGAACAATAAACAGGTACAAAGCTAGGTTGGTTGCCAAGGGTTTTGCACAAACCCAAGGCATTGATTATGAGGAGACATTTTCTCCTGTGGCTAAGATGCCAACATTTAGAGTACTAGTGAGTGTAGCTGCATCCAAGAATTGGAACATGTACCAATTAGATGTCAAGAATGCTTTCTTGAATGGATGGATATCTGAAGAAGTCTACATGTCACAACCACCTGGCTATGAAGATCCCAAGAAGATAAACTATGTTTGTAAATTGAAGAAGGCTCTATATGGTTTAAAACAGGCACCTAGAGCATGGAATTACAGGTTGACAACATACCTCCAAGACCAAGGATTTGTGATGAGTAAAGCAGACACTTCTTTATTCATAAAGAGAAGTAGTAGAGAGGTAATCTACTTGTGTGTTTATGTTGATGACATCATCATTATAGGCAATAATGTCAATGGGATTAAACACATCAAAGGACAGATGATGAAAGAGTTCAAGATTAATGATCTTGGATTATTGAAGTACTTCTTAGGTCTTGAGTTAGTCTACACCAACTCAGGTATATATATCACTCAAAAGAAGTATGTACAAGATATGGTCAAGAAGTTTGGTTTGCAGGATGCTAAAGTCTCAACTACTCCAATGGAGGTCAACCTAAAGCTAAGTGCTCATGAAGGGGATGAAATACAAGACATTACAGGATATCAAAGCATGGTAGGTAGTTTGAATTATGCTACCTTGACAAGAATTGACATAGCATATGGAGTTAGTGTGCTAAGCCAATTCATGCACAAACCAAGGGTACCTCACCTAGAGGCAGCAAAGAAAATCTTGAAGTACCTCAAAGGAACTCAAAGCCATGGTTTGTACTTTCCTTATACATCAGATATTGACATTAAAGTATATTCAGATGCAGATTGGGCAGGATGCAAGGATGATAGGAGGAGCACATCAGGTTACATTTGTTTTGCAGGAGATAAACCTATTTCTTGGTCAGCCAAGAAGCAACCTACAGTGGCATTGTCATCCACTGAAGCAGAGTATAGAGGGCTTGCCAATGCCACTCAAGAAGCTATCTGCTTGAAGCTCTTGTATACAGAGTTAGGTCTATACACTAGACCTCCAATTATCTTTGGAGATAACACTAGCTCTCTTCACCTTGCAGCTAATCCAATATATCATGCTAGAACCAAACACATAGAGGTTCACTACCACTATGTGAGGGAGAAGTTACTAAGCAAAGAGATTCAATTGACATATGTGTCTACTAATATGCAATGTGCAGATTTACTCACTAAAGCATTGGATGGAAACAAGCTATGCAGATTCAAATCTATGATTGGATTGCAGGATGTGATTGAAGACTAAAGATGAAGACTTAAGCCAAAGTGTTTGTCTTGAGGGGGAGCTGTTGGTGCATTTCAAGCCTTCACACTTGGCTTGGAACCTTGGAAGATTAGCTTGGATACCTTTCTATCAAGGCTTCACTTGAAGGAAAGGGCATAGGAACCCATACCTATGATTTATTATCATTTTACTCATTGTAAAAGTCTATATGACTTGGCATTTACATGTAATCACTTACCTACTTGATTAGTCGTGGAATTTGGATGGTGTAAATGGAGAGAATATCTCCCTACTTTTAGAGGAGAGATTCTAGGGAGCCTTAGTTTGAATTTGAAATTCAAATGTAACTCCATCACTTATAAAAGTCAATGAAAAAACCTCGCGGTTAAGTTAGTCTCATTGAGCTCACTCCCCAAGGCATTCTACTATTGTAACTCAGTGTGTGTTAGTGCTACTTCATAGCCTACACCACAACACCTCATTTAGCTATGCTTGTCATGCTAATGAGATTGTACAACTACATCAATCAATAGAAATATACACATTCATCATCTCTAGTTTCTCTGAGTTATCTACTCCAAGTCTGTCAACTTCAAAGAAGCATATCTCAGGATCTACTAAACCAAATCAAGTGATTCAAAGCACATTGGAACCAGCTCCAAGCATACTACATGCCTACAAAAGTACAAAGTCAAAGGATCAGCCATCTTGGAGAAATCTCGCTCGAAGTGACCTCTGGTATTTTTCTGCAGAGCTCCTAAAAAGTCGGGGGTACATATAATTTGGCTAAAGTGATTTCTTAGTGTGTAGTTTATCATTTCTTCTCATTCTACTTGCAAATGGTAGCTTGTTAAGCTAATTTAATATGTCCAGAAGGAATTAGATCAATTGTAAGTGTGCTGGTCACACTGAGTGAAAGACTGAGCAGGTGTCATTACAAAAATAGCAAGTTTTCTTGATTTTTGAAGTCACAAGTAGTCTGTTTTGATTTGATCATTACACATATCATTTGCAAAGTACATATATGCTTTCTTGGTATCATTTGGAAGATAAGCAAGTGTACTAAGCATATCTGAAGCAAAGGAGGGCTGGAGCAAAGTAGGTCTAGCAGCTTCAACTCAATCTCTTGAGTGCATCCAACCATCTCTCCCAACAATGTATATGAACTCCCACCTATATTATTGTTCACCTGCTTGTTTCCATGGATGATATGATCAGATGTATTTAGAGGTATTGTCACTAGTATTGTACCTTCCATATCTCATTCATACTTACATTCTACCCTTGTCTCCTATAATTCCTTCTTCACATGTGGTTTGAGTGAAGATACTCTTCTATTAAGCAAGCTACCTTCTCTTCCTTCCCTTCCCTCATCTAATCTATGTTTATCTCTTGATAATTTTCCTCTCTCTCCTTCCTCTAATGATATCCTATGAGTTTTAACCTTGTGATAGATATTATCTTTTATCCATCTTTTGTAATTGGAAACTTCCTCCCCTCATCTTCTCATTCAATATCTTCTTCAGAACCTCTAGGTCTTCATAATCATTTTCAAAATCTCTTTCTTTCCCAATCCCCCTTCCTATTATGTTGCGTTTATCACAAGTTGGATTCTTCACTATTAAAGAGTCACTCTTTCTAAAGCTCACCCTTCCTCTCGTATTCAAAAAATTTAACTCAATCAAGTTCGTATTGTCTTTTTGTCTAGGATGGAGATCCATCTATTATTGGGCATCTCTAGATCATCCAAGTGTCACTTCACTTTCATTAAGTTTAAAAATTTGGTGAACCCATCCAGCTAGCCTAAAGAGACACATATGGATTACTTTTGATTCTTCATGTGGAAAGCCCCTAGGCTCTAAAAATGTTCTATATGACCCTTTTGTGAAGAGGTGATGGGATATAGATAGAGATGTGTGGGTGTTTGTCAAAACCTGCTCAATACCACTGGTGTAGCTCAAGCGTAAGCACCACCTCCTTTACTTGTCAATCCGCGGAGACGTGAGGACCGGTATGAAGACCACGAGCAAGTGAAGGCACAAGTGCGTGAGTGAAAGCACACAAACATGCACACACATACATACACACACACGTGCACAAAGTAAGATCAAAGAGAGGGACAATGGAAAGCTTAGATTGCAAAAGAGTTCTCTTACAAAAGTTCTATTCTCTCACAAGCTAACCCCCAAAAATGAGCTCTCTAGCTCTTTTTATAGTTTTTTGACTAGTTTTGGCCCTGTCCAGACCTAGTGTCCGGCCTAGTTAAAAATTAGGTTCCAGGGCTTATTTGAGGGCTCAAACGAAGTCTAAAAATTATGAGAATTGGTACGATGGTACTTCTAATACTCCTCAAGCTCGAGGACTCCTCGGCTTGAACAAAATGGAGTTACTAAAAATAGATAATGGTATTTACAATGGTTTTTAGTGATGGAAATCACTATTTTTGTAGGGGATTCTTCTGAAAATTTGACATACACTTCTTGGAGCTCCCTACTTGCTCCCTTTCCTTGTGTGTCCAACTTTTGATGTGCTTCCATGCTTTGTCCTTGACTTTGAGCTTCAACACTCCCCCCCCTCTCGAGTCTGTCGTCCCTAACAGACCCTTGTTGGAAGGGCTGTTCTATGTAGTGCTTTGAGAGGTGGTGTCCATCCGTTGGATGAGCTGGTTCCTTGGATTCTAGCAAGAATGTGTCGTTGTGAGCTTTCAAAACTAGAAGTTGCTCAAAAGAGGTTGTCAAGAGTGATTTGGAGCAGCTACTGGCTTCAATTTGCTTCAGAGATATGGATGTTGTTCCCAAGATGTCCGCTAGCTCTTCCAAAGATGATGTTGAGAGCAGTCATGCCAACTACTCATAACCCATAATGAATGATGGGTAAGTGTGTTTGTGCCTGGGTTGAAAAAAGCATGTGCCTTGTGCACGACCTTGTAATGTAGCCCTACGCATGCTTACTTGGAAAATGCATTGGAAGAAGTATGGTGCAAAAATTGCGGGTCTTGAGCTAAGTGCTCAAGGGTATGCTGACGAAGAGATTTCCTAAACTATCATGGTTATGGTGTTTCCAGAGGTAAAGATACTTACCATGGAGAAGGTTGATGGATGTTTGTCTCTTCGTGTTGTATACTCGGCCTTTGGGATGGAACCTTGTTGATGAATGTCCATGTTGATTGTCCACTGATGAGATCTTTTGAGTGGTGGATCCCCTTTCCTCTTTTCAAAGCAACATTTTTCACTAACAATGTGCATTTCTGAGCTTGGGCTCATGCACGTTCACTTCCCTATATTGACACTCAGAGGAATATTGGACACGTGCCGGTTTCTAAGAGATTACCATGCCGATTGACATAGACCATTCACCAGTGCTACTGTTCCATACTGGTTCAGGAAATACTGAGAATTGAATTGCTTTTCATTCCTTGGCAAGCAACATCGGGTTACTACACCAAGCTGAGTTTCACATATTCTCTTTAGCTCACCATATGCAGGAGTCTTCTCCTCCTGAACTACCCTGTGCAGATATCTCCTTGGATGCTCTGGTACATGAAGTAGTTAATGATGGAGAGTGTTAATCCCCAAAAGAACAAGTTAACCTTGAATTTAGATCACCTCTATATCAAGATTAACTTTAGACTCCACCAAACTTAGAGATCATTCACCAATTTATCAGAAAATTGATTATTCTGAAAAATTCAGCTTCTTCAGAAAAGTCTGCTGCAGATTAATCACTCATTGACTAATCAATCCTCTAAAGTTTTTGATAAAACTTTGCACAACACTTCGCCTTAAGGTTGCGCAACTTTACCAAGTTAAATCTCTCAAAAAGATTGAGTATATACTGAGAAATGTGTGAAACACTTTACCTATGTCTGAAAGAGCTTCTCTGCAATGGCGACTTTGACACCTGCAATTTCTTAGCACTGGTTCTCCCAACTCTGAACCCGTTTGATCAAGATCTTTTAGCCATAGATGGCTTACCTTCCAACTTAGATTTTAAGCCCTCATTTGTGTAAAACGTTACACTGTGGACTGAGCAATGATCATTTCATTGAAGATGAAATGTGCGCTAGATTTTACGACTCTTAGAACATTCTTACATATGAATGTTCCTAATCAAAATTCTCTCAGCCTGATTACAATTAACCTCTCAAATTCTAGCCATAGATAGATTAGCTATGGACTTAGACACGTGCAGAAGGATTTCTCAAAAGATTAAACACAGAAGGATCAGACTGCTAAACATCGGGCGCAAGTTTCTCGATTTCTTCAGAAAAATTTACATACAAGTGAGGATGGATGATTCACTCACTTCCAATGTGTCTAATGACACTAATTTCTCTCTCCCTATTCTCTAATCTTCTTCTGCTCTCTTTGCCCGACATTTTCCAACATATTTATATATGAATATATACAAGTGTATGACTAAACAAAGATATAAGTCAGCTAATGTACATATGTGTACATATCTTTGGATTTTCTGAACATGTCCTTCCTTCAACCATCTGTCTTTGTTTTCTTCTTGACTCCTTGACTTCATTCCTCTATAATTCTTCAATTGATGATTGTCATGCACCAACAGCTCCCCCTCAATCATTAATTGAGGTTCTTCTCTATCTTCTTTATTCCAGCCATATCCTTGAATCTTTGTAGTTTTGGTCCATCTAGACTTTTTGTCATCATATCTGCAACTTGATCTTTTGTGGGAGTGTGTATGACTTCAATCTCCTTCTCAATGACCTTCTCTCTCAGAAAATGATACTTTATATTCTGCTTCTGTTGATGACAAAGCAACTGTATGTTGCTTCTTGGAACACCATGAAATCAATTTGTCTCCTACATAGCACAAGTATCCATGTGTTGATCTTCTATCATCCACATTACCTGCCCAATCTGCATCACTATATATCTTCACTCTTGTATCAGAAGTAAATCCATAGTACAACCCTTCTCTGAGTGTACCCTTGATGTACCTAAGTACTCTTTGTCCTGCAATCCAATGTTCCTTTCTAGGACAATGCATAAATTGTGAAAGCACACCAACTGCATATGACAAATCAGGCCTTGTTAATGTAGCATAAATCAAGCTACCAACCAAACTTTGATAGAGTTTCATATCTCTGAATTCTTCTCCTCCAAACCTAGACAATTTATGGTTCACTTCCAAAGGTGTAGGTGCAACCCTGCAATCTTCCATTTTAAATTTGGTTAGCAAATTTTTAAGATACCTTTCTTGGGTCACATATACTCCATGTTGAGTATAAGAGATCTCCATTCCCAAGAAGAATGATAGGTTCCCCAAATCACTGATTTTAAACTCTTTCTCCATCTGCTTCTTGATCATTTGTATTCCCTTATCATCTGTTCCTGTAAGTATTATGTCATCAACATAAATACAAACATAAATGAACCCATCTTCACTTGCTTTGACTAGCAAGCTACTATCTGCCTTTGATGCTTGAAATCCAAGATCATTCAAGAATTTTACAAGCCTATAATTCCAAGCCCTTGGGGCTTGCTTTAACCCATACAAAGCTCTCTTGAGCTTACACACATAATTTGGACTCACTTGATCTTTGAACCCATCTGGTTGCTCCATGTAGACTTCATCTGAAATGTAACCATTTAAGAAAGCATTTTTTACATCTAATTGAGATAACTTCCAACCTTTGCAAGCAGCAATTGCTATGAGTGTCCTGATGGTTGTCATCTTTGCCACAGGACTATAAGTCTCATCATAGTCCACTCCATATGTCTGTGCATACCCTTTCACAACAAGTCTAGCTTTGTACCTAGACACACTTCCATCTGCAAATCTCTTTGTTTTGTAAACCCACTTACATCCAATGATCTTCTGACTATTAGGTTTAGGAACCAAATCCCATGTTTGATTCTCTATCAATGCATCATACTCCTCTTGCATAGCATCTTCCCAATTCTTTTTCCCTTTGGCCTCTTCATATGTAGAAGGGTCTTCATCTGCTTTTACCAAATAAGCATAATCTTTAGTAGTTAAGAATGAAGTGTCATAGCTATACCTTGTAGGTTGCCATTTGTGCCTAGATGACCTCCTAACTTCTGCACTTCTTGAAGTTTCTGGTTCATCACATTCTGGATCAAACCTTGGCCTCTCTTCAACTTCAACCTGCACTTCATTGTTCTCACTTTCATCAAGTAATTGAATCTTTGCTTTACCTTTTCTTTGATCCACTACTTCTTCATCATCTGCATGTACATTATATTTACCTGCATACCAAGTACCTTGCTCATCAAATGTAACATCCTTGGATACAAGGAATTGCTTTGTGGATGGACTCCACAACCTGTATCCCATTTGCTTATCATCATAACCAATGAATACATACTTTTCTGCCTTAGGTTCCAACTTATGCCTCAATTGAGATGGCACATATGCATATGCCAAGCACCCAAATATTCTGCAATGATCCAAGGTAGGTTTCTTACCCCACCAAGCTTCATATGGTGTCATACCCTGCAAAGCTTTACAAGGCAATCTATTAACCAAATAAGTAGCTGTGTTTACAGCCTCTGCCCACAAATAATTTGGGCAATTCTTCTCTTTCATCATGGACCTTGCAAATTCAACAAGTGTCCTGTTTCTTCTTTCTGCTACCCCATTTTGTTGAGGAGAGTACCTGCAAGTGACTTCTCTCTTTATACCTGCATTCCACAAATAATCATTGAACTCATTTGAAAAATACTCTCCCCCTCCATCTGACCTTAGTCTCTTCAATTTTTGACCTGTAATCCTTTCTGCATATGCATGATAGTGTTTAAATGTATTAAACACTTCTGACTTTTCTTTAATCACATAAATTGTGATCCACCTGGTAGCATCATCAACATATATGACATAATATCTTGAACCATTTATACTGAAGTCCTTTGAAGGACCCCACACATCTGTATGCACCAATTCAAGTCTTTCTGAATACATAAACCCATGCTTGGAATAGGATTGCTTATGAGCCTTACCTAATTGACATGCCTCACATCTGTATGTCATGTGTTGACCTGCAATGTTAGGCATTCCAAGCACTGAATCATTGTTAATCATTTCTTTGATACCTCTTTCATTAAAGTGTCCAAGTCTTTTGTGCCAAAGATCCAATTCTGACACCTTCTGCTCTCCATATGTGAACATAGCATGTCCAACATTTCCTTGTACCTTCAATGTGAAGAGCCTTCCTTCTTTCTTTCCTGCAATAACTTGTTTATACCCTTGACTAGGGTCTTCCACATAAACTCCATCATTGGTAAACCTTACCTCATAACCTTTTTCCACAATTTGACCTACACTGATCAAATTCTTTGGAATTGTGGGAACATAAAGTACCTTACTCAGAAGAGTGCTCCCATCCTTAGCTTTGACTGAACCAATTGACTTTACCTTATGCTTTGTATTATCACCTGTCTGAACTGTATGATTAATTGCATTATGATCTAGATCAGTCATCAAAGCAATATTTCCACTCAAGTGATTACTACATCCTGAATCAATATAAAACACTCTCATGTCCTCATGTGAAGTTTCACATGTATTCATAATGAGAGTCGAGTCCTCCTTTTGATCTGATGCATAGTTGTAGTAGGTGTTATTATAGGATTGACTTTGGAAGTTTCTTCCACCACCTCTTCCAAAAGAATTCCTACCACCTCTACTTCTGAAGTTTCCTCTCTGAAATCTACCACCTCTTGCTCTTTGATTAAAGTTCTGATAATTACCATTGTTTTGATTATTATGCCAACAATCATGAGATAGATGATTGGTCTTACCACATATCCAACAAGCTCTTGAATTCTCTTTGTTCTTTCTACCTCTTCCTCTACTTCTGCCATTTCCTCTTCCTCTTATGAAGTTTGCTTGGTTTGAAGTACCTTCTTCTTCACCTGATTGTTGCTTCCCTTTGTTGGCTTTCTTCTTGTCTTTAGAATACATTGCATGACCTGCACTCTTATCAACATCTCCTTTGACATCATTCTCAAAAGTTAGCATATGACCTAACAATTGATTCAAATCAGGAGTAAAGTGATCTAATGAAAGTTGTGTAGATAAAATGAAAGGCTTCCACTTCTCATCTCCTCTTAGCCCTGTGAGTATTTGTCTTACCAATTTGTCTTCTTCAATATCTTCATCCACTGCACCTAAAGAATCTGCAATGTCCTTCATCTTTGTCACATAATCAGAGATTGATTGTGAGGCCTTCTTCTTGAAGGTAGTAAACTCTGCCCATAGTGAAGCCTTCCTTGATTTGGTTGTATTTTGGAAATGCTCTTCCAAAGCATTCCAAATGTCACATGCACTTTCAAGTCCTATAATGTGAGGAAGCAAATAGTCATTGACTGCCATGTAGATGATGCTTCTTGCTTGAGCATCCTTCTTCATCCAATTCTTCAAATCTACAAGCTCCTCCCTAGTTGGAACACTAGGATCTCTGAATTCTGGCTTTTCTTCATCTCCTGTGATGTATCCTATTAGATCTTTGCTCATAAGATGAGCTTCCATCCTCATAGACCATGCAGGATAGTTCTCTCTATCCAACTTTTCAATTTGGAGACTATCTCCCATCTTTACTTCACCTGTAGCTTCAAATCTTTAACCTTTACAGATAATGAATGTACCTTTACTTCGAATGTTGCTCCTTCTGATCCTTTTGATGGTCTTTGTATGTCTTCCTTCAATCTTTCTTCACACTTTAACCTTTTGCACCTTCGAAATGTAAAGTTTTGTATTTCTGCAGTAGTTGGAGTCTCCTTCACTTCAATTTTGACACAACCTGCTCTGATACCACTGATGGAGAGTGTTAATCTCCAAAAGAACAAGTTAACCTTGAATTTAGATCACCTCTATATCAAGATTAACTTTAGACTCCACCAAACTTAGAGATCATTCACCAATTTATCAGAAAATTGATTATTCTGAAAAATTCAGCTTCTTCAGAAAAGTCTACTGCAGATTAATCACTCATTGACTAATCAATCCTGTAAAGTTTTTGATAAAACTTTGCACAACACTTCACCTTAAGGTTGCGCAACTTTACGAAGTTAAATCTCTCAAAAAGATTGAGTATATACTGAGAAATGTGTGAAACACTTTACCTATGTCTGAAAGAGCTTCTCTGCAATGGCGACTTTGACACCTGCAATTTCTTAGCACTGGTTCTCCCAACTCTGAACCCGTTTGATCAAGATCTTTTAGCCATAGATGGCTTACCTTCCAACTTAGATTTTAAGCCCTCATTTGTGTAAAACTTTACACTGTGGACTGAGCAATGATCATTTCATTGAAGATGAAATGTGCGCCAGATTTTACGACTCTTAGAACATTCTTACATATGAATGTTCCTAATCAAAATTCTCTCAGCCTGATTACAATTAACCTCTCAAATTCTAGCCATAGATAGATTAGCTATGGACTTAGACACGTGCAGAAGGATTTCTCAAAAGATTAAACACAGAAGGAGCAGACTGCTAAACATCGGGCGCAAGTTTCTCGATTTCTTCAGAAAAATTTACATACAAGTGAGGATGGATGATTCACTCACTTCCAATGTGTCTAATGACACTAATTTCTCTCTCCCTATTCTCTAATCTTCTTCTGCTCTCTTTGCCCGACATTTTCCAACATATTTATATATGAATATATACAAGTGTATGACTAAACAAAGATATAAGTCAGCTAATGTACATATGTGTACATATCTTTGGATTTTCTGAACATGTCCTTCCTTCAACCATCTGTCTTTGTTTTCTTCTTGACTCTTTGACTTCATTCCTCTATAATTCTTCAATTGATGATTGTCATGCACCAACAGTTAAGCATCACTCAAGTTCCGGACCTTCAAGCTCTTCATTCCTACCATGGTAAGAGAAAATCATAGTTGTAGATGCCATGTTCATGCCAAATGCTTATCATCTACCAGATAAGGCAGCAATAATCTCACTGCTGGCCGAGACACACTTCTATCCAAATTGATAAATGCCTAGTAACCAACAGTTCCACCTTCAACTAAGCATGACTCATTCATGTTTCATAAGCCAACCTGGGAACAAGCTCTCTCCCGCTTTTCTTTCTCCCTCTTTTTTTTTTTTTTTTTTTTTTTGAGGAAAAGGATATCACAAAACAAGAACACAAAAGTTAGTATCAATAGAAATATTTGACATATGTCACTGTGCTCTTGTGCATGGGATTCTCAAGTGTGTCTATGCACGGCCGTGTAATGTGGCCCTATATTAATGCATACTTCGGAAATGCATGACCTGAATGGTGCAAAAGACAGGGTTGTGCAAGGAGCACATGGTTGTTGCTCGTTCGAGGCTTTCGATGTTATTTGCGGAGGTTGATGCCGACCTTGGTGGAGGTATCCATTGAGTCTCGAACTGATGTAATCCTCCTTATTGGAGTCCATTTTAGAACATCATTTGGCACTGTAGAGGTCACTTCAGGCGTCTTTCTCTTTGGATGCTTTCTGAACTGTGGTATCCAGTGTGGTTGACGCTTTGGTTCGGTGGAGGCTACTTGCACTTTTGGCTTCCAAACCCATATCCTTTTTGCATGTCTTCCTACTAATGTTGAAGAGCTGATTTGATCTTCCTTTGGTCTCTGTACGTGGTTCTTACCCTTTTCTCTTTTTGGCTTCTTTGTTGAAACCTTTTGCATGTGGGAGAACAAAGGTTGTTGTGGATGTAGGAGCTTCTTAGGTACCCACATCTGTAATTGCCCTTGTTGAGCTGCAGCTAACTTCTTAGGCACCCAAACTTGTTGGATACCTTGTGATTGAGCTTGTCTGAGCTGCTTCCTTCGTCTTCTGGCCTGGTTGGTGTGCATGGATGGGATTTGTGGGGGCAAGGCTGGTGGTTGCTCTCCTTTGCGTACCCATATCTGCTTCATGCTCGGAACTGCTTTTTTATCGAATGGTGTCTTTCTATTTGATGTAGCAGTTGTCGTGAACGGTGGTGTTTGCTTGTGTGGTGGACTCACTACTGTGGCTACTTGATTCTTTGGAGAAGAAGAAAGATCCACCCGCCTTCGAACCTGGTCTTCCACGATTGACTCCTTCTGCATCATAGAGCTTTTGACACATACAACATCTTCTTTCATAGGATTAGTCTTGGAAGAACTAAGAGAGTGTGTAGTGCCATGATTTAGGAGCATGCAGTTCTCTAATTCTAATGTAATGCATTGTTCATGTACCCAAACTTGAAGAATTTGACTTCTTAGGTTTAAGTTAACTGCATGGTCATAGATCCAATCTTGACCCAAGACAAGTGGTTCTGTAAGGTTCTCATCTTGACATACTAGCGCTTTGACTTTCATTGGAACATCTTGAAGGTAGATGGGAAGTTCCACCTCACCCAAACAAGGGGTTTCCACACCTCCCAATCCTATGAGATAAGCTTCTATGGGATTGATGTTCAACTGCAAGTCTTGGCAGTAGGAAAGTCTAACTGCACTACTTGCTGCACCTGAGTCAATCAATGCTTTCACCGTCCTTGCACCCTTCCCTTGTCCTATCTCTATGGTCACAAAGGGTCTTCGGTCAATGACCTGAGAAGTCGCTATGCCTGACTTTTGACACATATCCATGTGATATTTTGGGGCTTTTGAGTTGACATCTAGGCCTAATCGCCTTAACTTATTTCGCTAATACGCTCTCTGGCCTCTACCTGTGCTTCTTCTCTCACTCTTAACTCTTCATCTTTTCGCTTCTTAGCAGTGTTGAGTCTCATTAGCATATCCTCAGTAAGAGGTTCTTGATATAGCTTGACTCTACAACCACTAATATAGTTTGGCAAGATATCTCCTTCTAGAGTGGCCAACTGAACTGCACCACTAGTGGAAATTCTATTAATGATCATGGGTCCATATCCTCTTTTTTCCAACTTACGGGCATGTTGTTTTAGTGTGTATACCAACACTAGATCTCCCTCTTTCAATCCCTTATCCTTGATGTGTGCATCAAAGTATGCCTTTTGCCTCTTCTTTGCAGCGTAGATGCCTGCTGCCGCTCGTAGCCTCGTCTCACCCAAGCGTTCGAGATCAAGGATCCTAGAGGACAATTCATGCCCATTCCACTCATACTCTTGTGCTACTTTTAAGGCAGGGATTAAGAAATCTAATGGTAGCACAGCGTTCTGTCCGAAGACCATCTGAAATGGGGTGGCGTTGAGTACCATTTTGTAGGCAACTCAATAAGCCCAAACAGCATGATGAAGTTGTTTGTCCCAATCAGAGCGTTTATTATTTACCAGTTTTGTCAATACGTTACAGAGGATCTTATTGGTACTCTCGGCTTGTCCGTTGGCTTGTGGGTGATAGGGGGCAGATTTCTTATGTATCACCAAGAATTCTTGGAGAAGATTTTCAATGACTTCATTCAAGAACTGTGTGCCTCTATCGCTCACCAACTCTATTGGTAGTCCATATCTCGTGAACACATTCTCGAATAAGAACTTAGCCGTAGTCTGAGCATCATTCTTTGTTGTGGCTTTGACTTCTACCCACTTTGTAAGGTAATCTATGGCTACAATGATGTACTCTGCATGGGAGTTTCTAGCTGGGGAGTTAATAGGACCTATGAAGTCTATGCCCCACTTCGAAAATGCACGTCCTCCCATCATTGGCCTCAAGGGCATCTCGTCTTTTCTCACTGGATATTGTGCACGTTGGCATGTGTCACATTTCTTCACATAGGTATGTGCGTCCATATGAAGAGTGGGCCACCAAAGTCCTGAGAATAGAATGGTCTTGATCACTCGGTCAGGACCAAAATGTCCACCTGCAACACCGCTGTGTGCAGTCTCTAAGAACTTTAAATAGTTTGATTCATGAACGCATAGTCTTAAGTAACCATCTTTGCCTCTTCGGTATAGGTTGTTCCCTACTAAGGCATAGCCTTGAGCCTCTTGCTCCATGCTTCGTCTCCTTGCTAGACTAGCCTCTTTGGGTAATCTTCGCGATCTCATAAACTCTACCAATGGAGCACTCCAATCTGGAATTAATGATACTTGATAAAGGGTCGCATGCTCCACTGGGGGTCTCTCTCTGCACCTTGGACAATTCTTAATCCACTCATGTATTTCTTTGTCCATGCTAGGCCAATACACTCCTAAACGCTTTAGATTCTGCAATGTTCGTTGTTTAGAATAGTGATTTCCTAGCAATCCTTCATGAGCTTGCTGCAACCAACTATTATGTTCATCATCCTCGACACAACAAGCTAATACGCCCTCCGTATCTTGTTTGTACATGCTTCCTGCCAATATGTGATATTTTTGTGATCTTACAATTTCTTCTTGTGATGTTTTCACATTCTTATTTGCAGGGCCGAAGGATAGGACTGGTACCAACTTATTTGCCCATTTAGGAACAACTTCTAAATTGAACAGATAAGCATCGGGTAATTCATGAGACACTCCTTGCGGTGACTCTCCTGAAGTGATGCGAGAAAGGTGATCTGCCCGAAGGTGGGTTCTACCTTTCCTGACAACAACTTCAAAGTCATATTCCATTAGTAAGAGGAACCATCTTACTAAGCGTCCAGTATTGCAAGGTTTATTGACCAAATATAACAAAGCTTGATGATCAGTGAAAAACTTGAACTTGTTGGCCAATAAATAGTGTCTAAACTTCTTCACAGCATATACCATGCCTAAGCCCTCTCGCTCAGTTGTGGTATAGTTCCGTTCAGCTACAGTGAGTTGTCTACTAGCATATGCTATGGGCAAATCTAAGTTTCCTTCACTTGTGGGTTGTGCTAGCACACATCCTATGGCATGATTGGATGCATCCACATGGACATGGAATGGTTTATTCCAATCAGGAGTGGTGAGTATTGGTGCCGTGCACAAACGTTTCTTCAGTTCGTTGAAAGAATTCTCGCATTCGTCGTTCCACTCAAAATTAGACAACAAGGCATAAAGGGGTCTAGCTATGATTGCGTACATGTGGATAAACCTACGGTAGTGTCCACAATGGCCCATAAAGGCTTGTACCTCTTTAATATTCCTTGGCCTTGGTAGCTCCGCTATGGCTCGTACCTTATCTTCATCTGTTGAGATTCCATTCTTAGAAACAATATGACCTAAGATTTTACCTTGACGCACCATAAACACACACTTTTCTGGGTTCAGACACACTCGATATTCTCTACACTTGTTGAAGATTTGTCTGAGCTCAGAGATGTGAACCCTTCTTTCTTGGGAATGAGCACATAAATCATCCACATACACTTCTAAGCTCTTTCGCAAGAACTCTTTGAGGACATGACACATGAGCCTTTGGAATGTTGCAGGTGCATTGGTGAGCCCAAATGGCATCACCCGAAATGCAAAGATTCCCCACTCTGTAGCAAAAGCTGTTTTGTGTTGATCTTCTGGGGAAATGGCTACTTGATTGTAACCTGAAAATCCATCAAGGAAGCTATAAACTTCCTTACCTGCAACACGCTCCAATAGGTGTTCTGTGATTGGAAGTGGATAACTATCTCTAATCGTAGCGGCATTAACTTTTTTAAGGTTAATACACACTCGCAACTTCCCGTTCTTCTTAGGTACCACAACAATGGGGGACACCCATTCGGTATGCTCAATCTCATAGATGAATCCAGCTTCAATCAACCTATCAATTTCTTCTTTTATTTTGGCTGCATAGGTATCATTATATGTGTAGGGCTTCTGTTTGGTGGGCTTAGCATCAGCAGACATGGGGATAGTATGAGAGCAAATTCTTGGATCTACCCCTTTCAAGTCTCTATAGTGCCATGCAAACACATCCCTATATTCCCTTAATAGAGCTATAATCTCCATTTCTTCTCTTGCACTTAGGTCATCTCCTATATATGTGCATCTCTCTTCGTTCTCTTCAATGGTCACTACAATCTTCTTGGTCTTTTCTTTATTATCATATGATTCTCCTATGATGGCCTCTCTCTTAGGCATTCGTACCAAAATTTAGCGGTCGTCAACTTCATATTTCTTGAAGTTTTCTGGTACTTCAAACAATGATTCCTCCTCTTCTTGTTTCATTGCTTTTCTTTTCTTTTTCTTTTGACTACTCTCACTTCCATCCTTTGAGTTTACTGTTTTAATACTTGTGAGAGGTTCTTCTTCTTTCTGGGTGAACACTCCTATATCTTCTAGATAGTGCTGCTCTGAGTTAAAGCAACTATCCATCACGATAGACTCCAGAACATCGTCATTCTCTTCTTCTTCTATGACATCACTAGGGTCACATTCTTCTAGCAAGGGTTGACACATGAACACTGAGATATCATAACCCTCCTCATCACAATGAGGTGTCCACTGTTCCTCGTTGACAGCAATGTCCATGGTGGCTAAGATTTCTGGCCAGCCATGAGGCTCAAACTCCTCATCTGGAAAGATCATCGGTGTGTAGGCTGGGTCTCTAACTGGTCTATCTCCTAGCGAAGTTCCTTCTTCTCTTGCCTTTAAACGTTTTTCCTCTTCCTTTGCGACCTTGCACATCCACAAATGAGTATCTTCATGCAGCCATGATGGATCAGGTGAACTTTCAGAATGCACAGAGATGGAATCTTCTTTCGCTTTGTGGATAGAATTCCAGTGTAGGGGTGGTACATCTCTGAAGGTATCCTTCAAATTGACCTTGGTGGTGACCCCTAAGTGCTGTAAGTACAAGGAGTTAGTTCCCCAATCCTGTACTATTTGCAATTGTCGTAGGAACGGTCTTCCTAGGATCATCTCATATACATTATTTTTCTCAAAGTCACATATAGCAAATGTGTGCTCAAACTCTACACCACAAGTGGTTAGAGTGATCCCTTCTAGCAATCCTAGAGGTCTTTCAAAATGACCATCAGCCATTTGAAGCTTCATTCTAGTTGGTCTTAATGTGGGCTTGCCCCATTGCTTCCACAAGGAGGTGGTCGCAATAGCAACACCAGCACCTGAATCTATGATTGTTTTTGGTTGTGTAACCTTGGTAGGTGATTGGAAGATAAGTATTACCTTCTTCACCCTCACACATGTCCCCTATTTTGTCTAGAGGTATCTCTGGTACCCTTTGCTTGGAGCCTGCTTTTGGCATGTTGGAATCAAGTTCTGGAACCTGATCCTTCACATGATTCCAAAGCTCAGGTTTTGCTTTGAGCAGCTCTTCTACAGTGAGATGACACTGAACCTTAGTGTTCTTCACGACATCCGTGTTCCTTGGAACCACTGAGTCTTCATTTCTTACTAGTATTGTGGGAGCTCTTATCTGGAGAGATTCAGATTCCCATGGGCCTGGAAATTGAGGCAGTTCTTCTAAGGTATTAGATTCAAAATCTAACCTTTCGTCTTCTTGTTGTTCTGCTTCATCTCCGTAAATAGATGGAATGTCTTGGGGAAATTGATCATGAAGATCATCAATCTCAGGAATAGGAGGGGAATTACCCTTCTCCTTGGCCCATTTCTCTTCTTGTATTTCCCGCAAGAATTCTTGAGAGTACTGTTGAATTGAAGGAGGTATTCCTGGATCCGTGGAATTAGGAACATAAGCTCCCATTGGTGGTGAGCTTCCTCTTTCAATAACTGGTTGAGCTTGAGGAGGTAAAGAAACTTGTGGTTTGTTTACCAACTGCTCTAATCGTTCTAGTAAGCACTGGAAATGCAAATCCCCTTTGACAGAGTTTGTCTGATTGAACTTTTGACTAGTCTCAAGTATAGCTTGAGCTTGTTCTACCATTTTCATGCACATTTTCATCCGTTCAATCTCTAAGTCCGCTCTAGGGTAACTCTTGTCTAGGTTTGCAGCTGTAGGCCCTTCTTGAAGTCGAGCCTGGTAGGCCTTGAACATCATGTCCAAGCCTTCTGGGGTTGGATCTGCAAGAACAGACCCTGGTTGCGGTCTATTTACAATGGGTGGTGGGGTGGGATGAGGTGGAGTGGATGGAGTTTCGGCATGCGAGGGGCTTTGAGATGCAATGTCTTCTATTTTTGTTTTCGCTTCTTTTAAGCTTTCTTCTAGTTCCGATAACTTTTTATTCCACTTACGATTGGCCTTTTCTCTGGTATCCTTCCATGTTCTTGTTTTCCTCTTACTAGGCTCTACTGATTCACTCGACTCTGATTGTTCTGTTGGTTTATCTTGTTGTAAGGCTTGTGCTCTAGTGACAGCTTGTATAGGAGCCACATTGCTACTACTTGAACTTGAATCTGCCACTAAGCCTACCACATTAATGGGTGTAATCTTGGGTGCACTGGAGGGGTTTCTTGGACAATCTCTGGGGAGATGGTCTTTGTCGCAATCAGGACAAAAAGCCTGTATTGTGATAGCCTGTCCTTGACTCGGAGATGGTGGGTGGGGACAGTCACGAATGAAATGATCACCTTGACATCTAAAACAAGATCCTCTAGGGGCTTGTGGTCTCATTTGTCTCAATTGGGGCCTAGGGTTAGGATTTGTGTACATGACATTGGAGTATTCTGGCTCCCAATTTTGCTCCATAGGTGGTGCCTCATATTGATACGAGTAAATCTCACTATGTTCAGGTGACTCTGTGTAATACGCATGTGGACTACCTTCATGGGAGTAGTCTGAACTATGAGCATGAGAATCATTATCTGGTATCAATGGGGTTAGGGGCACCAATGCTCTATTTGGATTTTCCTCTCCCACAGCATATTTGACTGGAATCACATTGGCTGGAGCTGGTGGTTGGTTTCCCAAGACAGGTTGTGGCCTATATGGTACCTGATATTGCTGTTGTGGTCTATAATATGGCTATTGGTATTGGTTCTGATACCTACCTTGTGGGTAAGGTTGCTGATAATTCTGTCTAACAGCCTGCCTATTGTAGGGACAATCTTGAGCCGTGTGGTTTGTGTATTTTCTCTCAATAGTGCAATATGGAGCATTCCTTTCTCTAATGTTTTGGTTTTGCATTGGGCATACATTAGCCATGTGGTCGCCCTCACAAGTATAACACCGATTCACTGGAGTGACTCTCTGTGTTTGTTTATTTTGGACTCCCAGCTTCTTGGCAACTTGCTCAGCTATCTCTTCTATTTCTGTGGAGATCTTTGAAGTATGACTAGTAGAACTATCCGAATCTTTGTAGAGTTTGGACAATCCTAACTCCTCACCCAAGTTATCTTCTATGTCGATGCACGTCCGCACGCACTCTTCTATGGATCTAGGCTCTTTCAAGTACACATATGATCTTAATTTTGTGCTCAGTAAGCCATCTAAGAACAAAGCCACTTGTTTAGCTGGTGTGGGTAACTCTGGAGTAGGGCATCTTTCTAGGTACTGTCTGAACCTTCTACCTGCTAGTCGCACTGTTTCTTGGGGTGTCTGCTTGAAACTGTGGATCAAGGATGATGTGTTATGCCTGATACCACTCTTGGAAAATTCTACAATGAATTCGTCCAGCAGTTGACCTATATCGCGATAGTTGCGACTACTCAATGGTTGAAACCAAGCCAAGGCAGTGCCCTTAAGAGTCAAGCCAAATGCCTCGTATTGGGTGAATAAATCCTCAACTTGTTTAGCTCTTAACACTTGTTTGAACTCGGCCACATGATCATAAGGATCTCGTGACCCGTCAAAATAATTCTTCATTGCCTTGATCACTTGAGTGGGTCTAAGGGTTCTTGGGTGCTCTCGGGGTCTAGGCAATGGAAAATCATGTTCATCTCTTTTTTGCCTATGTGCTTGATGTCTCTCTCTTTCAGGTCTTTCATTTTCAAATCCTGATCTATTCCTGCCCACGGTGTGTGCAAAACTTACCTCAGGTCTCTCTCTAGTTCTTTCTCTCTGGGCTTCATGAGCGTGGGATGATCCTACTCCTTGGAGGCCATGGGAAACATTGGATCTTGGTGGGGGGAAAATCAATTCATTCTTCCAAGTATATGCATGTCTATCATGTTCTGTTACCAAGAAAATTTTCTCTGATGTGTTATCCAGGTAGACAACTTTGCCTGGTATCTCTGGATCCTTGAACTCGTAGATGATGACTATGCCCAATTGGCTAGGTTGATCTGGCTTGAATCTCCAAAAGGCTTCCTCTGTTTCTCTATTCAAAAATAGTTCTGTGCTTTTGTTATCTTGAGGGATCCAGTCTGGAGTGATCACTCGGGTCAAAACTGACTTACCTCTAGGAGTCTGGGGTCCTTGTCCTACATTTCCTTATTCTAGGTCTCCTATTTCATTCTCAGGAATGACATTTCCAAACTCATCAGTCCTATCTGGTAGGTTGGTGACCACATACATGGTTCCTTCCTTATCAATGTATGAACCCTCTTCGAACTTGACCACCGGGTGTTCAAGTCCAAAGGATTGATCTGGATTTTTGAGTTGGACCACTGATCGCCTCAGACCATCCTCATAGATGCGAGCACCTAATTGGTTGGTCCGAATATATTCCAACTGTGTCTTATAGGGACCTTTTGGTGTTTGTAGATGGGCAGTCCTTGAGCCACCTACAGGTTTTCCCATACTAAAAGACATTTTTGAATCACTTGTGTCTGAACTTAGTAAAAGATGACCACTTAGTTGTTGTGCCCAAGACTTGGATGTATGGTTGACACTAGCCTCAGAAGATCTAATGCTTTGTTTATCCTTGCCTAAGTGTCTACCAGATCTCAGGTTCATAAGCTTTAGTCAAGAGTCCAAATTTCCCCTTGGTATGGTTCAAAATTCTTTGGAGTCCCCTTGGTTCCCTAGTCCCACTTGAGGTTCAACTTCAAATTATCCTATCTCAAAATCAACGCGTTATTCTTGAAAAAAACCGTTGAGGTCGTGTAGGATTTGAAACGAGCTTTCCAACGAGCTATGTTGGTGCATGAAAATCATCAATTGAAGGATTATGGAGAGATGAAGTCAAGCAGTCAAGAAGAGAACAAATTTAGATGGTTGAAGGAAGGGCATATTCAGAAAATCCAAAGACATGTACACATATGTATATTAGCTGACTTATACCTTTGTCTAGTCATACACTTGTATATATTCATCTATAAATATGTTGGAAAATGTCGGGCAAATAGAGCAGGAGAAGATTAGAGAATAGTGAGAGAGAAATTAGTGTCATTAGACACATGAAGAGTGAGTGAATTGTCCATCCTCACTTAGATGTAAGTTTTCTGAGAAATAGAAAAATTTTGCGCCCAATATTTTGCTGTCTGCTCCTTTTGTGTTTAATTTTTTGAGAAATCCTTTTGCACGTGTCTAAGTCCATAGCTAATCTATCTATGGCTAGAATTTGAGAGATTAATTTCAATCAGGCTGTGAGAATTTTGATTAGGAACATTCATATGTAAGAATGTTCTAAGAGTCGAAAAATCTGGCGCACATTTCATCTTCAAAGAAATGGTCAGTGCTCAGTCCACAATGTAAAGTTTTACACAAGTGAGGGCTCAAAATCTAAGTTGGAAGGTAAGCCATCTATGGCTAGAAGATCTTAATCAAACGGGTTCAGAGTTGGGAGAACCAGTGCTAAGAAGTTGCAGGTGTCAAAGTCGCCATTGCAGAGAAGTACTTTCAGACATAGGTAAAGTGTTTCACACATTTCTCAATGTGTACTTAATCTTTTTGAGAGATTTAACTTGGCAAAGTTGCGCAACCTTAAGGCGAAGTGTTGTGCAAAGTTTTATAAAAAACTTTACAGGATTGATTAGTCAATGAGTGACTAATCTGCAGCAGACTTTTCTGAAGAAACTGAATTTTTCAGAATAATCAATTTTCTGATAATTTGGTGAAGATTCTCTAAATTAGGTGGAGTCTAAAGTTGATCTTGATGTAGAGGTGATCTAAATTCAAGATCAACTTGTTCTTTTGGAGATTAACACTCTCCATCAGTGGTATCAGAGCAGGTTGTGTCAAAATTGAGAAGAAGAAGACTCCGACTATTGCAGAAGTACAAATCTTTACATTTTGAAGGTGCAGAAGGGTAAAGGTTGAAGAAAGATTGAAGGAAGACATACAAAGAGCATCAAAAGGATCAGAAGGAGCAACATTCGAAGTAAAGGTACATTCATTATCTGTAAAGGTTAAAGTTTTGAGACTACAGGTGAAGCAAGGATGGGAGATAGTCTCCAAATTGAAAAGTTGGATAGAGAGAACTATCCTGCTTGGTCTATGAGGATGGAAGCTCACCTTATGAGCAAAGATCTGATAGGATACATCACAGGAGATGAAGAAAAGCCAGAATTCAGAGATCCTAGTGTTCCAACTAGGGAGGAGCTTGCAGATTTGAAGAATTGGATGAAGAAGGATGCTCAAGCAAGAAGCATCATTTACATGGCAGTCAATGACTATTTGCTTCCTCACATTAGAGGACTTGAGAGTGCTTGTGACATTTGGAATGCTTTGGAGGAGCATTTCCAAAATACAACCAAATCAAGGAAGGCTTCACTATGGGCAGAGTTTACTACCTTCAAGAAGAAGGCCTCACAATCAATCTCTGATTATGTGACAAAGATGAAGGACATTGCAGATTCTCTAGGTGCAGTGGATGAAGATATTGAAGAAGACAAATTGGTAAGACAAATACTTACAGGGCTAAGAGGAGATGAGAAGTGGAAGCCTTTCATTTTATCTACAGAACTTTCATTAGATCACTTTACTCCTGATTTGAATCAATTGTTAGGACATATGCTAACTTTTGAGAATGATGTCAAAGGAGATGTTGATAAGAGTGCAGGTCATGCAATGTATTCTAAAGACAAGAAGAAAGCTAACAAAGGGAAGCAACAATCAGGTGAAGAAGAAGGTACTTCAAACCAAGCAAACTTCATAAGAGGAAGAGGAAATGGCAGAAGTAGAGGAAGAGGCAGAAACAACAAAGATAATGCAAGAGCTTGTTGGATATGTGGTAAGACCAATCATCTATCTCATGATTGTTGGCATAATAATCAAAACAATGGTAATTATCAGAACTTTAATCAAAGAGCAAGAGGTGGTAGATTTCAGAGAGGAAATTTCAGAGGTAGGGTAGGAATTCTTTTGGAAGAGGTGGTGGAAGAAACTTCCAAAGCCAATCCTATAATAACACCTACTACAACTATACATCAGATCAAAAGGAGGACTCGACTCTCATTATGAATACATGTGAAACTTCACATGAGGACATGAGAGTGTTTTATATTGATTCAGGATGTAGTAATCATTTGAGTGGAAATATTGCTTTGATGACTGATCTAGATCATAATGCAATTAATCATACAGTTCAGACAGGTGATAATACAAAGCATAAGGTAAAGTCAATTGGTTCAGTCAAGGCTAAGGATGGGAGCACTCTTTTGAGTAAGGTACTTTATGTTCCCACAATTCCAAAGAATTTGATCAGTGTAGGTCAAATTGTGGAAAAAGGTTATGAGGTAAGGTTTACCAATGATGGAGTTTATGTGGAAGACCCTAGTCAAGGGTATAAACAAGTTATTTCAGGAAAGAAAGAAGGAAGGCTTTTCACATTGAAGGTACAAGGAAATGTTGGACATGCTATGTTCACATATGGAGAGCAGAAGGTGTCAGAATTGGATCTTTGGCACAAAAGACTTGGACACTTTAATGAAAGAGGTATCAAAGAAATGATTAACAATGATTCAGTGCTTGGAATGCCTAACATTGCAGGTCAACACATGACATACAGATGTGAGGCATGTCAATTAGGTAAGGCTCATAAGCAATCCTATTCCAAGCATGGATTTATGTATTCAGAAAGACTTGAATTGGTGCATACAGATGTGTGGGGTCCTTCAAAGGACTTTAGTATAAATGGTTCAAGATATTATGTCATATATGTTGATGATGCTACCAGGTGGATCACAATTTATGTGATTAAGGAAAAGTCAGAAGTGTTTAATACATTTAAACACTATCATGCATATGCAGAAAGGATTACAGGTCAAAAATTGAAGAGACTAAGGTCAGATGGAGGGGGAGAGTATTTTTCAAATGAGCTCAATGATTATTTGTGGAATGCAGGTATAAAGAGAGAAGTTACTTGCAGGTACTCTCCTCAACAAAATGGGGTAGCAGAAAGAAGAAATAGGACTCTTGTTGAGTTTGCAAGGTCCATGATGAAAGAGAAGAATTGCCCAAATTATTTGTGGGCTGAGGCTGTTAATACAGCTACATATTTGGTTAATAGATTGCCTTGTAAAGCTTTGCAGGGTATGACACCATATGAAGCTTGGTGGGGTAAGAAACCTACCTTGGATCATTGCAGAATATTTGGATGCTTGGCATATGCATATGTGCCATCTCAATTGAGGCATAAGTTGGAGCCTAAGGCAGAGAAGTATGTATTCATTGGTTATGATGATAAGCAAATGGGATACAGGTTGTGGAATCCATCCACAAAGCAATTTATTGTATCCAAGGATGTTACATTTGATGAGCAAGGTACTTGGTATGCAGGTAAATATAATGTACATGCAGATGATGAAGAAGTTGTGGATCAAAGGAAAGGTAAAGCAAAGATTCAATTACTTGATGAAAGTGAGAGTAATGAAGTGCAGATTGAAGTTGAAGAGAGGCCAAGGTTTGATCCAGAATGTGATGAACCAGAGACCTCAAGAAGTGCAGAAGTTAGGAGGTCATCTAGGCACAAATGGCAACCTACAAGGTATAGCTATGACACTTCATTCTTAACTACTAAAGATTATGCTTATTTGGTAAAAGCAGATGAAGACCCTTCTACATATGAAGAGGCCAAAGGG
The DNA here is from genome assembly GCA_020310875.1 of Ceratopteris richardii. Lineage (NCBI taxonomy): Eukaryota > Viridiplantae > Streptophyta > Polypodiopsida > Polypodiales > Pteridaceae > Ceratopteris > Ceratopteris richardii. The sequence goes on along the minus strand of MU260125.1, from coordinate 357,470 downwards.
AAGAAGAATTGGGAAGATGCTATGCAAGAGGAGTATGATGCATTAATAGAGAATCAGACTTGGGATTTGGTTCCTAAACCTAATAGTCAGAAGATCATTGGATGTAAGTGGGTTTACAAGACTAAAAGATTTGCAGATGGAAGTGTGTCTAGGTACAAAGCTAGACTTGTTGTAAAAGGGTATGCACAGACATATGGAGTGGACTATGATGAGACTTATAGTCCTGTGGCAAAGATGACAACCATCAGGACACTCATAGCAATTGCTGCTTGTAAAGGTTGGAAGTTATCTCAATTAGATGTCAAAAATGCTTTCTTGAATGGTTACATTTCAGATGAAGTCTACATGGAGCAACCAAATGGGTTCAAAGACCAAGTGAGTCCAAATTATGTGTGTAAGCTCAAGAGAGCTTTGTATGGGTTGAAGCAAGCCCCAAGGGCTTGGAATTATAGGCTTGTAAAATTCTTGAATGATCTTGGATTTCAAGCATCAAAGGCAGATAGTAGCTTGCTAGTCAAAGCAAGTGAAGATGGGTTCATTTATGTGTGTATTTATGTTGATGACATAATACTTACAGGAACAGATGATAAGGGGATACAAATGATCAAGAAGCAGATGGAGAAAGAGTTCAAAATCAGTGATTTGGGGAACCTATCATTCTTCTTGGGAATGGAGATTTCTTATACTCAACATGGAGTATATGTGACCCAAGAAAGGTATCTTAAAAATTTGCTAATCAAATTTAAAATGGAAGATTGCAGGGTTGCACCTACACCTTTGGAAGTGAACCATAAATTGTCTAGGTTTGGAGGAGAAGAGTTCAGAGATATGAAACTCTATCAAAGTTTGGTTGGTAGCTTGATTTATGCTACATTGACAAGGCCTGACTTGTCATATGCAGTTGGTGTGCTTTCACAATTCATGCATTGTCCTAGAAAGGAACATTGGATTGCAGGACAAAGAGTACTTAGGTACATCAAGGGTACACTCAAAGAAGGGTTGTACTATGGGTTTACTTCAGATACAAGAATCAAGATATATAGTGATGCAGATTGGGCATGTAATGTGGATGATAGAAGATCAACACATGGATACTTGTGCTATGTAGGAGATAAATTGATTTCATGGTGTTCCAAGAAGCAACATACAGTTGCTTTGTCATCTACAGAAGCAGAATATAAAGGTATGGTGGAAGCTGCAAAAGAGGTAATATGGCTAAAGACACTTTTGAAAGTTTTTGATGTGATTCAGAGTATTCCTATTATTTGTGGAGACAATATGAGTTCATTATACTTGGCAGCTAATCTTGTATTTCATGCTAGAACTAAGCATATTGAAATACAGTATCATTTCCTGAGAGAGAAGGTCATTGAGAAGGAGATTGAAGTCATACACACTCCCACAAAAGATCAAGTTGCAGATATGATGACAAAAAGTCTAGATGGACCAAAACTACAAAGATTCAAGGATATGGCAGGAATCAAGAAGATAGAGAAGAACCTCAATTAATGATTGAGGGGGAGCTGTTGGTGCATGACAATCATCAATTGAAGGATTATGGAGAGATGAAGTCAAGCAGTCAAGAAGAGAACAAATTTAGATGGTTGAAGGAAGGGCATATTCAGAAAATCCAAAGACATGTACACATATGTATATTAGCTGACTTATACCTTTGTCTAGTCATACACTTGTATATATTCATCTATAAATATGTTGGAAAATGTCGGGCAAATAGAGCAAGAGAAGATTAGAGAATAGTGAGAGAGAAATTAGTGTCATTAGACACATGAAGAGTGAGTGAATTGTCCATCCTCACTTAGATGTAAGTTTTCTGAGAAATAGAAAAATTTTGCGCCCGATATTTTGCTGTCTGCTCCTTCTGTGTTTAATTTTTTGAGAAATCCTTTTGCACGTGTCTAAGTCCATAGCTAATCTATCTATGGCTAGAATTTGAGAGATTAATTTCAATCAGGCTGTGAGAATTTTGATTAGGAACATTCATATGTAAGAATGTTCTAAGAGTCGAAAAATCTGGCGCACATTTCATCTTCAAAGAAATGGTGAGTGCTCAGTCCACAGTGTAAAGTTTTACACAAGTGAGGGCTCAAAATCTAAGTTGGAAGGTAAGCCATCTATGGCTAGAAGATCTTAATCAAACGGGTTCAGAGTTGGGAGAACCAGTGCTAAGAAGTTGCAGGTGTCAAAGTCGCCATTGCAGAGAAGTACTTTCAGACATAGGTAAAGTGTTTCACACATTTCTCAATGTGTACTTAATCTTTTTGAGAGATTTAACTTGGCAAAGTTGCGCAACCTTAAGGCGAAGTGTTGTGCAAAGTTTTATAAAAAACTTTACAGGATTGATTAGTCAATGAGTGACTAATCTGCAGCAGACTTTTCTGAAGAAACTGAATTTTTCAGAATAATCAATTTTCTGATAATTTGGTGAAGATTCTCTAAATTAGGTGGAGTCTAAAGTTGATCTTGATGTAGAGGTGATCTAAATTCAAGATCAACTTGTTCTTTTGGAGATTAACACTCTCCATCAAGCTATAGAGCTCAAAAAATGGACTTTGGATGAAAAAGTTATGCCAATTCAGGCTCCTGGGGGTCAAAACAGGCAATCAGGACCTTTGGAGAAAATCGCGATTTTGTACCTTGAGAATCGTGTTCACAAAATCGTGTTTTCACAAAATAGTGTTTTGAAAATCGCGATTTTGATCACAAAATCATGTTTCTGAAAATCGCGATTTTGATCACAAAATCGTGTTTCTGAAAATCGCGTTTTTTGACATGAAAATCGCGATTTTGAGCACAGAATCGTGTTTTAGAGAATCGTGTTTTTTGACATGAAAATCGCGATGTTGATCACAAAATCGTGTTTTTTTTTTTGCTGAAAATCGTGATTTTGAGCACAGAATCGTGTTTTTTGCTGAAAATCGTGATTTGTGAGAATCGCGATTTTGAGCCCGCTGAAAATCGTATTTTCTCAGAATCGTGTTTTTGACATGAAAATCGCGATTTTGAGCACAAGATCGTGTTTTTGAAAATCGCGATGTTGATTACAAAATCGTGTTTTTTTGCTGAAAATCGCGATTTTGAGCACAGAATCGTGTTTTTTGCTGAAAATCGTGATTTGTGAGAATCGCGATTTTGAGCCCGCTGAAAATTGTATTTTCTCAGAATCGTGTTTTTCGCATGAAAATCGCGATTTTGAGCACAGAATCGTGTTTTTGAAAATCGCGATGTTGATCACAAAATCGTGTTTTTTTGCTGAAAAATCGCAATTTTGAGCACAGAATCGTGTTTTTTGCTGAAAATCGTGATTTGTGAGAATCGCGATTTTGAGCCCGCTGAAAATCGTATTTTCTTAGAATCGTGTTTTTGGCATGAAAATCGCCATTTTGAGCACAGAATCGTGTTTTAGAGAATCGTGTTTTTTGGCATGAAAATCGCGATCTTGAGCACAAACACAAAATCGTGATTCTGAGAATGACCACAGAATCGTGATTTTTTTCAGCCAACTTTTAGGCGAGAAAACAGAAAATCGTGATTTTTCAAAAAATTTTGAATTTTCACAGAATCGCGATTTTCATCACAGAATCGCGTTTTTTGGCGGGAAATTCAAATTTCTGAGCGCCGGCTATGGCGAGCTCCGTATGAGCAGAAAATCATGAAAAAAACACAGCGCTTGCTCTCCCTTGCTTCTCCTAACTTCTTCCCACACAATAATGCATGAAAAATGGTATGAAAATGGTGAAGATGCACTAAAAAACAAGAAATTTCTATGGAGAAGAAGATGGAAGAAGGTGGAGATGATGATGATTATGAAGATGAAGAGGAAAAAACAGAAAATGAACTGAAAGGACAGTTTTTTTACCTTCCAACATCGCAAATCTACGATCTTACCATCACAACGCTCGTCCTCGAAGCTCTCTCCCCGGCAACGGCGCCAAAATTTGGTGTAGCTCAAGCGTAAGCACTACCTCCTTTACTTGTCAATCCGCGGAGACGTGAGGACCGGTATGAAGACCACGAGCAAGTGAAGGCACAAGTGCGTGAGTGAAAGCACACAAACATGCACACACATACATACACACACACGCGCGCAAAGTAAGATCAAAGAGATGGACAATGGAAAGCTTAGATTGCAAAAGAGTTCTCTTACAAAAGTTCTATTCTCTCACAAGCTAACCCCCAAAAATGAGCTCTCTAGCTCTTTTTATAGTTTTTTGACTAGTTTTGGCCCTGTCCAGACCTAGTGTCCGGCCTAGTTAAAAATTAGGTTTCAGGGCTTATTTGAGGGCTCAAACGAAGTCTAAAAATTATGAGAATTGGTCGATGGTACTTCTAATACTCCTCAAGCTCGAGGACTCCTCGGCTTGAACAAAATGGAGTTACTAAAAATAGATAATGGTATTTACAATGGTTTTTAGTGATGGAAATCACTATTTTTGTAGGGGATTCTTCTGAAAATTTGACATACACTTCTTGGAGCTCCCTACTTGCTCCCTTTCCTTGTGTGTCCAACTTTTGATGTGCTTCCATGCTTTGTCCTTGACTTTGAGCTTCAACAACCACCGATTGGATCTTCTATAAAGTCTAATATGCTTCCTTAGCATCCATAAAGAACCAATTACGTCCTTTGGAATATCATTTTCAAATGATTGCATCAAAATAATTTTGCACTTCACAATATTTGACTAAACCTTCTAGTTTGGGAAGTGTTCATAGTAAAATGCTTAGAGCTCACAACCAGGTATGATTTGACCATAGAACTTTTGCACAAATCTAATTGAAGTCTCTAGCTGATTAAAGCAAGTTATTTGATGCATTTTACTGGGATATACACTGATAAATAAGTATTACGAGTATGGGGGGTCACCCTAACCTTTTAAGAACAAGATGGTGTAGACATAGTCACCTTCAAAACTTAGTAACTTGAAACCTACTCATTCAAAGTTTATGAAACATAGAAATGAATCACACAAATAGTCTCTATACCTCAAGGTACTGCAACAATACACAAAGATTGAATACTCAAGATATCTGAATCGTAATGTGTATAGATATTGCACATATGATAGAAGGAAGATATGGACCCTTTTCATATGAGCTGAGTAGAGGGTATGCTCAAAAATGCAGCTCAATCTCTCTGAAAGACTCTCTCTTCCCTGCCACTGGGAGGTATTCTATTTATACATCATTTTGAATCTGAATCTTGATGATTTATTCACCTGAAAGTGAAGCTAAAATTTATAAATAATTTCAATTTTAATCCCAATTTAATTTGTGGATTTTGGCTCCCTTCATCCAGAAGATTCCGTCTATTTTTAGCTTCTACAATTGATCAAGGTTAATACATAGGTTTTAACCTTGGAAATTTACAATCATAGATTCATATGATCCCATATATGTGAGATGGATATGAGAGTAATCCAAGAGATAAAGCAAATCTCTTAGGATTGATTCTTGCACCAAAACCTCCCCCTCAAGCCTAAGAAGATTGAGTCTTTAATACTTCGAAATCTCTTGCAATTCAACCATTGTTTTGTATCAATATAGCTTTACTTGATCCAATGCCTTTGTCATCCTATCCACACATTTTTTATGAGTTGATACATATGATAATTGAAAATCTTTGCTTGTAATCTTTTCCTTGACATAATGATAATGAAATTCTATGTGTTTAGTTTTGGGTAAGATGAAATGAATTGATATTATTCCCAAAAACGTGAGGAATAGATGACATAAGACCTAAATTAGAGTACAAGGTCTTAATCCTAATTGCTTTTTGAGTTGCATTAGCAAGTCCTCTATATTTAGCTTCAGTTAATGAGAGTGTAACTATGGGTTTCCTCTCTAAGGAACATGAAATCAATTTTGTACCTACAATGGTGAGGTACCCATATGTGCTTCTTCTATCATCTTTAGATTTTTCCCAATCTACATCAGAGAAGAGCATAATGTCTATAAGAGAAGTGTAAGGAGTACAAACCTTCATTTTCCTTCATATCTTTGAAAGTTCCTTTGGTTGCTTCCATGTGAGCTTTCCTTGGAGTATGCATGAATTGACTTAAAAAACTTACCCCATATCAAATGTCAATTCTGGTTAATGTAACATAGTTCAAGTTAGCAACTAAAATATGATAGCGAGTGACATCCTCTATTTGCTCTCCTTCATAAACACTTAACTCCAAGTTCATTTCCATAGGTGTACCTGCAATCTTTGAATTCTCCATTTTGAGCTTGACAAGCATGTCTTTGATGCACTTTCTCTAAATAAGGTAAATACCCTTTTCTATGTATTGGTGCACTTTCTCTAAATAAGGTAAATACCCTTTTTTATGTATACCACTTCCAATCTTAGGAAGTACGTGAATAGATCTAGATCACTAATTTTGAATTCCTCTTTCATCTGAAGCTTGATCTTCGTTATTCCTTCAAGATCATTACTTGTAATTAAGATATAATTAACATATACACATAGGTACATGAATTTAGATTTATTCCTTTTATTGAAGTGGGAAGGATCTACTTTGCTCAGATTGAGTCCCCTATCCTGCAAATAGGTAACAAGCCTATGATTCTAAGCCCTAGGGGCTTGCTTCAATTCATACAAAGCTTTTCTTAACTTGCATACATAATAATTTTTGGTGTATTTATCCAAGCCTAGTGCTTGATCACTCATTAATGTAAAGCATTGATTATGTATACTCTCAATGAGAGAAGCCATAGAAACAAACTCTTATAATACTTGAAAAGTAACTACATCAAAAAGTAAAAGTCAATGGAGAATCTCCTGGATTAGGTAGGCACAAATTACAATTTGCAATTAGGAGGAATTATCTATCTAAGTGATTCACAAACTTCAGTGAACTTCTAGGTACAATACCTCCAAGTTTTGAATTCAAAAATTCCTATATATACACATATGTGTACTCGTAGAATACAGCAGATCAGTTTAAGCTATATCCTGAGGAGGTTATGATTAAGCACTAAGCTATTAGTGAAGCACACATTGTGCTCCTTCTTCCCAAGCTTCATGACCATTCATATCATGTACCATATGTGTAATACAGATTGATTTTCAAGCCACATCATGGGGTTCTTCTCATATACTATTATAGGTTTCCATTCACATTTTCAATCAACTTCACTTATTGATTTCTCTATGTATACTTAATCTATTGCTAAGATTTAAAATGATATAAGTGTTTTGATACATCTATTTGCATCATGTCAATTTTTGTCATGATTGGTTCATTATTCTATGAGCTACATTCATTTGAAGTTAGCTATGTATTCTGGTAGATAGTTCCTGAAATGCAGGAATACCCCTATGTTGCTAAATTAATTTCTCTCAATATGGTTCATCAAAATTTATCAAGTTTGTTGCTTTCGATTCATTATCTATCTAATTTAGAGTGTGAAAAATATCTCTGGTCAATTTTCATGAGGCTATGAGCTATGAGTAAATTTCCAGAGTGCATCCCATCCAAAAATAGCTAGTTCTGCTTCATCTATTTTGTGCCAAGTAGTTTGTCTTGATAAATCAATTTGATATTGATGCTCCAAAGCACTAGGATGGTTTATATGCATCATTAGCAAGCACAAGTTGTCTACTTATCATCCTTGAAGCTATCTTGGTAGGTCTAGAGCAGGTTTTTGTAGCACAAGGCACATCCTTGTAGTGTATCAATCATCTCTCCTCATAGTGGTACGAGAGCAAAGATAAATCAATATGGGAGATTTTTTTCCTTTCACGATTGACAAATTGGATAGAAACAACTACTCATCTTGGTCTCTAAGGATGGAGGCCTACCTTCAAGGGAGAAATCTACTTGGATACATGTCTAAGGATGAAGTCATGCCAACAATGAGAAGCAAAAGGCAACCATCACCTGAAGAGCAAGAAAGGCTTACAACTTGGTATTCAAAGGATGCACTAACGAGGCCCTACATCTAAAACTCAATTTTTTATTTTCTTTTAGCTCATGTGAAAGGGTGCAAGACCTCAATAGAAACTTGGAAGGCTATTGCTTCTTTCTTCTCTTCAAGTACTAGAGCAAGGAAGAATCAGCTATGGATGGAGTTCACTACCTTGAAGAAAAGTCTCAAACAAAGTGTGACTGTTTATGTCACCAAAATGAAGGAGATTTTTTATCATTTAGGAAGCATTGGAGAGGTGATTGAAAAAGAGAAAATCATAAGGCAAATCATCAATGGCATCAAAGCTGTTGAAAAGTGGGAATCATTCACAACTACCATGGATCTATACACGGACATGCAAGTGCCTGACCTCAACACTCTAATGGGCCAACTTTCACACATCAAGAATAGTGAATCCTCAAGAGGTAATCAGTCTTCTATCTTATACTCTGATAAAGTTAAAGCTAAGGGTAATTCAAATTCTAAGAAGAATGAAGATGAAGGTAGCTCTTTTGAAGTTAACTTCACAGGTAGAGGAAAAGCTAGAGGAAGAGGTAGAGGAGGAAAGCAAGGTAGGGGGAGACCCCAAGCATCTCAACCTTGCAATATCTGTGGTTACTCTAATCATACCATTGAGGAATGTTATAGGAACCCAAGGAATTCGAGAGGAAGAGAATTCAATAGAGGTGGCTATGGATCAAATAGAGGCAGATACAATGGTTACAACAACAACAATAACAACCATCGAACTGGATATAGAGGAAGGAAGGATTACAACAACTACACTGAAGATCAAAGTTAAGAGGACTCACTACTCCTCATGAACCTATCATTGAAGCAAGGTAAGGATGATGATCATGTTTTCTATATTGACTCAGGGTGCTCAAATCATTCAGGAAATGTAGCATTGTTCTCTGATTTAGAAGATCCCAAGAACAAACATGAAGTGCAGAAAGGTGATGATACAAGACACTCAATAGAAAAAATAGGTAATGTCAAGACATCATATGGCAATATGGATCTTCTAAGCAAAGTTTTGTATGTACCTACAATCACCAAGAACTTGATAAGTGTTGGAAAAATTGTGGAGAAAGGATTGTACGCTAGGTTTATAAGACATGTAGCATATGTGCAAGACCTCAAGCAAGGATTTAGAAGGATTTCCAAAGGATAAAAGACAAGAAGACTCATCACCTTTGAAGTAGAGGACACCAAGAACATAGCATTGTTTAGCTATGGATCTCAAACATTCTCTGAATTGGCGGTATGGCATAAAAGGCTTGCTTGCATTGGTGAGAGAACCTTGAATCAAATCTGTAGGGATCAAAGTGTACTTGGATTGCCCAACATCACAAAAAAACATATGATTTACAAGTGTGGAGCTTGTCATTTTGGCAAGGCTCATAGGCAACCTTTCAAGAAGAAAGGATATATCCATTAGGAGCTATTTGGATATAGTGTGGGGTCAAAGCAAAGAACCTTCTATTTAAGGTCCAAAATATTATGTATCTTTTATTGATGATAGTAGGTGGACAATTTTGTACTTTATGAAGCATAAAGATGAAGTCTTGAATTGTTTCAAAAGGTATCTTGCTTTTGTAGAAAATCAAATAGGTAGATGTCTGAAGAAACTTAGATCAAATGGTGATGGGGAATACTCTTAGCTGAATGTGATGCCTTCCTACAAGAAAGAGGCATCAAAAGAGAGGTAACTACCAGATACACACTTGAACTCAATGGAGAAGTTGAAGGAAGGAACAAAACTATAATTGAAGCAGTGAGATCTATGCTAAACGAAAAGATTCTACCAAATTATCTTTGGGAAAAGGTTGTATCAATAGCCACATACCTTGTAAATGACTTCCATCAGAGTCTTCAGATGGTATGACTTCCTATGAGGTGTGGAATGGAAGAAAGCCAAGTCTTGAGCATTGCAAAATATATGGATGTCTAGCTTATGCTTACATACCTTCCCAAGTAAGAGAAAAGTTGCATCCCAAAGTAGAGAAGTGTATTTTTATTGGATATGATCAAAACCAAAAAGGATACAGATTGTATAATCCCACTAACAAAAGCTTCTTAGTTAGTAGGGATGTAGCCTTTGATGAAAATAAATCTTGGTTGGATGATTATAGGAAAGTGAAACTACCCTATGACTTGGAAGTAGCCTTTCATCTCTTCCAACAAAGGAACCAAAGCATCTTGAAGATAGTGACTCTCAAGATGACCTAATAGATTTAGAGATATTGAAGTTATGGAAGAACAAAGGGAAAAATAAAGTGCAAGACTTAGATCAAGGCTCAAAAAGCTCTCATCAACCAATCAGAAGGTCAATGAGAGAGAAGAAGAAACCAGAGAGATATGGATTTGATACCTCTTTGGTCACAAAGCATTTAATCTATATGGCTAAGGACTCCAACAACGAAGAACCAATATCTTATGAAGAAGCTCAAAGCAAGAAGGAATGGAGAGATGCAATAGATGAAGAAATGGAAGCTCTTATGGACAATGAGACATGGGAACTTGTTCCTAGAAAACCATTAATAAAGGTAATTGGATCAAGGTGGATTTATAAAGTAAAGAGGAATTTAGATGGTAGTATTAGTAGATACAAGGCAAGGTTAGTAGGCAAGGGGTTTGCCCAAACACATGGGATAGATTATGAAGAGACCTTCTCACCTATTGCTAAAATGCCTACCATTAGAGTACTTGTTAGCATTGCTACATCTAGGACTCATTGGAAGCTATATCAACTAGATGTAAAAAATGCATTTCTCAATGGATTGATTTTAGAGGAAGTCTATATGGCACAACCACCTGGTCATGAAGATGCACATCATCCCAATTATGTATGTGAATTGAAGAAGGATCTGTATGGTTTGACGCAAGCTCCAAGAGCTTGGAATCGCAGATTAGTCACCTACTTGTAGGACCAAGGATTTAAAACTTGTAAAGGAGATAACCTATTAAGGATATCACAAGCTATCAAACCTTGGTAGGAAGCTTGAATTATGCAACTCTCACAAAGGTGGATATATGCTATAGTGTTAGCATACTTAGTCAATTTATGCACAAGCCAAGGAATCCACACATGGAAGAATCCAAGAGAGTACTCAAATACTTGAAGGGTAACATCAATGAAGGGATTTTTTACCCCTTCACTTCTGAAATTGATCTCAGACTTTACTCAAATTCAGATTGGGCTAGATGAAAGGATGACAGGAAAAGTACATCAAGCTATTTGTCTTTTGTAGGTTCAAAGCTAATTTCATGGTCTTCAAAGAAGCAAACATCTATTACTCTATCATCTAATAAAGCTGAATATAGAGATTTTGCTAATGTAACACAAGAAGCTATGTGGTTAAAGTGTTTATACTCAGATTTTGGGTTACATACCTTAACTCCTCACATCTTTGGTGATAATACAAGCTCACTTCACTGAGCAGCTAATCCAATTTACCATGCTAGAACCAAGCATATTGAAGTCCATTATCACTATGTAAGAGAGAAGCTGATCATCAAGGACATTATATTTTCCTATGTGTCCTTCAATGTGTAGATATGTTGACTAAGCCATTGGATAGTATCAAGCTAAGCAGATTCAAAGGTATGATTGGATTGCTAGAAATCAAGGAGGATTAAAGAATCAAGCATACTCGGATTAAAGGGGAAATGTTGGTGTATTTTATCCAAGCCTAGTGCTTGATCACTCATTAATAAAAAGCGTTGATTATGTATACTCTCAATGAGAGAAGCCATAGAAACAAACTCTTGTAATACTTGAAAAGTAACTACATCAAAAAGTAAAAGTCAATGGAGAATCTCGTGGCCTAAGTAGGCATGAATTATGAGCTGAAATTAGGAGAGATTATCTAGCTAAGTGATTCCAAAACTTGAGGGAACCTTTAGGTACGATCCCTCCAAGTTTTGAATTCAAAAATTCCTATATATACACATATGTGTAGTCGCAAAATAGAGCAGAGTTTAAGCTACATCCCCAAGAGGTTCTGATCAAGCACCAAGCTATTAGTGAAAGCACATATTGTGCTCCTCCTTTCCAAGCTTCATGGCCATTCATATCATGTACCATATGTGCAATATAGATTGATTTTCAAGCCACATCTTGGAGTTCTTCTCATGTATTACTACAGGTCTCCATTCACATTTTCATTCAACTTTAGTTATTGATTTCTCTATGTATACTTAATCTTTTGATGTGATTTAAATTGTTATAGGTATTCGATAAGTCTATTTGCATCATATGAATTATCATCATCATTGGTTCATTATTCTATGAGCTACATTCATTTGAAGTCAATTATGTATTCTGGCAGATAGTTCGTGAAATGTTGAGATGACACCCATATGTTGCTAAACTAATCTCTCTGTATGGTTCATCAACATTTATCAAAATTTTTGCTTTAGATTCATTGTCTACCTAATTAAAATTGTGCAAAATATCTTAGGTTAATTTTCGGCAAACTATGAGCTCTGAGTAAATTTCCAGAGTGCATATCATCCAAAAATAGGAAGTTTTGCTTCATCTACTTTAAATTTCCAAGAGCTAATTTCTCTCATTGGAGTCTTTTTTCATCTTCAAAGTCACTTGATGCTTCAAGTGTGTTCTCATTCCTCTTTGATAAATTTGGAAAGTCCTCCTCTAAATCATAAGGTCATTTGATTCTCTTGCAATCATCTTCAAAATGTGACTTGCATTCATCAAACATAACATTCTTGCTTACAATGAATCCTTTGTTGCTTGGACTGTACGATGTATATCCTTTCTAATTAACTTCATAACCATTGAAGATGCATTTCTCTACCTTAGGTTCTGATTTCCCTCTAATCTATAAAGGTATGTGTGCCTATGCAATGCACCCAAAGATCTTGCAATGATCAAGGCTAGGTCTTCTTCCATCCCATGCATCATATGGTTTCATTCCATCTAGAGCCTTTGATGGAAGTCTATTTACCAAATATTTAGCTTTCAATACTGCCTCTTCCCACAAGTAGTTGCAGTGTTTCTTTTCATTTAGCATTGACATTGAAGCCTCCACAATCATTCCATTCCATCTCTCTGCCACTCCATTTTCCTCAAGAGCATATCTGGTGGTGGTTTCCCTTTTGATCCCCCTCTCTTGGAGATAAGAGTCAGAGTCATGGGAGAAATATTATCTCCCTCCATGTGACCTTAGTCGTTTTAGGGTTTACATGTTTGGTCCTTGACAAGAGCTAAATACTTTTTGAAACATGAAAACACTTCATTCAAAGGCTCCTTTCTTGGTCCCCAAAAATCTATGTTGACCAACTCTAAGAGATCTCCATGTATGTAGCCTTTCTTGGTGAAGGGTTTCCTATGTGACTTGCCAAGTCAGAAAGCACCACATTTATACATCACATGTTGTTTGGATATATTTGGTAGACCAAGTACACTCTCATCCCTATTGATTTTTTTGAGATGTCTTTCTCCTATGTGAGATAACCTCTTGTGCTACGTCTCTAATTAAGATAGATTTTGGGTTCCATAATCAAACTATGTAATAACCTTGGTGTTTTGGAGTTCAAAGGTGAACAATCTACCTGTGTTTTCTCCTCTTGCAATCTTATTGAAACCATGATGTGGGTCTTCACCAAATGCTCTATGCTGAGTAAATATGACTTACTATCTCTTTGCAACAATTTGACCTAGACTAATAAATTTCCATTTAATAGTAGGCACATAGAGTACTTCGCTTAGTAAGTTCATATTATCACTTGGAGTCTTCACATTACCTATCTTCTCAACTGGATGCCTTGTGTCATCTCTTGTTTGGATTTCATGTCTATTTTTTGGGTCTTCAAAACCTGAGACTAGAGCTATATTTCCTCCCACATGATTTGAGCATCCTAATTCCATGTAAAGCACATGTTCATCTGCCTTATTGTTGTATGAGTTATTGTTATATCCATAAGAGTTTTTTAATATTTGTTGGAGACCTCTTAATCTCCAAAGATTTGATCTATACTGACTTAAGAACACTTCTATGTCAGTTATAAATCAAACTTTACACAAACAATGTTCTTCTTTTACCAAAACTTCAATCAACACTTCTCTGAGTGAAGAAGTGTCTACTTCAGAAAATCTGCTTCAGAAATCCACTTCATTACCTGCATAAAGTTTCAAATTTCTTCAAGCAAATGATGCACAAGTATTCGCAATACCTTTGCGCAATCATGTCAATCATTAGTTCTCAAAACTAATCACCAAAAGTTTAATTTGATCATTAAGATCAAAGACATGTCAGAAAATGTCTCTCAGAAGTTGCGCCTTCGACATAGTCAACTTCTTAAGTTGATTTCTCCCAATCTGAAACCCGTTTTGCTAAATGCTTTCAGCCATAGCTTCCTTATCTTCTAACTTAAATTTTAAGTGCTCACTCATCAAAAACTTTACAATATACACTCAGATCTGATCAAAATACTGAGACGGAAAAGTGCGCTACTCTCAGGCTTCAGTTCCCAAAGTTCACATATGAATGTTCCTATTGATCATTCTCACAGTAGGAGAGGAATTAGATTCTGAAACTCTAGACATAGCTTCATTAGCTTCTCAATTAGATGTGTACAAAAGGATTTCTGATCCACGTGATCAGACAGAGAGCACTCAGAGAAAAACCCGTCGCTATTTTCTAGGAAAAAACTCTCTACACATCTTTCTGAAGTTTGTCATCTACAAATGACTCTCTTACATATTTCTTGTCCTCATTAACTTATATATACATGACTTTTGACTCATCCCGCGTCTATGACATTGCTACTAATCATCCTAAAGACTTAGCTATACTCAGCTTACAAGATTCTTCACTTATATGTACATATGTGTACAAGACATCATCCTGAAATCTTCTTCACTTTCATAAGTGTCTTCCTTCACTTCATTCTGACCATAAGTCTTCTTCAAGATCTCTATAATCACCAATTTGTGATTGGCTTGTTCCAACAATATTCCTCTTGAGTTTCCATGGCCTGCTCTATTGTGTCATCGTCCTCTTTGATTCCTTTGGTTCTTGAAACAATTCACTATAATGTGATTGGTTAGACCACATATAGCATAGGGTGATGAGCCTTGAGCTCTCCCCCTATCTTGTCTACCTCCTTTGCCTCTCCCTCTTTGTTGAGATATCAAGCTCAACATGTGATGATCCAGGATGACATGTATCACTTTTTCATTTCTCTAACATGTATAGTGGTCACATTGATATATGTTTGGGATACTTCATTGAACTTTACTAGATTTATCTATCAAGAGTGATGGCTCATTTTTCTTCTTTCCAACTCACTCAATAACGAACATTGGGATTTTCCTTGTGTACTATTCTTTACATATTGCACTTGTTTTATTGTTGTTTTAGGTCATTCTTGTGCATTTCTTTATGTAATAGAAGAAGAAAAAGAACATTCTTCCTTGCCTCAATCTATGTGTGTGCTCCTCTTTGAGTGTGAGAGTGTGTGAGTGATCTCTCTTCCTTATCTCCTTCCTCATGGCATAGTATCAAAGCCAGTGTCGCTATAAAAAGCTCATTGTTGGTGCAATTAAACCCAAGCCCACATGCTTGGTTAATTAGCTTATGCTTGATTTAATTGGCGTAACTTATGTGAGGCTTCATATTATTAGTCTCTTGTAAAAAGTCTTCACATTTATCATTGTAAAAGTGGATTACACCCATGTGGAGTTGGGAAGCTCTAAAATCACGAATCAATTAGTAGTTGAGTAATGAGGGAATCTATCCTACACTTTAGGATTCACCTTTTAGGTAGAAGTTTGAATTTGAATTCAAACTTTGACTCCAAGCATGACTATAAGAAGAGGATAAAAAACACCCGCATGCATCTCGAGCTTGAGAGATCATTTTGAAGGACATTCATTGTGAAGTGAGAGTTCATCTCATAGCTCATTCACCTCTCACACATTGAGCAATGTATGATTGCCAATGACATTGTATTTTTACATGTTTTAATACATATATGATCATTACATCCTTATTTTACTTCTCTATATAACTCCATCATAACAGGGATCTTATCACGGCTTTCAGTATGTATTTGATCATTTGCCATGCTTTAAAGCATGTTAGATTTAGTGTCTATTATACACCTACAAATTTTCATTAGTATTGCTTCTCTAGATCATGAGATATTAATATATCTTTGCTCATTAGTCTGATGAGTGTTGGAGCTCGTGAATGTCGGGATGAAGCTATGAATTTCTAAACATCTCTCTCTGCATGTAGTCCATCATTTTTTATGAGATCACTCATGATTGATAACTTACTAAGTTAATTAGAGTTACCCAAAAGGAATTAAGTCAATTGCTACTATGTTTAGAGAATTGTTCAAAACACTGAACATATGTAAGAACAAAAATAGCAAGTTTTTGTTCTCATATCAACTTCCTATCTATCTATTTTGATCCATCAATTAGTGGATTATCTTCTAAGCAACATATATGATTACTTGTGCTCATTAACAAGATAAAGAGGCCCACTACACTCTCCAACCATCATTCTTAGCAGATGTGAAGCAAGATCTAGCTACACCACTTCATCTCTTGTGACTATCAAACATCTCCTCCAACAGTGGTATCAAAGCAACAATAAGCAAGATGGGAGATGGATTTCCATCCTTCATTGACAAATTGGATAGGAACAACTACTCAGCATGGTCACTTAGGATGCAAGCCTATCTTGAAGGGAGAAGTCTATATGGATACATCGTAGGAGATGAAGAAATGCCAATCTTCAGGAGCAAGCATCAACCTACAAAGGAAGAGCAAGAAAGGTTGACCACATGGTGTGCAAAGGATGCTCTTGCCACATCATATATACTAAACTCAATCTCTGATTTCTTGTTACAACATTTTAGAAATTTCAAGACCTCCCAAGAGACTTGGGAAGTGCTTTCGTCATATTTCTCATCAAATACAAGATCTAAGAAAAATCAGTTGTGGATGGAATTTACAACTCTAAATAAATAACCAAAGCAAGGAGTGGCTGATTATGTAACGAAGATGAAAGATGTGGTAGACCATCTTGCAAGCATTGAAGAGGAGATAGAAGAAGAACACATAGTGAGGTAGATCATTAAGGGAATCAAAGTTAATGACAAGTGGGAGTCCTTCACCACATCAATGGACCTCTACATGGATATGAAAATACGTGACCTCAACACTTTGATGGGGCAACTCTTCACCCATGAGACAAAGCTCAATAGAAATGGTGACAAATCTAGAGGTAACCAACCTTCTACCCTTTATATAGATAAGAATAAAGATAAGGATAAAGTTAAGAGCAAGAATCATAAGAAGAGGCTAGTACCTTTCAAGGTAATTATGCAAGAAGAGGAAGAGGTGCTAGAGGAAGGGGCTGAGGAGGAAAGCAAGGCAAGGGGAGACCCTACAACAATACACCTTGCAAAATTTGTGGTCTTAACAACCACACCACAGAAGAATGCTTCAAGAATACTAGGAATCAAAGGGGAAGAGGCTTCCGTAGAGGCAGCTATGGGCAATCAAGAGGTAGATACAATGGTGGAGGCAACTACAACCATAACTACAATAAAGTCTAGAACAACAACAATTATCAAGGAGGTTTTCGAGGTAGAGGGGACTACAACAACTATAGTGAAGACCAAAAAGACTCATTACTCATCATGAACATGACATCCAAGAAAGGTAAAGATGATGAGCATCTTTTCTTCATTGATTCAAGTTGTTCCAATAATGTGGCTAGAAATTTAGCTCTATTATCTGATCTTGAAGAACCCAAAGGAAAGCATGAATTTCAAACATGTGATGATACTAAACACTCATTCAAGAAAATTGGAAATTTCAAAACATCTGATGGTAGAATGAACCTTTTGAGTAAAGTTCTATATGTGCCAACTATAACCAAAAACCTAATTAGTGTTGGGCAGATTATTGAGAAGGTTTACAAGTCAGATTCACTAAGCATGGAGCATATGTGGAAGAACCCCAACAAGGCTTCAAGAGGATTGCTAAAGGTGAGGATTCTGGTAGAGTATTCACATTTGAGATTGAAGACACAAGGAACATAGCACTATTAAATTATAGAGATCAGACCTTATCTGGGTTAGAAATATGGTACAAAATGCTAGGACACATAGGAGAAAGAACTATGAAGGAAATGTGTAGGGATCAAAGTGTGCTTGGCATTGCCAATGTGACCAAGCAGCATACGATATACAAATGTGGAGCATGTCAATTTGGCAAAGCTTAGAGGCAACCATTCAATAGGAAAGGATACATTCATGAAGACTACTTGGAGCTTGTACACACTAATGTCTGGGCTCCTAGCAAAGATCCATCCATCTCAGGTTCAAGGTACTATGTCTCTTTTATTGATGGTTACAGTAGATGGAGAGTCCTTTATTTCATGAAGCATAAGGATGGGGCATTTACATGTTTCAAGAAGTAATTGGAACTAGTTGAAAACCAAACAGGAAGGATCTTGAAGAGGATCTGATTTAGGTGATGAATAGTTTTCACATGAATTTGATTCATTTCTATAGGACAGAGGCATAAAGAGGGAAGTAACAACAAGATACACTCTTGAATTGAATGGAGTGGTAGAGAGAAGGAACAGGTTAATTGTTGAAGTTGTTAGGTCTATGTTAAATGAGAATAAGTTACCTAATTACCTATGGGTAGAGGTTGTTTCCATAGCCACCTACTTAGTCAAAAGGCTCTGATCCAAATCATTGGATGGTATGACACCCTATAAAGCATGGTGTTGGAGAAAATATCACATGTGTCCAAAATTCCCAAGACTAGCCATAACATTTGATCTTTACTAGCTATTGTTCTAGTAGTATCTTCAACAAAAGTGCGTGGGAATCTTGGCTATAATATAACCCTTGACCCATCTGAGTTTGAATCCCGATGGCTGCTCATACTATAAGAATCATCTTTTTATCGTATATTAGAAGCAACGCGGAAATTAGCGAAGGAGGAAATCGGATACCGACGTAGTTTTCACGATTGATTTTCTTAGAAGCTTTTATGTTAGCGATCATTATTGATGGTAGCTTTTTAGAGTGCTTTTGGAGGATATTTCTAAAACTATATAAGGAAGCCATAGGCTCATTGTAAATTATCTTTCACCTAGTTCAACACCAGCTTTGGAGCTTTGGTACCTCAATAGAGGTGATGCTTCTAGCACATGGGGCAACCATGTTGCTATCTTGTAGCATGTTGAGGAGCAGCTATAGAGTACTTCTTGGAGAAGAAGAGTGTGCTCACACTCTTTCTTATGGAGAGGACTTATCTATTAGCAGCTTGGTGGTGTGGATCGGCCATCTACATGGTGTATTTGAATATTGTCCTCTACATGAAGATTTCGGGTTACTTCAAAGACATTGGATGGTGGTTAACATAAGATTTGCATCTTATGTTAAGAATTCAGGTACATATTCTCTTTATGCATAGAGGTACTACTTGAAGTATATGGAGGCACTGACATCCATATCAAGAGGAGTCCTATTTGGCATAGGTACAAGAGAATCAGTACATGTATGCTTTATGCATATTTGGATGAGGTGGTCGAGAAGGTATGTTCATATGAGTTTGAGGATTTTTGGTAGCAAACATGTTAGCATTCTTTGCTACTTTTGTAAGTATGTGATCTTTCACACACGTGTCTCACTTAGGGTACTGACATCCATATCAAGAGGAGTCCTATTTGGCATAGGTACAAGAGAATCAGTACATGTATGCTTTATGCATATTTGGATGAGGTGGTCGAGAAGGTATGTTCATATGAGTTTGAGGATTTTTGGTAGCAAACATGTTAGCATTCTTTGCTACTTTTGTAAGTATGTGATCTTTCACACACGTGTCTCACTTAGGGTCTTCCATAGCCTAAGTTCACATGAGGGTTTGCTGATTATCAGTTTTAGACTGATCCTTCCTCTTTCTGTCACTCATATTCACTCTTCTACAACCTATCAGGTCATCACACATCTCATATATATTCAATTTACAATTCAGTCACATGTTTATTCATCAGTGTCGAGTATGAAGTTGATGATCTGTTAGCAATCAAATACTATTGAAGAGTAAAGATACTTTACAAAAGTATTATTTGAAGACATAGACTTGATGAAGAGAAGGATACTTCAAATTCAAGGAAAAACAATGGTTTAGAGAAGATGAAGGAACGAGATCAACATCAAATCACAAGTATTAGTTTCTACTATCAGATTATCATTTGCAGGTCATATCTTAGAAGAGCAATTATGAAGAGATTTGAAGGATTGCTTTTATACACTTTCATTCTTTGAAACTAAAAGCATTAGCTACATCAAAACAGTTTTGATAGATCTCTTTCATCGCAAGAAAACTTCTAGATCTAGGTACACTACAGAGGTAATTCAACATTGAGCAAACTCAAGGAAAAGATTGGTGAATTCAGTCATATCAGTCAACTTTGAAGCAGAGTTTTGATTCAGAGATATGAGAAGATGGTAAAACATAATTCTATGTTCACTTCCATTTATATACCATGCTTGTTTTGTCTCTTACTCTTAGCACTAAAGGAAGAGAAAAAGTTCATTTGAAGAAGTTAAGAGTGTTTGCTACTTCAAGATGAAGAGAACAAAAGGTATGGAAGAGAAGTTTGAAGATGTTGACATCATCATCAAGTGGAAGAAAGATGGAGAAGAAGAAAGTCCAACATTTCCAGAAGGAAAGTAAGACGTCCTTTTCTCTTATATTTTCCATATATTTTTCCTACTTTATCCTCTACATCCAAAGACAAGTCTACGAGAACATCTTGTGAAAAAGATAATTTAAAGACGAAGCAGTTTCTTGTTTTGCATTATACTTGGTCATGATTTAGTAGATTTGACAAAGAATTGCATTAAGAGAAAGAAAAGCAGCAGATTGTGAAGACAACTTGTATATTTTGACTCATATGTATGAGTTATATATAAGTTGAAGATTTTGAGCAGGTAGCTATATATTCCCTCACAGAATTCTTGGAGTGTCAATACAAAGCTACTTGGTATATGACAAGCTGCAGAGAAGTATATTTCTTCCTTATCTAATTCTTGAGGTAAAAGAGTATTTGTAGAAGATGTTGGAGACTTGAAGAGAGGTTTTATGTTTGGAAAGGTTACCTCATATTCATTATTTTCAGAAAACTTAAGAAAATTCAAATGTTTGATGTACTAGTCAGTGGAGAATCTACTTTCTATGATTGTCTTGATTTTTGGATACATGCTTGTATTCAAAAAGGTGTTCCATCATATCCTATCACTTGATTGAGAAGTGGAGTTAGCCAAAAGAAAGTCAAGCACATACTTTCACATTTCACCTTGGAAGAATATGAAGATATGAAGTATCAACTTGCAGCTTTTGGAGTTCTCAAGGTGAGAGTTTGTCCACTTATCTGTCAAGTAGAAGTTGCAGATTCTTGGGAGGGATTTGGTTAAAGAAAAGTTTTTACAACTTTATGTGAGAAGCATGGACACTTGGACACATTCAGGCAACAAATCAAATATTCAGTCATGAAGGTTTGATGAGAGCAGATTCTACACAGGTATTTTATTGGAAAGATCATTGATCTTGGATGATCTCGTATGATCTTATAAGATCTTGATAGATCTTGGATGATCTTGAATGATCATGAAGATTTTGAGTATTTATGAGTCAGATATCTATTCTTTGTTTGTGAAAGTTCATCAACATTGGAAGAAGTAAGTTAAAGATCCAGATTCTATTAGATTTGTGTTGCAGAGAAATAGAAGAAGATACTTGGTATGTTGTAGAAGATTATGAATCCTAAAGTGCTTTCAGCAAAGGTTTTATTGGATCAACTAACCTTATTCTAGATTTTGGGAAGCTGAGGAATGACAGGGAAAGCTATTGGCATGTGCACAATGCTAATAAAAAGGGTTCATAAGTTTTGTTTCAGACACAGATATTAATGCTATGAAAGATCAAATTTATGAAGGAAGACGTTCCAGATTTCATAAAGTTTGATATATTTGAAGAATTCTGGATACTAGAGTTAAATCATCTAGGGGGTGATGAAACATGAAGACTTATTTTTAGCCATATGTGAAAGAATGCAGATTCATACCTATAAGTATTCCATGTATTCCTATATCAGGTATTCCTATATTTCCTTTGTCAGTTTCTCTTTATGTTCTAGCTTTGTAAGAAGAAGGAAAAAGGAGAATGTCTAGAGAAAGTTCCTGTTAGGTGTTCCTGTTCAGGAGAAGGTTCCAGAGTTCTATTGAAGAGAAGCTTGATATTTTAGAGAGGTATGTTTCAGAGGTGCGCACATTTATGTTTATACCTGATTCTGAAGGAAACAGGTATGAAGGACTTACAGATAGAACAAGGATGAAGACAACCTCATAGATATGAAATTTTGACGAGACTCATGAGTTGAGTACAATTAGAGATGAACCAGCAATGTTCATAATACACTATGTTGTGAGTTGTTAGTCACGGGTTCCAGGATTCAGTTCTTGATTATGTTTAGTGTATTTACATGACACAGGAGAAGTACGTTGAGAAATTTTTTATAAGGGAAATACAAATATGTGGATCCTAGTGTATGTTTTCATGTTTGAGAAGACAAGAGATAGTAGGTTCAGAGTCAGTACTTGCTACATTTGTTGTCAAGCAAATGATTGCTTGATGAGTACACTATTGGATATCTAGTTTGCATAGATTCTCAATTATTATGGTTCATATTCAGCAAGTTCAGGTTTTTTGAAGTTTGAAGGAAAGTCAAATTCAGATTTGAAGAAGACTTTTAAAGAAAAGGTTTGAAGGTCAATTCAGAAGTGCAAGTTTGAAGCTTATGCAAGTTTGTAGATCAATGAGGTTACATGTTCAGTTCATTTTGTACCAATATGACATTGTAGGGGGGATTGTTGGAAACAATATCACATGTGTCCAAAATTCCCAAGACTGGCCATAACATTTGATCTTTACTAGCTACTGTTCTAGTAGTATCTTCAACAAAAGTGCGTGGGCATCTTGGCTATAATATAAACCTTGCAAAGAACCCATCTGAGTTCGAATCCTTTTGGCTGCTCATACTATAAGAATCATCTTTTTTATCGTATATTAAAAGCAACCCGGAGCCAAAATTAGGGAAGGAGGAAATCGGATACTGACAAGGTTTTTGTGATCAATTTTCTTAGAATCTTTAATGTTAGCGATCATTATTGATCGTAGCTTTTTAGAGTGCTTTTGAAGGATACTTCTAAAACTATATAAGGAAGCCATAGAATCATTGTAAATTATCCTTCACCTAGTTCAACACCAGCTTTGGAGCTTTGGTACCTCAATAGAAGTGATGCTTCTAGCACATGGGGCAGCCATGTTGCTACCTTGGAGCATGTTGAGGAGTAGCTATGGAGTACTTCTTGGAGAAGAAGAGTGTGCTCACACTCTTGCTTATTGAGGGGACTTATCTATTAGCAGCTTGGTGGTGTGGATCGGCCATCTACATAATGTATTTGAAGATTGTCTTCTACATGAAGATTTCGGGTTACTTCAAAGACATTGGATGGTGGTTAACATAAGATTTGCATCTTATGTTAAGAATTTAGGTACATATTCTCTTTATGCACACAACTACTACTTGAAGTATATGGAGGCATTGGCATCCATATCAAGAGGAGTCCTATTCGGCATAGGTACAAGAGAATCAATACATGTATGCTTTATGCATATTTGGATGAGGTGTTCGAGAAGGTATGTTCATATGAGTTTGAGGATTTCTGGCAGCAAACTTGTTAGCATTCTTTGCTACTTCTGTAAGTATGTGATCTTTCACACACGTGTCTGACTTAGGGTCTTCCATAGCCTAAGTTCAAATGAGGGCTTGCACATTATCAGTTTTAGACTGATACTTCCTCTTTCTGTCACTCATATTCACTCTTCTACAACCTATCAGGTCACACATCTCATATGTATTCTGATTTGTGTCCATACTTTTGAATATTCTTGTTACATTTGTATATTCACTCATCCATCTATTTCTATTCACATAGAGTGGTTGAGAGTTCTACTCCCACATTGTAAATTGACATTTGTATATATAATGATATGAGTAAGCAGTGGCTTACGTAACACTTTACATGTGTTGTCTAATCTTTCTCTATCTTTGTCTCATCATTTGGATGATTAAGTGTTGTATGTTCATTTTTTGTCAATATTGGAAGATTTCGAGATTCTATTTTGTAGATCATGGACCTATGGAACCATGGACCTGTGATATTAGTTATGGGCCTACTACATTTCCAACACATGGAATGGCAGGAGACCCTCATTGGACCATTGCAAAATATTTGGGTGCATTGCTTATGCACACATCCCCTCACAAATCAGAGGAAAGCTTGACTCTAAAGCGTAGAAATGTATATTCATTGGGTATGACCAGAACCAAAAGGGGTATAGGCTGTACAATCCCACTAGCAAAGCATTTATAGTTAGTAGGAAAGTAGTAATTGATGAAAATAATTCATGGTTTGAGGATGATTGTTGGAACGTCAAGTTACCATAGGACTTGGAAAATGATTTTCCAACCCTCACTCAAGAACATCAACACTTAGCTGAAGATATCAACTCAGAGGATGAAGAATAGATTGACTTCAAGGCTTGGAAGTCAAGAGGCAAGATCAAACTCAAGCAATTAGAAGACATACCAGAGTCTTCAAATCAAGCACTAAGAAGATCACAAAGAGAAAGCAAGAAGCCCGTAAGGTATGGATATTGTTGGTGCAAATACCAAGCCTACACATTTGGCTAGAGTTTATGTGCAACTAATTGAAGTTCCATATGAACCATTGCTATGAAGACTTTACCTTTTACCATTTGTAAAAGTTTATTTGACTTGGAGGAATAATTGCAAGCACCACTAAACTTGTGGAGTTTGTCAGATGAAAAGTCACGACTTCATTTGGAGAGAATATCTCCTAGATTAGAGGATCACTTCTAGTGAGAGCCAATGAAGAATTCAAATTCAAAATTCAAATGAAACATCTACAAAAGATACGATATAGATCACTTCAATTCCAAGTTCTTGCTGATTACGTTGTAAGAAAGGGAGGCTCATTTCATAGCCTACACTACTCATCATCATTAGGCATTGATTATCATGCCAATGATCTTGTACAACATTGTCTTCTAATACAATAGATCAATACTTTCATCTATGGTCTCTTTGTCATAGTTACTCAAAATAGTCATTTTGTACTACTCCTATCTCAGTCATTTCTTCACCATTTTCAATGTTCTATAGCTTGTTGGAATTAACTCTACGTTCTCTAGGTACATAGGCACTTGTTTAGTGTCATTGGAAAGCAAAAAGGGCTTATAATTCAACTATGAAGCAAAAAGGGGCTAGTACAAAGCAAGGATTGGTAGTACCTACTCATTTCTTATGGAACAACTATCAAGCATGGTCTTTAAGGATGAAGATATACTTGCAAGGAAGAAGCCTCTATGGATACATCTCAGGAGATGAGGAGATGGCCATTTTCAGAAGCAAAGGACAACCTACAAGAGAGGAGCATGAAAGACTCAATACATGGTGTGCCAAGGATGCATTAGCAAGGTCATACTTACTTAACTCAATCTCTGATTTTCTTCTTCCACATATTAGGAACTGTAAGACATCCCAAGAGACTTAGGAAACATTGTCTTCATATTTCTCTTCCAACACAAGGGCTAGGAAGAGCCAATTGTGGATTGAGTTTACCACTCAAAGAAAGCAACCTAAGTAAGGCATCACAGAGTATGTGACCAAAGTCAAAGATGTAGCTGATCAATTAGCAAGCATAGGAGAAGAAATTGAAGAGGAGCATATTGTAAGACAAGTAATCAATGGTATTAAAGCAGATGACAAATGGGAGAGCTTCACAATTGCCATGGACTTGTACATGGAAATGCAGATTCCAGATCTTACCACACTCATGGGGCAACTCTTCCCCCATGAAGCCAAGCTCAACAGGAATGGAGATCCATCAAGAGGTAATAGCTCTTTTGCCCTATACACTGATAAAAGTAAGTCCAAAGGGTAAGGGAAGAACAAGACAATTGAGGATGAAGGAGCTACCTTCCAAGCCAAGTATGCAAGGAGAGGAAGAACCTGAAGAGGAAGGGGCAGAGGAGGTAAGCAAGTTAGGGGGAGACCTTATCACCATGTAACGTTTTTGGATTGTCAAATCATACTACAGATGAGTGTTATAGGAACTTCAAGAATCAAAGAGGTAGAGGATTTCAAATAGGTGGATATACACAATCAAGAGGAAGATTCAATCACCATCAAGGTTACAATAACAACTACAATAACAACTACCAAGGAGGCTACAAATCAAGGAAAGACTACAACAAATATACAAAGGAGCAAGAGGATTCTCTTCTGATCATGAATATGACTTCAAATCGAGGTATAAATGATGACCATCTCTTCTACATTGACTCAAGATGCTCAAACCATGTGGCATGCAATGTAGCTCTTCTCTCTGACCTTGAGGAGAAAAAGGGTAAGCATCAACTACAAACAGGTGATGACACCAAGCACTCAGTGATTAAAGTAGGAAATGTTAAGACCTCTGATGGAAATAGAAATCTGTTGAGTAGGGTTCTATATGTACCTACAATTACCAAGAATTTGATGAGTGTTGGATAGATTGTGGAAAAGGTTTGCAGGTCAGGTTCAACCAATATGGAGCATTTCTGGAGGATCCCCAACATGGATTCAAGAGAATTTCCTAAGGAGAAAACATAGGTAGATTATTCACTTTGAACTTGAAGATACAAGGAATATTACACTTTATAGCTACAATGACCAAACACTATCACAGCTTGAAATTTGGCATAAGAGATTAGGCATATTGACGAGAGAACTTTAAAGCAAATATGTAGAGATAAATGTGTGCTTGGGATACCTAATGTATCCAAGCAACACATGATCTATAAATGTGGTGCTTGTCAGTTTGGAAAATCTCACAGGTTACCCTTCTCAAAGAAAGTTTACATGCATGAGGACTACCTAGAGCTTGTCATACAGATGTATGGGGACCAAGTAAGGATCCCTCAATTTTTGGATCAAGGTATTATGTATCTTTCATTGATGATTTCAATAGGTGGACTATCTTGTACTTTATGAAGCACAAAGATGAAGTATTCAATTGCTTTAAAAAATATCTTGCAGTTGTTGAGAACCAAACAGGAACAAGCCTTAAGAGACTAAGGTCAGATGGTGGAGGTGTGTACTTATCAAATGAGTTTGATGCATTCTTGCAAGATAGCGGAATGAAGAGAGAGATCACAACAAGGTATACCCCTGAGCAAAATGGGGTGGCAGAGCGAAGAAATAGACTAATTGTTGAAACAACTAGGTCAATGTTAAATGAGAAAAAATTACTTAATTACTTGTGGGCAGAGAGTGTATCTACTAACACTTATCTTGTAAATAGGTTACCATCCAAATCTGTTGATGGGATGACCCCATATGAAGCATGACATGATAGAAGACCTTACTTGATCATTGCAGGATCTTTGGATGTGTTGCTTATGTGCATATCCCTTCTCAAATCAGAGGCAAGCTAGACCCTAAGGTAGACAAGTGCATCTTCATAGGGTATGACTTGAATCAGAAAGGATATAGGTTCTACAATCCTTCCAACAAAGGATTCATGATCAATAGAGATGTTGTCTTTAATGAGAATGATTCTTGGTTTGAAAATGAATGCAGGAAAGTAAAGCTACCTTTTGACTTGGAAGAGGAATTTCCAAGCCTCACTAAGGAGGAAACAAATCAGATTGAAGACATCAACTCAGATGATGAGGACATCATCAACTTAGAAGAATTCAAGGCATGGAAGTCCAAATTCAAAGTCAAGATGAAGAAATTGGAAGATATACCTGAATCATCCAACCAAGCAATCAAAAGATCACAAAGGGAGAGCAAGAAGCCAATCAGATATGGGTATGAAACTTCCTTAATTACTAAGCACTTTGTTTATCTTGCAAAATGTTGGAGATAGACATCTGCGGAAGCACGCGAACAACACAAGAAAGGAGAAGAATCTTGGAGCACAACACACAATATTGAATGTATTACTAGAGAATGTACAAAGATAAGTAGCCCATTAGGGCAATATGCGTATATACAAGCTAGGGGAAAAAAACCTCCTAAAGAGGGAAAAAAGTGCCCCGGTGGTCCTAGAGTGTTCACACACATCACTACGTAAATATATCAACAAATCCCCCCTGGGAGTGATGCGGTGAACAAGTAGCTGGCACTCATGTATAAGGAAGTGCCAAGCTATGTGGAAATCACTCCACAAAAGGAAGTAAGCCCAAAGCTTTGCGAAAAGCTTCAAACTTCTCCCTAGGTAGAGCCTTCGTGAAAAGGTCTACAATGTTCTCCTGTGTGGGCACATATGCCAAGCTGATCTCCCCAGCAGAGAACCTCTCCCTGACATAATGGTAATGCACCTCAATGTGCTTTGTGTGAGCATGGAACATAGGGTTCCTCGCAACTGCCAATGCGCTTTGACTGTCAGTGAAGATGGTGGTGGCAGAAGACTGACCAATACCCAAATCAACCATAAGCCGTCTGAGCCACACACACTCAACAATCGCTGTCAAAGCTTCCCTATACTCAGCCTCACAACTCGAAGTGGCCACAGTAGGCTGCTTCTTGCTCAACCAAGATATACATGAGCTACCGAGCATGAAGCAAAACCCACTAGTGGACACACGAGTGTCATAGCAACCAGCCCAATTAGAGTCAGAAAAAGCATGCAAATCTGGCGGTGGTGATCCCCCCTTGGGATAAAACAGCCCAAGTAGACGAGTACCACTCAAGTAGTGAAAGATACGCTTAACTGCCTGCCAATGCTTGACTCCTAGGCAATGCATAAACGTGCTCATCTGTGAGATAACAAACTGAATATCTGGCCGAGTAATGCATAAGTAAATCAAGCATCCAACAACCTGCTGATAGAGAACAACATCAAATGCATCTCCAACATCATGAAGACTCAATCGTAAACCTGTCTCCATAGGAGTGGCAATAGGCTTATAGTCTTCAAGGCCAAAATGCTGCAATAATGTGTCAATATATTTCGTTCAACACAAAGGCATTCCACCATCAACTTGCATAAACTGAATGCCCAAATAGTGATGCAAATGCCCCAAATCAGACATCTCAAATGGGGCATACAAATCAGCCTTAAAATCAACAATATGCTTCTCAACAGGACCAGTGATAGCATGACATCAACATAGACAACAATGATCAGAAGCACATCATTAGCACGCTTAACATATAAGGTGCTTTCACTTGGACTGTTCTCAAAACCATGTGCAGTCAGATAGGCATGTATCTTCTCACAAGCACGTGGTGCTTGCTTTAAACCATATAATGCCTTCTTTAACCTGCAAACCTGGTTCTCATGCCCTTTCTTCACAAAGCCACGGGGCTGAAAAACATACACTTCTTCATGCAAGTCACCATTCAGAAATGTAGTTTTAATGTCCAACTGATGTACATTCCAACCATGATGAGCTGCAAGTGCACATATGCTCCGAACAATACTCATACGGAATGTAGGTGCAAAGGTCTCATCAAAATCAATGCCTCTTTCCTGTGCATAGCCCTTTGCAACAAGCCTAGCCTTATACCTGTCAACTGTACCATCAGGTTTACGCTTCAGCTTGTATACCCACTTAGTGCCAATGGCCTTCTTGCCAGGAGGCAAGTCACATAAAGACCAAGTACCATTCTTCATTATTGCATCATATTCAAATTGCATAGGAGCCATCCAATTTTCTGAATTTTGTGCTTGATCAAACAAAACAGGCTCAGTCTCATCACAGAGACTAGATGTAGCCATAGCATAGCAATCTGATGCAAAAGAGGCACTATGAGAGCTTGATCGAGTACGATATGTCAGAGGTGCATCTAATTTGTTGTTACACAAGGTGTGCACCAAGTATTTTGGCATAGTTCTTACCTGCTCAATATCAGCTCTCTCATCAATAAGTGCATCATGTAAATCTGCATAAAAAATGGAATGATCTACATCATCACATGGAACCTACAAAGGCGGAGAAGTTGCCTCATTAGGACCAGCACTAGATTGTCCACCTGTAAAAAGAGGCAGCAAAGTATCATACATGTCTTTGGAGCTAACAGATGTCTCCTTAGTACATGAAAGCAATGGCTGAATAGCATCCTCCACAAAAACAACATCACGGCTAACCAGAATGCGTTTAGTCTGTGGATGATATAGACAATAGCCTTTACTTTCAGAACTGTACCCAACAAGAATACATTTTACTGCTTTATCATCCAATTTTCTACGATATTGTTTAGGCACTAATGCATATGCCAAACAACTAAAAACATGCAGATGAGCAACAGATGGCTTGCGATCATGCCAAGCCTCATATGGAGTGATAGACTGTAGTGCTTTAGTGGGACACCTATTCAGTACATATGCTGCACACATGAAAGCCTCAAGCCAAAAACTATGTGGTAAAGCCTGACTCTTGACCATACACCTCGCCATCTCCATGAGTGACGTGTTCTTTCGTTCAACAACTCCATTCTGTTGAGGTGTATATGGCACTATACACTGGTGTTTTATCCCATGTTCAGCCAAAAATGCATTAAAATCAGAAGACATATATTCCCCCCCTCGATCAGAACGGAGGGTGCCCATTTTACATGCTGACAGATTTTTACCCAAAACCAAAAACTGTTTGAAGCACATGAACACTTCCGGCTTTGCCTTCAATGGATATACCCTTGCATGCCTGGAAAAATCATCGATGAAAGTCACGAAGTAAAGATAATTCCCAAAAGAAGGTGTCTGCATAGGAGCAGAGACATCCCTATGTACAAGCTGCAATTTCTGAGTAGCCCGAACTGAACCATCTTTTGGAAAGGACGAATGCTACATTTTGCCCAAAATAGAGCCTTCACAAACATGTTTTCCAGGTGCCTCAAGTTTGGGCAAAGAGGACACCATTTTAGATTTTTGCAGGTGTAGCAAACTAGCAAAGTTCAGATGACCAAAGCATGCATGCCAAAGGTTTGCATCTGACATAGCCTAAGAATCATTTATTGCACATGCCAAATCATTTACAGATCTTTCATAGTCTATGAGCTTATACAGCCCACGACATAAAATGCCAAAAGCAATAATCACATCGCCATTTGAGAGATCATGAACTGTACACCTATCATCAACAAATTTCACAACCAAGCCAATCTTGGCTAATGTAGAAACTGATAACAGGTTCTTCTTGATCCCTGGCACAAATAAAGCATCTGACAAAGTGAAAGAACTACCATCAGTAGTAGTCAAAATGATCTTACCAACTCCCATAACAGGATAAGAGGAGTTGTTGGCACATGTAACAGTATTCCCTGTAGGGGCAAGCTCGAGTGAAGAGAAGAAACTGCGCTGCGAGGTAATATGTTTGGTCGTCCCACTGTCAAAATACCAAACATCTGAGTCTACTGCAGACATGCACTGCTCATGAGAAGATGGGTCGAAACTGCAAACAGTAGTAAATGCCCATTCTTCTTCTTGCACAAGATTGGCAGACTCCGTTTTTGGTGTAGAGGATTCTACAACAACCATTCTAGCCTCTTTCTTCTTTGCCTCTTTTGCAGCCAGTTTTGGACAGTTCTTTATGATATGATCATTCCCTTTACAGTACTTACAAAACAATTTCTGCTTTTCTGATTTTTTCTCATCTTTGTCTTGGTTCTGCGTATGTGCAGCATTTGTAGATTTCTGCTTACTAGTAGAAGAGCTCCATTTTCCTTTGCCCTTCTGACTAGCTAGGAAAGCTTGATCTGCAACACGCATAATGGACCTATTCTGGCTGGACTGATCTTCCTGCAACATAACAGAGACGAACTCCTCAAATGACAAGGCATTTGGATTGCCTTTCATCATCAACCGAAGAGTAGAAGCAAAACTTTGATATGAATCAGGAAGACCATTCAGAATGGTCTGCACAAGTGAGCTATCTGATATAACCTCATCAATAGAAATCAATTGTTCCTTCAAGTCTTTGATCTTTGTTAGGAAACTGTCCATAGAATCACCTTCATTCATGTGCTCACTCTCCAACTGTTTTCGGAAGTAAGCAACACGAGCCTCATTCCTAGCTTGGTACAATGTGGTAAGTGTATCCCAAGCATCCTTAGCTGTTCTGCAAGAGCGAATATGAGGAATAATGGCACATTTGACAGACAAAGCTATCAATGCGCATGCTTGGGCATCTCTGCCATCCCAACGAATCTGCTCTGCAGTAGGTGCAGAAGAAACCGCAGCACGAATAGGAATATGCAGAATATCATAATCTTCGATACCTTCTACATTAGCTTCAGTACTTGCAGTTGTAACAGTTGCAAGTGTGATAGGAAGTTTTTTGACACCCTACACAATGACAGTCCTTTTGCAACCAACACATGTCGCATCATATAAGCCCATAACGGGTAGTTGGTACCATCCAACTTATCCTCAACAGCCAACATACCGAATACATCACTGCTTTCAGCCATGGCCGGTGACTAAAATATCTTGATGCAGAAAATTGATTGTATCTCAAAAAGTTGAACACAACTACCCAGACAAATTCTGCTAGAACTGTAGCAGACTTCGAGACACTTATACTGGCGAACAGAAACTGGTATATACCTTTGGCACAAAAAGACAAAATAGCCTGCACAAGCACTATGATAGTGCATTCGGAGGCCGAAATGAGCTCAAATCACGATTTCGGCACCACACAACAAAGTTGTTTTGATCTCGGAAACATGTTGAGTATGCTCACCAAAATTCGTGCGATTCTAAGACTGCAAACGGAGGAGTGTCGATGGCACCCTAGATGAAGCGACGACCTGCTCTAATACCAATTGTTGGAGATAGACGTCTGCAAAAGCACATGAATAGCACAAGGAAGGAGAAGAAGCTTGGAGCACAACACACAATACTGAATGTATTACTAGAGAATGTACAAAGATAAGTAGCCCATTAGGGCAATAGGCGTATATACAAGTCGGGGGAAAAAAACCTCCTAAAGAGGGAAAAAAGTGCCCCGACGATCCTAGAGTGTTCATACACATCACTACCTAAATATATCAACACAAAAGACTTGTCATTTGAATATCCATCATCATATGAAGAGGCAAAGACCAAGGCAAAATGGAAGGAAGCTATAGATGAGGAAATTGAAGCACTCATGGAGAATGATACTTGGGAACTAGTACCAAAGAAGGAGTCCATGAAGGTAATTGGTTCTAGATGGATCTATAAGATCAAGAGGAATTCTGATGGATCAATAAGCAGGTACAAAGTTAGACTTGTGGCTAAGGGTTTTGCACAAACCCAAGGAGTTGAGTATGAAGAAACCTTCTCACCTGTGGCCAAAATGCCAACCATTAGAGTATTGGTAAGTGTGGCTACATCAAAGAATTGGAACATGTATCAATTGGATGTAAATAATGCATTTTTGAATGGCTGGATTTTAGAGGAGGTGTACATGTCTCAACCTCCTGGTTATGAGGACCCAAGCAAGGTAACATATGTGTGTAAATTGAACAAAGCTCTTTATGGATTGAAGTAGGCACCAAGGGCATCGAAGCATAGGTTGACTTCATACCTTCAGGATCAAGGATTCATCATGAGTAAAGCAGATAATTCTCTGTTTGTTAAGAGAAGTAAAACAGAAGTAATATACCTATGTGTATATGTTGATGATATCATACTCACAAGTAATGATGCTAATGGCATCAAGCAGATTAAGAATCAGATGATGCAAGAGTTCAAAATTAGTGACCTTGGATCACTAAAGTATTTTCTGGGACTTGAGTTAGTCTATACTAACTCTAGAATTTATATTACTCAGAGAAAGTATATACAGGACATGTTAAAGAAGTTTCATTTACAGGAGCCCAAGGTAGCAAGCACTCCAATGGAGGTAAACCAAAAGTTAAGTTCTCATGAAGGTGATGTGCTTGAGAATATTGTAGGCTACCAAAGCATAGTGGGAAGCTTGAAGTATGCTACATTGACAAGGATTGATATTCCTTATGGAGTAAGTGTCTTAACACTAGTGTTGTACCAAAACAGGACACTATAGTGTCCTTTTTTCTAATAAATAAAAAAAATCATACATACCAATCAAATAAAATGTTGAAAAAACCTTAAAGCCCCATAAAGACCTATACCTAGATGATCTATAAAAAATTTATATTTTAAAAAATAACCTTTTTTGATAACTCAAAATATAGAAATGATTGAATATGGTTAAAAAAACCCATTTTTTTGTAAACTTATATATGAGAAGAAAGAAATATCTCCATAAAAAGAATTTTCCTCCTATTGGAATCATTTTTCTAATGTTAATTTATTGTCATATAATCATTTAAGACAAGTCTTGGGAACTAGGAAAATCATTTTTATAATAGAAAATTAGTATAATATAGGGTGCTCATTATATAGTTATACAGTTTAGCAGCCTTCTATATGATATTGATTCATAAAAAAACTAAACTGGTGTGTGTTTTATTTCAAAAAACATCATATATTAGCATAAAGATATGCTACATGTCTTTGAACCAATAATTTTGTATGTATCTCACATATCACTAAAACTCTAAATATTTCATTGAATGGCCATATTCCTCTCTACAAAGAATAAAACTTCATCCTAAAAAAATTAGGTTTTCTCAATGATATAAGGTATATATTATGAATAAAAATAATTTTATAAACATTATAAACTAATTTATATAAAAAAAACTAGCATGTTAACTTTAATCATGTAGCATATGCAATATTTCCTCATAAAATGACCTTTTCTTAGTGTTCAAAAACAATGGTATTGTTTAACTTGAAGAAATGACATAGAAATTCGACTCCTAAGGTTGTCAAAAAAATATTTCTAGTTGTAATAATATCAAATAGTATTTAGATAATAAAAAATGATGGATGTTCATACCATCACTTTGCAAAATAATTCATAAATGATAAGACTGTGACATCATAAATAAAATTCATTTTATGCCATAAACCTAGTAAAATTCATTACAAATCTCTAACTATGGATAGAAACATATTGACATATATAAAATAAAAGTTTTTATTGCATTCAGACCAATGAAAATTACGAGATCATGATTTTAATAAACAATAACCACTAACTTACATCACTGTAATTTCTGTGCCAGTATTGAAATTAGCATCATAAAATTGGTGAATAAAAATTAATTTTTATATCCTTTGATAAAAAATATATTTTTCTAAAAATATTCAACCCTTATGCCAACATATTGCATAGTTACATTTATAAATGGCTCCTTCTAGTAATCTAAAAAATTCATCAAACATTGTCTCTTTTTCACGACACTGAAGTGTCCAAGGACATTAAAGTGTCCAAGGACAACACTAGTGTTAAGCCAATTTATGCACAAACCTAGGGCACTTCATTTGGAAGCTGCCAAGATGATTTTGAAGTACCTTAAGGGCACTCAAAATCAAGGATTATACTTTCCTTATACCTCAGATTTGGACATCAAGATATATTCAGATGCAGATTGGGCAGGTTGCAAAGATGATAGAAGGAGTACCTTAGGTTACGTATCTTTTGTAGGTAACAAACCTATATCATGGTCTTCAAAGATGCAACCTACTATTGCTTTATCTTCTATAGAGGCAGAGTATAGAGGATTGGCGAATGCTACTCAAGAGGCCATATGGATCAGGTTGTTATATATAGATTTAGGTTTGCATACTACATCTCCAATGATTTTTGGAGACAATACAAGCTCACTACATCTTGCAACAAATCCTATTTATCATGCTTGGACCAAGCATATAGAGATCCATTATCACTATGTGAGAGAGAAGCTATTGAGCAAGGAAATTTAGTTGTTATATGTATCAACTAATATGCAATGTGCAGACTTATTGACTAATGCATTAGATGGTACAAAACTTTGCAGGTTTAAGTCTATGGTTGGATTGCAGGACATTCAACAAGATTGAAGAAGAAGACAAAGCCAAAATGTTTGTCTTGAGGGGGAGCTGTGGGTGCAAATACCAAGCCTACACATTTGGCTAGAGTTTATGTGCAACTAATTGAAGTTCCATGTGAACCATTGCTATTATGACTTTACCTTTTACCATTTGTAAAAGTCTATTTGACTTGGAGGAATAATTGCAACCACCACTAAACTCGTGGAGTTTGTTAGATGAAAAGTCATGACTTTATTTGGATAGAATATCTCCTAGATTAGAGGATCACTTTTAGTGAGAGCCAACGAAGAATTCAAATTCAAAGTTCAAATGACTCATCTATAAAAGATGATTGAAAAAACTCATGATATAGATCACTTCAATTCCGATTTCTTGCTGATTACTTTGTAAGAGAGTGAGGCTCACTTCATAGCCTACACTACTCATCATCATTAGGCATTGATTATCATGCCAATGACCTTGTACAACATTGTCTTCTAATACAATAGATCAATACTTTCATCTATGGTCTCTCTATCATAGTTACTCAGAATAGTCATTTTGTATTGCTCATATCTCAGTCACTTCTTTACCATTTTCAATGTTCTATAGCTTGTTGAAATCAGCTCTAAGTTCTCTACATGCTCACAAATTTTGAAGATAATCCATTCATCATATTTGTATAAACGCACATCAAAGTACCCACTGGTCAAACTCAAGAGAGGTCCTAAAAATTGGGGGTAATGATTTGATTGCTAAATTGATTGCTCTGTGTATAGTGCATCATTTAAGTGATTCCACTTGGAATCATTAGCTCATTTAGCTTATTTGATATCTTCAAAAGGAATTTATCTAATTCCTATTGTATTGGAAGCATTGAGCTTAACAAGTAGTAGGCGTGTGAATAAAAATAGAAGGTCTTCATTGATCCTTCAACTTGGAAGTAGTCTGTTTTGAATCAATCATTTCTCACATCATTTCCAAAGTACATAGGCACTTTGGAAAGAAAAAAGGGCCTAAAAACTCAACTATAAAGCAAAAAGGGGTTGGTATATAGCAAGGATTGGCAGTACCTACTCATTTTGTGGAGTGTCCATCCATCTCCCCAACAGATATGATACATCTTTAGTCAGCAAGCACTCTGTGTATATCACTAAAGACTCTATGATAGAGTTCCTTCTTCATTTGAAGAGGGCAAGAAGAAGAAAGAATGGAGAGAAGCTATGCAGTAAGAAGTGGAAGCACTACAGGAAAATCATACTTGGGATCTAGTTCCCAAGGAGCCAGGCATGAAGGTAATTGGATCTAGGTGGATATACAAAATTAAAAAGAACTCAGATGGCTCTATAAACAGGTACAAAGCAAGGTTAGTGGCAAAAGGATTTGCCCAAACTCATGGAGTGTACTATGAAGAAACACTTTCACTTGTGAAAAAGATGCCAACAATCAGGGTCTTGGTAATTCTTGCTGCTTCTAAAAATTGGAATCTATATCAGTTAGATGTCAAGAATGCATTCTTAAATGGATGGATATCAGAAGATGTGTATATGGCAAAACCACCAAGTTTTGAAGATGAAGATAAAATAGGTTATGCATGCAAGCTAAGGAAGGCACTCTATGGTCTCAAGCAAGCTCTTAGAGCTTGGAACCATAGACTTGTTACTTATTTGCAAGACCAAGGGTTTGTGGCAAGCAAGGTAGATCCTTCTTTATTTGTTAAGAAGAACAAATCAGAAGTTATCTACTTATGTGTTTATGTAGATTACATCATTATTACAGCGAATGATGCTAATGACATCAAGCATATCAAGGCTCAATTCATGAAGGAGCTTAAAATCAATGATCTTGGTTTATTAACCTACCT
Organism: Ceratopteris richardii; assembly: GCA_020310875.1. NCBI lineage: Eukaryota > Viridiplantae > Streptophyta > Polypodiopsida > Polypodiales > Pteridaceae > Ceratopteris > Ceratopteris richardii. The sequence goes on along the minus strand of MU260125.1, from coordinate 319,600 downwards.
TCTTGGCTTAGAGCTTGTGTATACAGATTCTGGCATATTTATCACTCAAAGGAAGTACATACATGATATGTTGGTAAAGTTTGAGATGGAGAACACTAAAATTGCAGGTACTCCTATGGAACTCAACCATAAATTGTGTTCACATGAAGGTGAACTATTTGATGATGTTACAGGTTATCAACAACTTGTGGGATCCTAGAATTCTTTTTGTCTCTTCACAAACCCATGGAGAAGATCGTACGTACCGAACACGCACACAGAGTTTGAGTCACTAGGCCCATGTAAATTCTTTTTTACACTCCCTCTATCTTCCCAAAATATATAAGTGCATCCATATGATGCCAAGTGGTCAAGTCCTTCCTATGACTTTAAAGTGATATGACGTTTCCTTCCCCTTGAAAACATTTTCATCCTCGAAAATGTAGATGAAATGTCCATCCATAATGGTAGATGAAAGTGCTCAGACTCCCTTGAACCCCATGTACTCTATGTACATGGTCGTCTGTATGTGTTTTTTCCCCATATCCTTCCCCTTAAGAAGTCTCATATTAGATCATCTCAAAGGTGGGAAACCGTCTGAGTGGTGCCTACTATCTCCCATCTACACTCAACTTCCAAACTATCATTCCTATGACATATAATAGCATCAAAATGACCTAAGGCCATATGATGTATCCTCTATGGAGTAATAATATAAATGGAAAGTGTAAAGTGTCAAGCTTATAGGTGTGATCATATCATAATGGAGACAGTAAACCATAAAATCCTATGAAATATAGAACAAAGTCCCATAAAATGTGACTCCAAACCCATCTAAGACTAAATGATAGATTGCCCTCATACCACTCTAGGTCTTCCTAAACTTGAGTGTATGCACAAGAAATAGTTCAATCTAAACTACCTTGTGATCTATGCAAATCCATCATCTAGCTCATATAAAAGAATTTCTTGGTAGTAAAATGCAATCGCTACATTTCACCAACCAAGAAGTCTCTGGTTTGTCATCCTTTACCATTGGACTAAGTTCTATTGGAAGAGCATCTATTGGCACTAGTGCAAACTCTAAATATTCTCTTCCTTGTAGTTTGCCAAATGAATGCAAAAGCATTCACTTGGAGATTCACATAATCCATAAGTACACATCCTCCTAATTGATGCTCACACATCCTCCTCATGATGTAACGCCAACTAAGAGTTCGGTACCCCAATAGGTTAGATCTATCCCTATCTCCTAGAAATGCTAAAGAGAGGATTAATAACTCTACGTCAAGTCTCACTAATGTCAATAACTACATTATCTCATCTAGTCAAGGACCATCACTGGAAATAAACATAACTACTTCTCTCTAGAGTCTCTATGTGGAACTTGATTTAACTAATATGATTACCTGATGTCCCTCTTGTCTTTGATAGAAGAGTGCCACTCCTATCCAGACAATCTAATCTAGAGAATGTAAAATTCTCTGTTTCTCTATTCAATCTCTTCAAAGAAAAAGAGCTCTAGTAGTGGAACCTATTCCACTTTCCCTTTGAAAGAGATTCTGTTGAAATCATTTGCTCTAGTCATCCATAATTGAGAACATGCATATAAGTTCTCCATGTTTTTCATTCTAATCAAACTCCTAAGTGAAGCAAAATTACACTGAAAAGTAGAGGAAATGAATTCCTTCTAAAATAAACTAAAAGATGATTCTAAACATCTCTTCTATCTAAAGGAAAACATACTCTATTCTTCTTCAAAGAAGAATTCATATTTTCCTTTTCTTTTCCCCTTCAAGGACAAGGAGCTAAAGTGGGATCTCTAAGTTAGAGTGAGATCACTCCCAAATCTCTAAGCTAATTCCCTCTTTCTCCATTCCTTAAAAGAGAAACTTATGAATTCATTTGCTCCTCTCTTCCATACACTCCTATGAAGATGGAGAACACATCATCGCTGTAATGAAGGTATATGTAGTGAAGAGTGGAGAAAATAAATTCCTTATGAGGGTCAAATCCTTCTAATAAAATGCTCAGCAATGATATGACATGATACCATAAACACATGTGCATCCATACTAAAGAGATATATCTGCTTACCATCCTCTTTGTATGGATCTATACGATCCAATCAAACTAATGGAATTATCCTTCCTGAAAACTTCAAAATGAGTATGTCATATCAATGGTGATAAAATCGCCTATCACATTCTCTACTGGAAGAATAAATCTTCCCTAAAGTATGAAGGATAACTCCCAATCCTAAGGAGATGTCTACTAAGAGCTCTCCTCTGATCTTGTGAGATATGCTGCCATCAATGATGAGTCCTTTTCTCCCTAGCCATAGAAGAAGAGTGCTCAAAGGAAAGTCATTTCCACCATCCCATACTAGTGAAAACTTCTTCCAACTCATGGTGTCATACCTACACTAAACCAATGTATATTCCACATATATATATAATGGAAAATGTAGGTGGAATCTAATGAATTCCATAACCTAATCTCATGTCAGTGGACTCAAATGAGTCCCATGTCCTTGAACTAGTTAGTTTGGTTCTAATGATCATGTGACAATATGTGACAATGGATATCCCTTTCGTATTCCAAAATAACTTGTTGCTAGGTATGAAGAGAAGGTCTAAGTACCTCTCTATAGATCCCAATGTACATATATGTATTGGGTACCCCAACTATTCCTGACTAAGGGATCTATGCTCTATGTCATAGAGTTAATGCCATGCCTGTAGCCTTCCTTACCATCGAATCACATAAGCACCCATCGATGCTTTCTCATGAAACCCATCTCTGTGATCCCATCTAATTGGTTTCCTTAGTAGTGTAGCAGAAATGCTTCACTACTTGCTCAAGTGATGTGCATGAGTGAAACTAGTCACTCTTTGGGTATTCGTGATAATACCTAATAGTCTCCTAATCATACTATGAGACTCTTGTGAAGATAAGTAAATCTTCACTACCTTAAAGATTATCATAAATGTATCTCCCATGCCTATATGCAACATCCTATAATCTATAGGATTGCTTGTGCACATTCCTAATGGTGAAGGTATATCTCCTTCCCCTTAGCAATCCTATGGTCTAAATCCATAACGGTTATGTGTAGGGATCCTATCTATTACTGAAGTTGCCTTATCTGTAATACTATGATGGTACTAAGTCCATCAAATACATGCTTATAATCATGCCTATATCTTATTGATGTTTGCAGAAAAGGCATGTTACCATGCCATAACATTCTTAGCTAAAGGCAAGTGCATATATAAGGCCATGAGGTCAAAAAAATTTTGATAGCATTTCCCTAGGAAATGGAATCCCAAAAAAAAAAATTAACCATAAACTCAATGGCACATAGGCCATCCAACAATATAGGACTTGTTAGGCCCGTGGCATGCACACCATAAACTAATACATGGACTCCATAACCTGCCAAAAACATAAAAATGAATGCTAGCAACAATCTCTTTGTTGCATAACCATGTAGTTCCTGCAATCATCTTTCCTGCAACAATAAAAAAGTGTACTTCTCGCATGTTGATCCATACTTTTAAAATTGAAACAATGATCAACTTGGATATATGCACTCCAATCCATGCATGTACATATAGAACATGCCATAAAATAAAGTAAGATGCCTGAAAATATAAAGCATACGTCCTTGAATGATTTGGTATTGGAATTGCATGCACCCAATCCTTTTCGATGAGCTCAAGACCTCTGCACCTTCCTCCTGAGGTCCTAATATAAACTTTACCAAAAATACAAATAATGCATGGTTAGATGATTACCAAAATAATGCAAATTTACCCAGAAAATACATTTATAATCCTACTATAGACCTGCAAAAACCATTTTAGGACCTGCAAATAATCATAAACTGAAATATATATCATGTGCAAGTGGCTTGAAGTGAAATTACTTCGATCGCCTTCCCGGTTTGTAAGACATGGCTCCTAGAAGGTAGTTGCCAAAAACTATTCAGACCTTGTAGACCTATACATGCCTGGGAAAATACATAATTTCCAAAATTTCTTTCACTAAAACAGAAATTAGATCTTTTGCTCTTCGAAATGAGCCATAGTATGTCCAATTTGGAGTTTTCTAGCCCAAGCTATGGCTTTTCTAAGCGGGACATGCCAAACTAGTGGACTATTGGAGGGGCTGGAAAAAAAGTAAAAAAATGTGATGTTTAGAGTGCCCAAAAGCATTCTTCTGTCAAGAAAATCCTAGAACTCTCTCCATAACCTTGGAAGATACAGGTATGAGGGACATCTCTAACAAGTGCTACAGAGAAGACATGCTTTGTTGCAGAGATCATAAATCTAAGAGTATACTCTGATGATCATGAAATTTACACCATGCATAGTAGACACATAGTGCTTTTCAATGAATGTAAGAACGCAAGATTTGGTTCAGTAATCAAGGAGAAACATAGATGCAAACAGAGCACAAAAGTCTAGATACCCTGATTTGATAGTTTAAAGCAGCATGTAGTATTTTGCTCATAGCATACAAACGGCTACACCAAATGCAATGAAACTTGAGAGATCTAAAGTAGAGTGTTCAAGTTACGAGACTGAATTTGGATAAATACACAAGGAGAACCAAACAAAAAAGTTTGATGGATTTTCACATATAGAGCTACGACATAGGTAGAAGATACAAAAATCTTCAAGAATGACTTGCATTGAGTACAAAACTCATGTACAGAGGTTGAGGAAGCTTCTCCACGCCTTCTACATCATATTCCATGCTTTTGGGTGTTTATAAAACACATGTAAAGCCTCAAATTTGTGAATCCCTAACTGTCTCTTTACATGCATCCAAAAAATAACTCTCCTTAGCTTTTGAACAACTTTTCCTACTTTGAACAACTTTTCCTACTTTAAGTGAGTAATACATATGAGCCACAAATTCTAAAGCTTCTAAAATAGTGATCCACGTACAAGACCATCCAACATTAGTCTAAACTCATTAACATATAAAAATTGTGTTTGGTTGCTTCAACATCTCCCCCTCAAACTCAACTTCCTATGCATCTTGAGGTAGTGGTTTAACTCTAGCGATATCCTTGAATTTGCTAAGCTTAACTCCATCAACTGATTTAGTCATTAGATATGCAACCTGATGATCCGTTGGAGTAAAAGAAATTTCAATCTTGTTATCCAAGACTTTCTCCCTCATAAAATGATGATGTATCTCAATGTGCTTCGTTCTTGCATGATAAACCGGATTGGCTGCAAGATGTAGAGAGCTCATGTTATCTCCAAAGATCATTGGTACTCCTTGAAAAATGTCCAAGCTTCTAAAGAGTGTTTTCATCCATAAAACCTCTTTTGTAGCTTCTACTTAACCTTTGTATTCAGCCTCTGTTGAAGAAAATGCTACTGTAACTTGCTTTTTACTACTCCAAGAAAGTAGTTTTCCTCTTGCAAAACACATGTAACCTGATGTTGATCGCCTATCATCCTTATTACCTACCCAATTAGCATCTGAAAGAACTCTTAAGCTCAAATCAGAAGAATAAGAGTAATAAAGTCCTTCATTCACTGTCTCCTTCAAATATTTAAGTACTCTTTTGGCTGCAGGCCAATGTGGTACTCTAGGTGCTTGCATATATTGCAAGAGAAATCCAACCGAGTAACTCAAATCTGGTCTGGTTAAAGTAGCATAAATTAAACTTTCAATAAGACTTTGATATGTCTTCACATCATCAAACAATTCACCTTCATGATGAGAAAGTTTGTGATTCAACTCCATAGGAGTCTGTTGGCAGTAGCCTTGGTACACCAGGACTTACAAGACGTGAAAGTCAAAGAAGGGAGTCAGAGCGAAGGGACAGCACAAGCAAACAGGGCAGTCAAAGAAGATCTGGCAAGTAGGCCAATATTTTTTCAAGACATTAATGCAAATCAAAGAGATGGACATGCAGGGAGGAAGAGCAAGTAGGGAGCTCGAAGATATGTATGGCAGATCACTAGAAGAAATCCCTACAACAAGAGTGATTTTTATCACTAACAATCATTGTAAATATCATTTCACATTTTTGTAGCTCCATTTTGTGCAAGCCAAGGAGTCCTTGAGCTTGAGGAGCCTTAGAAGTAGTTGCGTACCAATTTTCGTATTTTTTAGATCTCGTTTGAGCCCCCAAATAAGCCCTGGAACCTAATTTTTAACTAGGCCGGACACTAGGTCTGGACAGGGCCAAAAGCTAGTCAAAAACTATAAAAAGAGCTAGAGAGCTCATTTTTGAGGTTGGATTGTAATTGAAACGAACTTGTAAGAGCATTTTGAAAGTAATCTAAAAGCTCCATTGATTCTCACTCTTTGTCTTGCCGTGTGTGCGCGTGTGCGTGTATGTGTGTGCATGCTTGTGTGCTTCTCACTCACGCACTTGTGCCGCCACTTGCTTGAGGTCTTCATACCATCCTCACGTCTTCCCGGATTGACATTAAAGGAGGTGCTACTCATCACTGAGCTACACCAAATTTTGGCGCCGTTGCCGGGGATCGAGCTTTGAGGACGAGCGTGTGATGGTAAGATGTAGAGTTGACGCGTTGGAGTTGTAGGTATTTTCTTCACTCTCATCGATTTTCTTTTACTTTCTTCACCATCTTCATCACCATCATCATCATCACCATCTCCCACCTCCATCTCCATCATCGCGAAAATTTTAGTTTTTTGACTATATCCCCATCTCCACCTCATTTCCCTCATTTCACTTGTGAGAGAGAGCGAAAGAGCGAATTTGCATGTGCTGTTTTTGCATGTTTTCTGAGCTGTCTTGCAGGTACAGGCTGCATCATCATCCCCAGCACTCCGCGTAGGTACAGAAATCTGAGTAATTGTCTGTGTGTCGCCGAGCTCTGTCAATCGCGATCGACTGAAAAATTGCTCTAATTGCTAAACAAAGTGCATATCCATGACCTACAGGCCTAGAGCTTCCCAAAAATGTGTTTAGTTTTTTGAAATTCCACAGATTTCTGTCAATCGCGATCGCTCTGTCAATCGCGATCGACAAACCACGACGGACAGACCTGTCAGTCACGATCGACACGTCAATCGCGACCGACAGCCCACGACGGCTCTATCAATCGCGACCGACAGAGTCAACGACCGATTGACCACGACTGACGGATCATACGCGCGACACGTGTCAATCGCGATCGACTCATCAATCGCGACCGACACAGTCAACGATTGTTTGACCACGACGGACAGACCACGACAGCTCTGTCAATCGCGACCGACACGGTCAACGACTGTTTGACCACGATCGACAAACCCTCGCGACCGACCTGTCAATCGCGATCGACAGAGTCAACGACCCTTTGACCACGACTGATTGACTTTTCGTAACCCCTGTCAATCGCGACTGACCAGTCAATCGCGACTGACAGCCACGACGGACCTGTCAATCGCGATCGACACGTCGATCGCGACTGACCTGTCAATCGCGACCGACAGACTTTGCGAACGCGTTAGAAGGGCAAATTAGGTCAAATTTTCAAGGCAAAATTATTGGTCTAAATTTTGATTAAGTGTGAGACAAACACTAGGGTGTAGTATTGCATCGCGAGGCCGTGCCACAAGCTACTCGAGTATTCCTGTTTGACTGTTAGCTTGTATTGAATCCTGATTTAACCCCCCTAAACCCTGAACAGTCATAACTCTTTCATACGAAATCCAATTTTTGAGCTCTTGGGCTTGTTGGAAAGCTCGTGGCATATACTACACGCCCTCAACTGTTTTTTATAAAGATAATGCATTGATTTTCAGAGAGGGTATTTTGAAGTTGACCATACCCAGGGGGATCAAAGTCAGGGGTCTTTAGAATTATTTTCCTAAAAGTCATAATGCAAATGTGTGTTTGTGTCACATGAATGAAAGTGGTTGGTTTTGTCCTTTGAATATAAGCATTGAACTAACCGTGGGACTTTTATAGGTCCATTGAGAGCAACTGAGAGCGTACAAAGCAAGGTCTCTTTGCAAGCTTGAGAACCGGGTTCTTGAGCACCATAAAGCAAGGGATCAACAAGTAAGGTTGGAATATTCTCAACTCCCTCTGTCATTTCCTAGCTCAAGCTAAGAACGACTAGTGATAGGAGTAAGCCAGGGCGACGGTAGGCAGTTATCAAGTGAAGACTACCTAAAAACTCAAGTTCAAGTTAAAAACATAATCTCTGTACTGTCGATAACCTAAAGGAAAAGAACCTAACGTGGAACGATCAACCTAAAGTACGAAGAACATTCAAGTGTTCCTGACGACGTGATATCAAACAAGACCATAAACACAATAATTAACTAAAAAGAATCAAGTGACTGGTACCAATTGATCGGCAACGAGGTTGTACTCTGGAGAAAAAAATTTGGGCTAATCAGTTAGGCATATGAACCTTCGATCAGGACGACACCTAGCAAGAGAGAGACAAAGCCTTAGGTCTTCAGAGGCTAGTGTCAACCACACTGCTAGGTCTTGGGCCCAGCAGTTGAGCCACCACTCATACTACCATAGCTCTGAGACCAGTGAGTCAGAAATGTCTCAGGGCATGGACAGACCTACGGGAAGTTCAGGAGTGCCTTATTTGTACAGGGTAGAAGGCCCTTACAAAACACAGCTGGAATATCTTAGGACCAACCGACTAGGTGCTAGCATCTATGAGGACGGCCTAGGAAGATCTGTGGTCCAGATTAAAAACCCTGACCAATCCATAGGACTAGAGCACCCAGCTGTCAAGTTTGAAAACGGTGCATACCTAGACAAGGAAGGAACTATATATGTAGTCACTAGTCACCCGGATAGAACAGATGACTTTGGGAATGTAATCTCAGAAGCGGACTTAGGTGACTTGGAACAAGGGAACATGGGTGCGGAACCTAGAACCCCTCGAGGCAAATCTGTTCTCACTAGGATTATCACACCTGAGTGGGTTCCCCAAGACAACAAGAGCATAGAGTTGCTCCTCAATCGGGAAACTGATGAAGCCTTTTGGAGATATAAATCCAATCAACTAGCTGATATAAGAAATATCATGATCTATGAGTTTAAGGATCCAGATAGCCCAGGTAGAGTGACCTACTTAGATCACACTTCGGAACGGATCTTTGTGGTGACAGAAAATGATAGGCATGCCTACACTTGGAAGGGTGAATTTATTTTCCCCCAACCAAGATCAAATGTATCCTATGGTCACCCTGGGGCTGGAACATCTCAAGCTCATGGTACGCAAAGAGACAGAAGTAGAGATAGACCAGAAGTAAGTTTTGCCAACCTAGTGGGCAGAGAAAGAACGAGAACGGAGACGAATAGGGTAGAACCCGAGATGCTTAGAGCCCACAGGAACCAAAGAAATGTAGATGGATTCCCTCTGCCGAGGCCTAGAGAGCACACAAGAACTTTGAGACCCACCCAGCTAGTTAAGTCCATGAAGAATTACTTTGACGGCACAGGAGATCCCTATGATCATGTGGCGGAGTTCAAGCAAGTCTTGAGAGCTGAACAAGTGGAAGATCTGTTCACGCAGTACAATGCCTTCGGTCTAACCCTTAGGAATACGGCACTTACATGGTTTCAGCCATTGGATGAGCGCCAGTTCAGGAGCATAGACCAACTCCTAGAGGCATTCATTGTAGAGTTCTCTAAGAGCGGCATAAGACACAATACATCCTCATTGATTCACAGCTTCAAACAGACCCCCCCAGAGACTGTCAGATTGGCCGGAAGGAGATTTAGACAATATCTTGAAAGGTGCCCTATTTCGGAGCTACCCACATCTGCTAAACAAGTAGCCTTATTCCTTGATGGATTGTTGAGTACGAAATTGAGATCCTATGTGTATCTGAAGGACCCTAGGACCATAGAAGAATGTGTACGCATGTGCATTGACATTGAAGATAACCTAGGGGAAGAGCTAGAGCTTTCCAAAATCTACAAAGATTCAGATAGTGCATCTAGCCACTCTTCCACGCAATCTACATCAATTGAGGAACTCGCTGAGAAGGTAGCTCAGAAATTAGGTGTAACTAGCAAACAAATCCCAAGGTTTGCCCCTGTGAAAAGGTGCTATACATGCGGTGGTGACCATATGGCGAACGTCTGTCCCGTTATGGCTCAACCCCAAGTTAACCCTAGTAGCCAGTACTGCACCATAGAACGGAGATACACCAATCACACCGCACAAGATTGCCCATACAACAAGCAGGCAGTTAGGCAACCCTATCCGCAGCCCTACCAACAAGGCCGATACCAGAACCAAAATCCACCACCACAATATGCTAGACCCCAACAAACCTATCAGCAACCATATCAGGCCCAACAGAGACCCCAACCGGTGCTAGCTCAACAGCCTCCAAACCTCGCTAACGTGATTCCAGTAAAGTATGCTGTGGCAGAAGAAAACCTGAATAGGGCCATAGTACCAGTAACCCCATTGATCTCAGAAAGTGACCCGAGTGACCATAGCTTTGATTCTACACATGTCGATAGTCCCCAGGCTTACTACATGCAGTCTCCAGAACATGGTGAGTCCTACTATAGTGAAGAACCAAGTGAACCTAGTTGGGAGTCAGATTACACGAACGTCATGTATGCAAACCCCAATCCTAGGCCTCAATCTAGGCAAGTAAGACCTCCATTCCCAAGAGGACCGTGCTACAGATGCCAAGGAGATCACCTCATTCGTGATTGCCCCTTGCCTCCACCTACACAACCCCAGTCAGTAACGATCCAAGGTTTTTGCCAAGGTTGTGGAAAAGAACATCTCTTACGAGATTGCCCTAAGAATCCTAATAATATGCCAAAAATCACTCCGATCAACGTTATTGGGTTAGTGGTAGATTCCACAGGAAGTGTCACTTCCACTGCACCAGTGCAGGTAGTCACTAGAGCTCAAGCCTTGCAACAGAATCAAGGGGTAAACCAGGATAAGAACTCAGAGGTTAGTGAAACCGAGAGCGTGACAAAGAAAAGGACTAGAGCATGGAAAGATAGTCGGGAAAGAATGAAAAGAAAATGGGCTAAAAAGATGAGTGAACTTGAGGAAAGCATAAGAGAAACCAAAGCTACGATAACTGAAATCACCTCTCAAACCCCCTCTCACACTATCCCATCACCACCACTCCCATCGCCCTCCGACCCGCCACCTTCCAACCCACGCCATGCGATTCCACCACCCACTAGGGTAGGATCAGTATTAGCTGATCCCACTCATGAAGACATAGACATGATGCTCAAAGCATATCAGGCCAGAATCCAAGAAGGGCCAAACGTCACGGATCATGACAAGTGCTATCCTAGAGCTGACCTAGAGATAGAAAGAACCAAACTGTGCGCGAAAATGGTCGCATTGGCTCAGACTATGTTTGAAGCCAGTCGCCTTTTCAATTACTCGGGCTCAGCCAAAACGCAATTACACTTGGATGGATTCCTAGAGAAGTTAGAGGAAATAATTGCAAGATCTGCCAAGGAAGAAAAAAATCAAGAAAAAGATAAAGCAAGCAAAAACATGAAGCAGTCCCCATCAGAAGTGTATGTGGCCAATTCCATTAAACCAAACACCTTCCCCTCCTTAGAAAGAAAAGAGAGGCTAATTGCACAGTCAGAAAAGGAAAGGGCAAGAGAACAGAAAAGCCAGCCTCTTCAGGAAGCCCACGGGCCTCCTCAAGAAGCTTATCTTCCCCCCCAAAAGTCACAGGAGCCTCTCTCGAAAGCTTGTGTACCTCCACAGGTTGCCTACATCCCTTCTCAGGGAGCGTATGAGCCTGTTCGGAAAAGTAATAGAATAAGTAACCCTCTCCAGGGAGCTTGTGCTCCAGCTATCTATGAGAACGAGGAAAGAGCCCACAATAGAATAAGCCCTCCTTCCCAGGTTGCTTATGCGCCCAATTCTACGGAGCCAGACACTTCTTCTTCTATGAATCGGTTTGCACCAGACTTCCTACGAGAGATTCAAGAAGACAAATGGGATAACGAAAGCGAGGTCGCCCCTCCTTTTGAACTTGTGGACGATGCACACGACCAATTCCCACAAGACATCCCATCTATTTACGGGGAACATGAGATTGCTCAATCTCACGAGAAATTGGACTTTGAATCTAATTCCATACAAGAGTTACCCCACTTCACAGGACCATGGGAGGCAAAGTCCACCTGTATGAGAGCACCTACAGTCATGGTGAGAAACGAAGATTCAGTCATACCTAGGAACACAAAGGTAGTGAAGAACACTAACGTGCAGTGTAACCTCAAGTTAGAAGAGCTACTCAAGGTTAGACCTGAATTATGGAAACATGTAGCCAAACAAGTACCAGAGATAGCAAAACCTCGTTCCCTGGCAGGATCCCATAGGACAGTGCCAGAAATTCCCTTGGATAAGATAGGAGATATGTGTGAAGGTGAAGAAGGGAACACCTATCTGCCCATCACCTACCAAGAGTACACCACCAAGGCAATTTTGGACTCAGGTGCAGGAGTTGCAATTGCCACCACCTCCCTATGGAAGCGTTGGGGCAAGCCGGCACTCAGGCCAACGAGGATGAAATTGCAGATGGCCGATGGTCACATAGAGAGACCCCTAGGATTGCTAGAAGGAATAACTCTCACCACTTGTGGTGTCGAGTTTGAGCATAGCTTTGCTATATGTGACTTCAACAAAAATCATGCCTATGAGATGATTTTGGGAAGACCATTCATGCGACAGTTGCAAGTGGTACAGGATTGGGGAACCAATTCTTTGTACCTGCAGCACTTGGGTGTTACAACCAAAGTTAATCTCAAGGATTATTCTCATAGAGATGTCCCTCCTATCCAGTGGAATCCCATCCATAGAGCCAAAGATGATACAGAATCGGTGCATTCCATAGGGTCTGGATCCTCATGGATGCATGAAGACACTCACTTATGGATGTGCAAGGTAGCAGTAGAAGAAGAGAAGAGAGAGAAAGCCAGAGAGGTAGGTGCGAAAGAAACCCATAGATCAATCCAAGACCCAGCCTATGCACCTGTAGTTTTTCCAGACGAAGAATTTGAACCCCATGGCTGGGCGGAAATTTTAGCAACCATGGACGTAGCCATCAATGAAGAACAATGGACACCTCACTGTGATGAGGATGGCTATGACATTTCAGTCTTCTCCATAGAGCCAATCATGGGAGAGGCAGTTCTAGAAGAATGCGAACCTAGCCCTGATGCATTTGAGGATGCAAGTGACTCCGATCTAGAGTCAATCATTATGGACCCACCATTTGCATCAGATGAAGAATATTTCCATGAAGTGGAATTTCAACCTCAGAGGCATGGAGAGGTTACAAATGATGTAAGATTAGCAACACATATGACCTCGAAGGAAGAAGGAAAGAAACGAAAAAAGAAAGAAGTCTTACCAGAGGAGGAAGAATCTTTGTTTGAGGTCCCAGAAAATTTTAAGAAGTACGAGATAGATGACAGGAGAGTCATGATAAGAATGCCTAAACGAGAGGCACAATCAGGAGAGGCCTATGATAACAAAGAAACCACCAAGAAAATAGTAGTGTCCATAGAAGAAGGAGAGGAGAGATGCACGTATATAGGCCATGACCTGACAGAAGAAGAAGAGCATGAATTGATTGCCTTGCTAAGAGAATACAGAGATGTATTCGCTTGGAGTTACAAGGATTTGAAAGGGGTTGGCCCAGACATATGCTCGCACACCATCCCCATGACCTCAGATGGCAAACCCTCTAAGCAAAAGCCTTATACATATAATGATAATTACGCTGCTAAGATCAAGGAAGAGATAGATAGACTGGTCGAAGCCGGATTTATCTATGAAATTGAGCACACCGAATGGGTATCCCCCATCGTGGTGGTCCCCAAGAAGAATGGCAAACTACGCGTGTGCATTAACTTGAAAAAGGTTAATGCAGCCACAATTCGTGATAACTATCCACTTCCCATCACAGAACATCTCTTAGAAAGAGTGGCAGGCAAGGAAGTGTACAGCTTCCTTGATGGATTTTCGGGTTACAATCAAGTAGCCATAGCTCCAGAGGATCAGCATAAGACAGCCTTTGCCACAGAATGGGGCATTTTTGCTTTTAGAGTAATGCCATTTGGGCTTACCAATGCACTAGCTACCTTCCAGAGGCTGATGTGCCATGTGTTTAAGGAGTTCCTGAGGAAGAGTTTAGAAGTCTACGTTGATGATCTTTGTGCTCATTCCAATGTTAGACAAACCCATATTCCTGAACTCAGACAAATCTTTGACAAATGTAGAGAATATCAAGTCTGCCTGAACCCAGAAAAGTGCGTTTTTTATGGTCAGGCAAGGCAAGATTCTAGGACACATAGTGTCGAAGAATGGCATATCCACGGATGAAGAGAAAGTGAGAGCCATAGCAGAGTTACCTAGGCCTAAGAATGTCAAGGAAGTACAAGCTTTCATGGGGCATTGTGGGTATTACCGACGTTTCATCCACATGTATGCGGTCATCGCAAAGCCCATGTACGGACTTCTGACAAACTTTGAGTGGACGGATGAATGTGAGAATTCCTTCCAGGAGCTTAAACGAAGATTGTGTTCAGCACCAATCTTGACCACACCAGATTGGAATAAGCCATTCCATGTTCATGTGGATGCATCCAATTATGCCATTGGATGTGTGCTTGCACAACCTACTGGTGAAGGTAATATGGATCTTCCAATTGCCTATGCCAGTAGACAATTGAATGCGGCTGAACGGAATTACACCACTACAGAGCGAGAAGGATTAGGCATGGTATATGCAGTTAAGAAATTTAGACACTATTTGCTTGCAAATAAGTTTAAATTTTTTACTGATCATCAGGCATTGTTATATCTTGTAAACAAGCCATGCAATACAGGAAGATTAGTAAGATGGTTTCTCTTGCTCATGGAATATGACTTTGAGGTTGTGGTAAGAAAAGGGAGGACTCATTTGAGAGCAGATCACCTCTCTAGGCTCACATCACGAGAAGCCCCACAAGGAGTGTCAGATGACCTTCCTGATGCTTACTTGTTTAATTTGGAAGTTGTACCGCAGTGGGCTAAGCCACTGGTACCAGTATTGACATACGGGCCTAGCCATCCAGTGGTTAACACGCAGAATAGAGAGGTTGTGAAAGCCCAAAAGTACCACATCATGGCAGGAAGCATGTACAAGCACACAGATCAAGGGATCTTGGCTTGTTGCGTAGAAGAGGATGAGTATGCTAAATGGTTGCAATTAGCACATGTAGGTGCACTAGAGCAACACCATTCAAAGCAACGAACTTTACAGACCCTAAAGAGACTCGGAGTACATTGGCCAACTATGGAAGTTGATGTCCAAAAGTTGTGCAAGGAATGCCCAATCTGTTGCACTAAACCACCTGTGGAACATGCCACTCTCTATCAAGTATCTATTGTGCCAGATTGGAGTGAACCTCTAGTATCATTCTTGAGGACAAACACATTCCCTCCAGACATGACTCTAGCTAGGAAAAGGAGTTTAGAACAAGAAGCCCAGGATTATTCACTCATTGGTGATAATCTATATAAGCGCGGCAAAGATGGTTACCTGAGGTTATGTGTCCATGAAAGTGAATATCTCAAGATCTTGGAAACTGCTCACCAAGGTGTGGCAGGAGGACACTTTGGACCGGATCGGGTGATCAAGGCAGTACTATTTGCGGGATTCTGGTGGCCTACCCTTCACATGGATGCACATACCTATGTGAAACGGTGTGATGTCTGTCAAAGGACTCAGTATCCTATACGCAAAGATGAGATGCCACTGAAACCTATGATGAGTGGACGTGCATTTTCCAAGTGGGGAATAGACTTCGTAGGTCCTATTAATCCCCCAACTAAGGGTTCTCATGTGGAATACATCATTGTTGCGACAGATTATCTCACCAAGTGGGTAGAGGTAAAAGCTACGACAAAGAACGATGCTCAAACAACTGCCAAATTCTTGTTTGAGAATGTATTCACGAGATACGGGCTACCTATAGAGCTTGTAAGTGATAGAGGCACTCATTTCTTGAACGAAGTGATTGAAAATCTACTCCAAGAATTCTTGGTCATACACAAGAAATCTGCCCCTTATCACCCTCAAGCTAATGGGCAAGCTGAGAGCACTAATAAGATCTTATGCAATGTACTGACAAAATTAGTGAACACTAAACGCTCTGATTGGGACAAACAGCTACACCATGCTGTTTGGGCATATCGAGTTGCCTACAAAACGGTACTCCAAGCCACCCCCTTTCAGATGGTGTTCGGCCAAAACGCTGTGCTACCCTTGGACTTCCTGATTCCTACATTAAGAGTAGCACAGGAGCACGAATGGACAGGTCATGAGCTCTCCTCTAGGATCTTTGACCTTGAACGATTAGGGGAAACAAGACTGAGAGCCGCCGCAGGAATATATGCAGCCAAGAAGAGACAGGAGGCATACTTCGATGCCCATGTGAAGGATAAAGGCTTGAAAGCGGGAGATCTAGTCTTAGTCTATACACTGAAACAACACGCGAGGAAGCTAGAAAAGAGAGGCTACGGACCTATGATTATCAATAGGATCTCCACGAGTGGAGCAGTACAATTAGCCACGTTAGAGGGTGATGTTCTCCCTAACTATATTAGCGGATGCAGAGTCAAGTTGTATCAGGAACCCCTCACGGAGGAAATGCTGAGCCGACTCAACACTGCTAAGAAACGCAAAGAGGAAGAAAAGAGAATTAGAGAAGAAGCTCAAGGAGAAGCTTTAGAACGCATCAGAAGGATGAAATTACGAAGGCAAGGTAGAGATCAGCCTAGAGCGAATGACTATGCAGATCAAGGATATCAAATGGCAATGTGTGCAGTCGCAAGAACCAGCTCTCATAGGATAACTGATCGACGTCCTTTCGTAACCTTAGAGATAGGGCAAGGAAAGAGTGCAAGAACCGTAAGAGCCTTGATTGACTCGGGTGCAGCCACTAGTGCTGTTAGAGTGTCTTACTGTCAAGAGCTGCAGTTAACTGTCAATCCTGTGGAAGCATATCTCATAGGATTGGGAGGCGTGGAAACCCCTTGCATGGGCGAGGTGGAACTTCCCCTCTACATTCATGATGAGGCAATGACAGTTAAAGTACTGGTGTGTCAGGATGAGGATCTCACTGAACCTCTTGTCTTGGATCAAGACTGGATCTATGACCAAGCAGTCAACTTAAACCTAAGAAGTGGACTTCTTCAGGTATGGGTCAATCATAGGCGAGTTACAGCAGAATTAGACAATGGAGCACTCAAGGAACTAGGAAAGGCACAGACTCCTGGTCCTTCCAGGGGTGCACATGAAGTTGACCATGCTGTTCTTGTCCAAAACTATGTGTTGCAGAGGAAGGATATTCGCAAAAAAGGAGTCCGGGATGCAAAGGAACTCCCTTCTTTTCCAAAGGCCAGAAGAAGGCAACAACCCAAGGTGGATCACAGGCCGAAGAAGCAGAGTACTACCTATGTCCGGGATCCAAAGTACCTGCGCAGCAAAATGTCCGAGCAAGTGAAACAAGTGTGGGTGCGGAAAGGCGAACACCCGGTTGCACTCAAGCCAACCACCCGAGCCAAGCCTCTTATTAGTAACCAACAACACGACACTAATAAGAAGTCTTTCGGAAATTCTTCTACTAACGTGAAACATATTTGGGTGCCCAAGAAGTCGATGAAGGCTAGCCCACAATCAAGACAAATTTGGGTGCCTAAGGCTTGCTTGATGGCACAAGTAGCTACGCTGAGGCCACAACCTAAACAGCATAACGCAGCTACGCATACTGCCAGTATTCACTCGTTCTCAACGCTCATGAACACACCAAGACCCAAGAGCGTGCATGTAATCAATTGTAAATGGGTCCCAAAAAGGCCTCGTTTTCAAACCACGACACCGAGAAAGCTCTGTAGAGACTCTCCGAAACCGAAAGCAAAGCCCATTCACTGCATTTGGCAGCCAAGGGCCTGTAATAAACCCCCCGACCCCAATTTGTAAATTCATGCCCACTTACTAACTGCAGTAGTCTCCTAGGACAACACAAGCACTAACTACACACACTGTCTTCATGCACTTACTAACCACTAACTCACCATCTACCTCATGTTAATGTTGTAACGGGGACAACAACGGATTTATTCTGTCCATTACGATGTTAACACTTGGTTCTATATTCTCACAGAACCAATCAGCAAACAAGGCCATGGCAGAAGCAGGTACCAGCTCTCAAGCCGGATCTGGTGCCCAGATTGTGGACATAGAAACACTTCTCCTTGAGCCACGTCTCACCGCAAGACCGCAAGAACTTCAAGCCGTGCATGTGCTCCCCATTCAGGATCCTCCTCAAGGGCACACTTCTCAAGTAGGTAAGCATGCGCATTGGTTCAGTGATGTTGCTGGACCACTGGGCGATGGAACCTATTTCTGGGAAGCAGAATTGGAATTCAATGGCAAATGGGGTCGATACCACTTTTTCACAGGCGAGTTTGAAAGCTATCAAAACGCCGAAGTCATGAGATCAGTTTGGATCAAAGCGGGTGTGGACAGTTATTTCAGGGCTCACTTACCAAAGCCGGATTTTTTACGATGTTCATATCTGATCAGTACAATCACGCCAAGCAGGGCCAAGGGAGGCGACAGCACCTTTGTGTTGCCATCACTGCTGCCGGGTAATGAGCTTAAAAGGTTGAAGTTGAACCTCAATCTAGTAAGAGAAGCATTGGGTATGTATGGCATGCACATCCCAACAGAAAAGGAAACCATGGTTCCAGGTCGAATGAAGCACAAGGAGCTTAATAAGTTGAAGGATATGGTAGTGATGACACCTACCATTGCGCTTCACCTGCGAACCATCATGCAACATTTTGCTTTCCCCGCCCAGGAACGATTCACAATGCCCCCGAAAAAAATATGGTTCAGCTTATATCTAGCAGAGACAGAAAGCCTTCCCATCAATGTGCCCCACTGGATCATAGATCAGATCCACCTAGCGCATCAGAGGTGGAACAAGAAACAGAAGAATGTGCTCCACGGGTGTTGTGCTCTGACCAGAATAATCTATAGATGCTTGGCTTATGACGTGCCTGTTCAGCGGGCACTTGTATGGTCCCGAGTCCAAGAATTCCAGAGAAGACTATCAGCAGCAGGTCCCCCATCAAAGAAGATGAGGGGGGGAGTCCAATTACCCTGTGCTCAACCAAGGGGAGCTACCACTACACCAGAAATCACCCCTCCCCAGACACGACGAGTTAGGCCATTCACAATCCGGCTACCAAGACCAAGCACAGAGGGGCCTAATCTGGTGTTTCCACCCATTCCATCAGATTTGGAATTTCCACAGGGATTTACTCTTGAGGACCTCACGAATGAAGAAATTGCCAGATTAATCTATGACTCTAACCTCGAAGCTGAAGCAGAGCGAGCTCAGGAACCACAACCCCAAACAACAACATCGGCCCACACCCAACCACAAGTTGTAGAAGTCGATGTAGATGAACAAGAGGCAGGAGGAGACGAAGAAGAAGCCGACAAAGAACAACATCAAGAATATGACGAACTCTCCGAGTTAGCAAGTGCCCCAGCATATTCGGCACAAATCAAGAGACTATATCGAACCATGCGACTGGTTCAGGAACAGCATAAGATGTCACTAGAATCGGGCAAGAGACTCATGAACGACTTGCTAGCTGAGGAAGGTGTGGACGAGTTGTTCATTGAGTCCATGAACCTTCATGCCGACGCCGTAGGATTGGATGAGGCCATTCATGAGGCAATGACCTACATTCACAGGTTTGAGAAAAGGGTTCCCGTTCGTCCCAGGAGGTCCGGGAAGCAAATTCACATCAATGTATCAGCACCAGGCGAGGCAGCGCAAGCAGAAGAATATCAGGAAGCACCGTGGTCACCACCATCCCCACCTCGCACTACCCAATTCACCCCACCACACGACACTAGCACTACCACGTCCACTACCACTACCATTGTCATGGGCATTCCGCTCTCTCCGGGAATCCGATTCGGGGGAGTCACCATGCCCACCTTCACCACCCTGTTCATCGATGTCACATCCACTCCACCCACGATCCCCATCTACACCGTCACTCAAACAATTGACACGATGGAAACATCACCTGCCACAGCACCGCTCCCTCCCCCCATGCCACCTTCATCGCCCATACCCCCTCCACCTACCTCTCCACTTGCATCCACATCATTCACATCTCCCATTCCCGCCCCCATTCCCCCTGCATCTTCACCCCTCCCAGCATTATTTAATGTAAATAGCATATTTTTAGCATTAAATCAATGTGTATACCAGCTCCAGAATGAGTACAGAGCTCTGGACAACCGGTATCAACAACTGGCAACGCACCATCAGAACTTACAAAGACAATTTCACATTCTACAAACAGAAAATGCAGAACTGAATCAACGCTACACGACGCTTGAGCAGGCTCACCAAACATTATTGGAGGCACCCCAACCATCGACAGAATCAGGTGTCAAACAACTAGAAGCTTTGCTCGAAGTATACCAAGCCGATAATCTCAAAGTCCGGCGTAACCTGGCACTTCTCAGAAAACACATGGCGGCCGCCCTTGAAGAGAACAAGAGACTGCAGCAGCAAAATGAAGCAAATCTAGAAGCAGCAATGGAAGGCTCTCCCCACGAAATTGATCCAGAGCAGTTTAAAGCTGTGCCCTCAGAGACAATGAAGACCATCTTGGACAGCTATGCAGATCTATTAGAAGCTCATGATGACTTGGAAAGGGAACGTGATGCGCTGCGCAATCAACTCCAAGAGCAACAGACAGCACCCAGAGTCACAGAAACGACCACGACTTCAGAGGAAGTCAAGGCATTGAAAGAGCGGGTGGCCGAATTACACGCAAGATTACTCACACACGAAAGGCAGCCCTCTCCAGTTGTCGAACCAGAACCCGAGGATTTGGTACCGATCGAGGTAGATGAGACGTATGAGGAACCATACGTTCCTATGCCAATGCCAGGTGGTGAGCAAACCGCAGAAGGAATGGATACGTTAGAAATTGAAGTACCTGAGTGGCTCCAGACACTAGAGAAAACAGCATCAACTCATGAAGATCGAGTGGCAGTTCAAATCCAATCTATGGCAAAGATAGAGGACACTATTATTAAATCAGAATACTTCCGCAGCATGTCCCACCATAGATGGATCGGAACCAATGATGACCAATACGTGCCATATTGTATACTCCTGGCGGACTACAATGCAGAAATCCAACAAAGATGTGGCAAACCTCCAACATTTGCTACACAATTTGGGCCAGATGACATCCCAGAGAGCGCTCAAAAAGGATCCATTCATCAACCCACCTGGAGGATCCGACTCCTCGAAACCTACCCGGAGATGGTTCGCACCTGGACGAATATGCCTCTTTTTATTAAATATAACCCTTGTTATGTTCCTGTATTTCGCAGACGCACATGGCCAGAGTTTACCCTTGCAGTCAAGAATATCAAGGGCTGTGCCAAATGGTTAAACTACGTCTATCTAGCACCCCCTCAAGGACCTCCCATCGTCAATTATATGATTTCCACCATACGGCACTGGAGCATCCGATTAAGGAATACCCCTGATGTGATGGCCTAGATGTGCATGAAAATTTTTGAATTAATGCTTATTACATTCAGGACATTCAAGAATATCAAGGACCCACACTTCTCAGGTGTCGGATTCCTTACAGGAAACCAAGATTTAGTTTATGACATGAGCACCACTCCTTCCATAGAGGTGATATATGCTTGGCACGCCAGAATAAAATACCTCCCAGCCTGCTTTAAACAAACATTCGAGGAGATGTTCATAACAGGGTTCTGGGAATACCACTCAGAAATATTTGTACCCAAACCCTCACATCTCCTCCATTTATTTGCTGTGGAGCGAACCATTCACTCAGAACAGTTCCGGGTGCCACATCCAGAGGTCCCAGGGCCAGTCAATTGGGATGCATTGCTGACAGATCTAGCTAAGGGACTCACGTTAGAAGAACACCACCTCGCCGCCGATGTTGTCCAATATTACGTCCAAAAAGCAGCTAGACAAGGGTCTGTCAGGGGCGACAGACGCGAGAGTGGGGGGGGTGTTGGCAGTAGCCTTGGTACACCAGGACTTACAAGACGTGAAAGTCAAAGAAGGGAGTCAGAGCGAAGGGACAGCACAAGCAAACAGGGCAGTGAAAGAAGATCTGGCAAGTAGGCCAATATTTTTTCAAGACATTAATGCAAATCAAAGAGATGGACATGCAGGGAGGAAGAGCAAGTAGGGAGCTCGAAGATATGTATGGCAGATCACTAGAAGAAATCCCTACAACAAGAGTGATTTTTATCACTAACAATCATTGTAAATATCATTTCACATTTTTGTAGCTCCATTTTGTGCAAGCCAAGGAGTCCTTGAGCTTGAGGAGCTTTAGAAGTAGTTGCATACCAATTTTCGTATTTTTTAGATCTCGTTTGAGCCCCCAAATAAGCCCTGGAACCTAATTTTTAACTAGGCCGGACACTAGGTCTGGACAGGGCCAAAAGCTAGTCAAAAACTATAAAAAGAGCTACAGAGCTCATTTTTGAGGTTGGATTGTAATTGAAACGAACTTGTAAGAGCATTTTGAAAGTAATCTAAAAGCTCCATTGATTCTCACTCTTTGTCTTGCCGTGTGTGCGCGTGTGCGTGTATGTGTGTGCATGCTTGTGTGCTTCTCACTCACGCACTTGTGCCGCCACTTGCTTGAGGTCTTCATACCATCCTCACGTCTTCCCGGATTGACATTAAAGGAGGTGCTACTCATCACTGAGCTACAGAGTCCTTGCACCTTTGCAATTCTCCATTTGAAACTTCTTTAGCAGATCCTTTATGTATTTCCTCTGAGTAAGATACATACCATGTTCTGTATAAAGGAGTTGCATGCCAAGAAAATAATTTAATATGCCAAGATCTGAAATTTTGAATTCCTACTCTAAGAAATCTTTCTCTCTTTATGCCTTCAAAGTAATCATGTGTAACAATGATATCATCCACATATATGCAAAGATAAATGGATCCTTCATCTATATTCTTGATTAGCGAAGAAGGATTAGCTTTACTTACTTCAAAGCCTTTATCAATAAGATATTGAACCAACCTATGATTCCAAGCTCTTGGTGCGTGTTTAAGTCCATATAAAGCTCTTCTTAGCTTACACACATAATCTGGATATTTTAGATGTTTGAAACCTATAGGTTGCTCTATATACACCTCATCATTAATATAGCCATTCAAGAAAGCATTCTTGATATCTAATTGATACAAAGGCCAATTCTTTGAAATAGCAACAGTAAGTAGAGTCCTTATGGTTGACATCTTCGCTACTCGACTAAATGTTTCATTATAATCGAGTCCATAAGTTTGAGCATACCCTTTCACGACGAGCCTTGCTTTATATCTTGAAATCGATCCATCTGCATGTCTTTCGATCCTGTACACCCATTTGTTTCCTATGACCTTATGTGTATCTCTGCTTGCTATTAGCTCCCATGTATGATTGTCCTCCAAAGCTTCAAATTCTTCAACCATGGCTTGTTCCCATTGAGGCTTTCCTTTAGCTTCATCATAAGATTGAGGCTCTACCTGTTCATCCTCTTCTTTTGCTAAGTATGCATAATGCTTACTTGTAGTAGCAGAAAGTGATGTATCATATCCATATCTATCTAGCTTCTTTCTTTCTCTTTGAGATCTCCTTAAAGCTTGAGGTGAAAACTCAACAGACTGATATTCACGAGCTTTCTATTTACCTTTTGATTGAGGACCAATCTGCATGCTTATTGGTGAACCATGCTCTTCTTCAATATCACTATCTTGTTCTTGAATTTGCACATTGCTTTTAGGAAAAAGAGGAAATTCAGCATCATAATCATATGAGAGAGGAAGTTTATCTTTATCTTGATACCATGATTATTGTTCATCAAATGTAACATCTCTTGACACTGTGAATAATATTGTTGAAGGATTGTAAAACCTATAACCTTTCTGAGTCAGATCATATCCAATAAATGCACACTTCTCTGCCTTTGGTTCTAATTTTCATCTCAACTCTGATGGTATATAAACATAAGCAAGACAACCAAAGATTCTGCAATGATCCAGTTTTGGTCTCCTGCCATGCCACACTTCATAAGGTGTTACACCATGTAAAGCGCTTGATGGTAACCTGTATATTAAATATGTAGTTGTACTAATTGCTTCTACCCAAAGATAAAGTGGAAGGCTTTTCTCATTCAGCATACTCTTGGCACACTCAACAAGTGTCCTGTTCCTTCTTTTAGCTACTCCATTCTGCTCTATTGTGTACCTACAAGTAATCTCTCTTTTGATATCTTGTTCCTGTAAATATTCTTCAATACTCTCCTCCTCCATCTGATTTGAGTCGCTTCAACACTTTACCTTTTTGCTTCTCAACAAAAGCATGATACTTCTTGAAAACTTGAAAAACACAGATACAAAATACCTTGAGAACGTATAAAACAGTCCACCTTGAGGAATCATCAATAAAAGATACAAAATACCTTGATCTTGAAAGTGATGGCTCCTTGGAAGGTCCCCATACATCAGTACGTACAAGCTCCAAAAGATCTTCATGCATGTATCCTTGTTTCACAAAAGGTTGTTTATGTGACTTTCCAAACTTACAAGCGTCACATTTGAAAATCATATGCTGTTTTGAAATATCTCGAACTCCCAACACAGATTGATGCCTTGACATATCTTTCAAGAGCTATTCATTAACATGTCCTAATCTCTGGTGCCATATGTTGGAGCAAGTCTATGACAAGCCTAAGTATTGGCTTGAGTCCCACAAAGTCATAGAAGAAGCTTTAAAATGAAGACTATGCAAAGTTCACTTGTGAACTACCTCTTCTAACTTTTGAAGAGTTTACTTAATGTAAAAGTGAGAGAATCTTAAGTGGTTGAGTCCACTTGATCAAAAAGGGAAATAGGAGCCACAAATTTGTGATTTTTGGTAGGTAGAGAATCCAACCAATCACTAATTGATTGGAGAGTGATTGAGGGAAGTTAGCCTCCCAAACTCAAGTATAAATAGATGGTTGTTTTAGTCGTGGTTAGAGAGACCTATGAGAAGACCTCCAAGAGCTGAGCTTTATGCCATATCAAGGTGTCATTCCAAGGCACACATATGTATCAGTAAGTCCATTGTATTTTACAAGCAATATACGTTCATTTTCATGATCATTTGAGTTCATATTTCCATGTTCTTATGAAGTGTACTACTCACTGCTATATCTCTCAGTTTTCTCAGTCAGATTGCAGAGATCGTTTCTCTGAGCTTGGTGCATCATTTTAAGTGATTTAATTTGGTAAAGTTAGATCTGTAAGTCTAATATATGCTCATCAAATTTCATTTCATTTGGGTATTGCAATCTTCAGTTATGTTCAGTTGACGTAAACCATGTCTCTCATTTTCACTTCTCTCTCAGGCACCCAACTTTTTAACTCATCTTGTCAGAGCTGTTTCTCAGTGTGTACTTGTCCAAATTCAATGATTTAAAGCTTGTTGGATTCAACTTATTGTCTCAAATAAGCATACAATTTTTCATAATAATTGGATTTATAAATCTGGACTTATGTTCATTTTTCTGCTCACTGGTCTCAAACTATAGCAGCCCGTGAAAATCGGGATGATGTCATCAGTTGCTAAACATCATTCTCAGTGTGTGGTTCATTATTCTTGATGAGATTAATCTTGAAAGTTATCTCTTTAAGTTAAATAGACTTCCCCAAGAGGAATTAAGTTAATTGCTACTATGCTCAGAGAATTATGCAAAACACTAGACAGGTGTATGGACCAAGATAGCAAGTTCTTCACCTCTGAGCTAACTCCAACTTATCTGTTTTGATCTATCTTTTTGTGAGTGATCTTCCAAGGTACATAGGGTGTCTAATACATCCATTGGAAAGCTAAAAGGGCCCACCACATACTCTTGGAGTTCATTTGGCTGGTGTAGATCAAGGATTTTGCAACACCTCTTCATCTTCAAGCACATACCTATCCATCTCTTCACAGTGGTATCAGAGCAAGGTTGGACAACATGGCAGATGGATTTCCTTCATCAATTGACAAATTGGATAGAGGTAATTATGCAGCTTGTTCATTAAGGATGGAAGCTTATCTCCAAGGTGGAAGTTTTTATGGTTATGTGGCTGGAGATGAAGTTATGCCAAGTTTCAGGAACAAAAGTCAACCAACACAAGAAGAGCAAGAAAGATTGAGCACATGGTGCTCCAAGGATGCACTTGCAAGGTCTTATCTCCTCAACTCTATCTTAGATTTTTTGTTGCCTCACATTAGAAGTTGTAAGACATCTCAGGAAGTGTGGGATGCACTTGAAGCCTTTTTCTCTTCAAGTACCAAAGCTAGGAAGCATCAACTATGGCTGGATTTCACAACTCTCAAGAAGGCTCTGAAACAAAATGTGACTAATTTTGTCACAAAGCTCAAGGACATAGCGGATCAATTGGGAAGCATTGGAGAGGTAATAGATGAAGAGCAAATTGTAAGGCAGGTCATCAATGGCTTGAAGGTAGATGACAAGTGGGAAGCATTCACAACAGCTATGGATTTGTACATGGACATGCATGTACCTGATTTCAATACACTCATTGGACAAATACTTACTCAAGAGGCAAAGCTTATAAAAAATGGAGAAATCTCTAAAGCTAATCAATCTTCAGCTTTATACAGTGATAAAAGCAAGTCCAAAGATAACAAAGGAAAGGCAAAGAAAGTGAATGATGAAGTAGGTACATATCAAGTTAACTATGTAGGTAGAGGAAGACATGGCAGAGGGAGAGGAAGAGGAGGTAGACAAGGCAGGGGGAGATCCCAAGACTCCAACTCATGTTCTATTTGTGGAATAACTAATCATACAACTGAAAATTGCTTTAGGAATTCCAGGAATCAAAGAGGAAGAGGATACAATAGAGGAAGCTATGGCTACTCAAGAGGAAGGTTCAACAATTATCATGGCAACTACAACAACTACAATTATTCAAACTATCAAGGAGGCTACAAAGGAAGGAGAGACTTTAATAACTACACAGAAGACTCAAACAAAGAGGATTCGTTATTGATCATTAACATGGCTATGCCACAAGGTAAATCTGATGAGCATGTTTTCTACATAGATTCAGGTTGTTCAAATCATGTGGCAGGAAATGTGGCACTCCTATCAGATTTAGAAGATCCAAGGAATAAGCATGAGGTACAAACAGGAGATGACACAAGACATCTTGTGGAGAAAATAGGCAATGTCAAAGCACCTGATGGAAACATTAACCTACTCAGTAAGGTACTCTATGTCCCTACCATTACAAAGAATTTGATAAGTGTTGGGCAGATAGTAGAGAAAGGGTTGCAAGTCAGGTTCACAAAAACAGGAGCATTTGTTGAAGATCCAAGTCAAGGATTCAGAAGAATTGCAAAAGATGAAAAGACAAGTAGATTGTTCACATTTGAATTACAAGACACTAGAAACATTGCTCTCTTTAATTATGGTAGTCAGACACTCACAGAATTGGAAGTATGGCACAAAAGGTTAGCACATATTTGTGAAAGGTCATTAAAGCAAATTTGCAGGGACCAAAGTGTACTTGGACTCCCTAATTTGTCAAAACAACATATGATTTATAAGTGTAGCGCATGTCAATTTGGAAAGTCTTACAGGTTACCATTCATGAAGAAAGGTTATATGCATGGAGATCTCTTGGAGCTGGTTCATACAGATGTATGGGGACCTAGCAAGGAAGCTTCAAAATTCGGATCAAGGTATTATGTCTCATTTATTAATGATTGCAGCAGATGGACTATACTATTCTTTATGAAACACAAAGATGAAGTTTTTTCATGTTTCAAAAGATATTTGGCTCTTGTGGAGAATCAAACAGGTAAATCACTAAAAAGGCTAAGGTCAGATGGAGGGGGAGAATACTTCTCCCATGAGTTTGATTCTTTTCTTCAAGAAAGAGGAATCAAAAGAGAGGTAACTACAAGGTACACTCCTGAGCAAAATGGAGTGACAGAAAGGAGGAATAGGACAATTGTTGAAGCTGCACGGTCCATGTTAAATGAAAAGCATTTGCCTAATTATCTATGGGCTGAGGCTGTATCTACAGCCACTTACTTGATTAAAAGGTTGCCTTCAAAATCCCTTGATGGGATGACTCCATATGAGGCTTGGAATGGAAGAAGACCAAGCTTAGATCATTGTAAAATTTTTGGATGTATTGCTTTTGCTCATGTTCCTTCATAGGTTAGAGGCAAGATGGATCCAAAGGCAGAAAGGTGTGTATTTACCAAGCAGAGATGTAGTTTTTTATGAGAACAATTCATGGTATGAAGATTCATGCAGGAAGGTCAATTTACCATATGATCTTGAAGAAGATTTTCCAAAGCTTGGTAGAGAACAACCGAAGATTGAAGAACAAGACACCTCAGAGGATGATGAAGAATCTCATATGGAAAAGATCAAATCATGGAAGTCTAAAGGTAAAGCAAAATTGCAGGAACTTGGACATGAGGCAGAATCATCACATCATGGCCTAAGAAGATCTATGAGGGAAAAGAAAAAACTAGAAAGGTATGTGTTTGACACCTCATTAGTAACAAAACATTCTATCTACATAGCACAGGACATAAACCAAGAGGAGCCATCATCCTTTGAAGAGGCCAAAGCAAAATCAGAATGGAAGCATGCAATGAAGGAAGAGATTGAAGCACTTGAGGAAAACAACACTTGGGATTTGGTGCCCAAGACTTCATCCATGAAGGTAATAGGCTCAAGATGGGTCTATAAACTCAAAAAGAATTCTGATGGTTCCATTAACAGGTATAAGGCAAGGCTTGTAGCAAAAGTCTTTGCACAAACTCAGGGAATTGATTATGAGGAGACCTTCTCTCCTCTGGCAAAGATGCCTACTATTAGGGTTTTGCTTAATATTGCCTCTTCTAGGAGTTGGAAGATACTTCAACTAGATGTAAAGAATGCATTCTTGAATGGTTGGATAACAGAAGAGATATTTATGGCACAACCACCTTGTTTTGAGAATCAAGTTTATCCTGATTATGTGTGTAAACTTAACAAATCATTGTATGGTCTCAAGCAAGCTCCAAGAGCTTGGAATTTCAGGCTTGTTTCATTCTTGCAGGACGAAGGTTTTCAACCAAGCAAGGCAGATCCTTCACTCTTTATCAAAAAGAGTAATTGTGAGATCATCTACCTATGTGTATATGTAGATGATATTATATTGACAGGAAATGATGCAGATGGTATGAAGAAGATCAAAGATCAGATGAGAGAAGAGTTCAAGATAAGTGATTTGGGTTCACTTACCTACTTCCTAGGTCTGGAAGTTGTCTACAAAGATCATGGTTTGTTTCTCACTCAAAGAAAGTACATTAAGGACATGTTGGCAAAATTCAAGATGCAAGATTGTAAGATTGCAGGTACTCCAATGGAGGTCAATCACAAATTGAGCTCACATGAAGGTGAACTCATAGAGGACATCACATCATATCAAAGTCTAGTGGGTAGTCTCAACTATGCCACATTGACAAGAGTAGATATATGTTACAGTGTGAGTGTGCTAAGTCAATTTATGCACACACCAAGGAAACCACATATGGATGCTGCCAAAAGGATTCTCAAGTATCTCAAAGGAACCATAAATGAAGGACTTTATTATCCTTATGTATCTGATTTAGGTTTGAAGCTATTTTCTGATGCAGATTGGGCTGGCTCCAAGGAAGATAGAAGGAGCACTTCAGGTTATCTTACCTTTGCAGGTTCAAAGGTTATTTCATGGTCATCCAAGAAGCAACCCACAGATTCTCTCTCTTCTACTGAAGCTGAATACAGAGGTCTTTCCATAGCTACACAAGAAGCTATGTGGATGAAGACATTATTCAAAGATCTTGGATTGGAGTTTGGAACTCGAACTATTTATGGTGACAATATGAGTTCTATTCATTTGGCTGCTAATCCTATTTTTCATGCAAGGACTAAACATATTGAAGTTCATTATCACTATGTACGAGAGAAGGTTCTAAGCAAAGATATTCAAATATCATATGTGTCCACTCATCAACAATGTGCAGATATTCTAACCAAAGCATTGGATGGTACAAAGCTTTGCAAATTCAAGGCTATGATTGGTTTACAGGTAATCTTGGAAGATTGAAGACCTCAAGCATACTTGGCTTGAGGGGGAGCCATTGGAGCAAGTCTATGACAAGCCTAAGTATTGGCTTGAGTCCCACAAAGTCATAGAATAAGCTTTACAATGAAGACTATGCAAAGTTCGCTTGTGAACTACCTCTTGTAACTTTTGAAGAGTTTACTTAATGTAAAAGTGAGAGAATCTTAAGTGGTTGAGTCCACTTGATCAAAAAGGGAAAGAGGAGCCACAAATTCGTGATTTGTGGTAGGTAGAGAATCAAATCGATCACTAATTGATTGGAGAGTGATTGAGGGAAGTTAGCCTCCCAAACTCAACTATAAATAGATGGTTGTTTTAGTCGTGGTTAGAGAGACCTATGAGAAGACCTCCAAGAGCTGAGCTTTATGCCATATCAAGGTGTGATTCCAAGGCACACATATGTATCAGTAAGTCCATTGTATTGTACAAGCAATATACTTTCATTTTCATGATCATTTGAGTTCATATTTCCTTGTTCTTGTGAAGTGTACTACTCACTGCCATAACTCTCAGTTTTCTCAACCAGATTACACAGATGGTTTCTCTGAGCTTGGTGCATCATTTTCAGTGATTTAACTTGGTAAAGTTAGATCTATAAGTCTAATATACGCTCATCAAATTTCATTTCATTTGGGTATTGCAATCTTGAGTTATGCTCAGTTGAAGTCAAACCTATCTGTCATTTTCACTTCTCTGTGAGGTACCCGACTTTTTAACTCATCTTGTCAGAGCTGTTTCTAAGTGTGTACTTATTCAAATTCAATGATTTAAAGCTTGTTGAATTCAGCTTACTATCTAGTATAAGCACACAAATTTTTCATAATCTTTGAATTCTTAAATCTGGACTTATGTTCATTTTTCTGCTCACTGGTCTGAAACTATAGCAGCCGGTGAAAATGGGGATGATGTCATCAGTTGCTAAACATCATTCTCAGTGTGTGGTTCATTATTTTTTATGAGATTACTCTTGAAAGTTAGCTCTTTAAGTTAAATAGACTTCCCCAAGAGGAATTAAGTTAATTGCTGTTGTGCTCAGAGAATTATGCAAAACACTGGACAGGTGTATGGACCAAGATAACAAGTTCTTCACCTCTGAGCTAACTCCAACTTATCTATTTTGATCTATATTTTTGTGAGTGATCTTCCAAGATACATAGGGTGTCTAATACATCCATTGGAAAGCTAAAAGGGCCCACCACATACTGCTGGAGTTCATTTGGCAGGTGTAGATCAAGGATTTTGCAACACCTCTTCATCTTCAAGCACATACCTATCCATCTCTTCACACCATAGATCAAGCCCTGAGAACGTCTGAGAACTATAAGCAAAAAGAGCTGACTCATTAACACCTAGAACTTCAAAAGTAAATAACCTTCCTTTCCTTTCTCCTTTCGCAAGTTTTTTAAAACCTTGGTTAGGATCCTCCACATAAGCTCCATACTTGTTAAATCTAACTTGAAGACCCCTTCTCGACAATGTGTCCAACACTTATGAGGTTTTTGGTGATGGATGGTACATAAAGCACCTTAGAGAGAAGGTTCTTATCACCATGTGAAGATTTTACATTTCCAAATTGCTAAAAAATATGCTTTGTATCATCTCCTATCTAAACAATATGTTTTTCTTTCGGTAAATCCAAATCTAAAAGTAAAGATATATTACCTGAGATATGATTGGAGCATCCAGAGTCAATATAGAAGACATTCTTATCAGTACTAGGAGCACTTGTACGCAGGTTCATCAACAAAAGTGATTCTGGCTCTTCTTGTTGCTTCTACATAGTTGTATTATCTTCTTCCTCCATGGTTTGTGCCATAACCTCTTGCTCTTTGTCCTCTGTTGAACCTTCCTTTTCCTCTAGTATTTTGATAATTGTGCAAACAATCTTGTGCAAAGTGATTCTTTGATCACATCAAAACAAGTAGGTGGGTTAGAAGATCTACCTCTTCCTTGCCTTGCTCTGCCTCTTCCTCTTTGATTACCTCTATTGAATCGGCCACCTCTCGTTGTAAAATTTTCTTGTGAACTTGAAGTGCCTTTATCATCCTTCTTGTTTTTGCCTTTGTCTGCCTTGCCTTTAGGATTTGATGAATAAAGGGCTGAAGATTGATTTCGCTTATCATTAAAATCTTTCAAATGAACTTCAAAAGTCAACGTATGCCCTAATAATTGATTTATATTAGGCACATGATGATCAATACTGAACTCTGCATTCAACACAAAAGCTTTCCATCTCTCATCTCCTCTAAGTCCTCTAAGAATTTGTCTTATGATCTGCACCTCCTCTATTTCAATTCCTATGCTTTCAAACTAGTTTGCTGTGTCCTTCAGTTTAGTTACAAAATCTGATGTAGATTGTTTTGGTTGCTTCTTCATGGTCGTAAATTATGCCCAAAGTTGAGCTTTTCTAGCTCTTATCGAAGAAGCAAAATGATCTTCCAAAGCACTCCAAATTTCAGCAGCTGATTCATAACCTATTATATGTGGAAGAAAAAGAATCTACAATAG
Organism: Ceratopteris richardii; assembly: GCA_020310875.1. Taxonomy (NCBI): domain Eukaryota; kingdom Viridiplantae; phylum Streptophyta; class Polypodiopsida; order Polypodiales; family Pteridaceae; genus Ceratopteris; species Ceratopteris richardii. Next base: position 286,815 of record MU260125.1, on the reverse strand, counting down.
AGCTAATAATAATAGATCTTGCAAGTGCATATTTCTTGTTCCACTACTTCCTTGCTTCTACCTCATCTCTCATGGGCTTCGACACATCTGTTGGCTCCGACTTTTCTTCATCACTTGTAATATAATCATAAAGATCTTTACCTTGTAAATGAGCTTCCATCCTCATCGACCATGCTGGATAATTTGTTCTATCGAGCTTCTCAATAGAAGGATAGATATCTCCCATGTTGTGATGCATGAAGGAGTTTGAAACAACTCCATATGCAACAAAAAGCTAGATGAACCTCACAGGTTATTCTTCGAAAATTTGGTGAGACAAATAGAGAACCTCTCTAGTTTGCACAAGCCATAACTCCAAAGATATAAAGCGTATTTCAGAAATGTTTTAGATGGAGATACTAGACACTAATAGCTTTCCAATGAGCTATAGATAATCCTAAATGGACATTTGAGCACTTAGATATGACTCTTGGAAGATATAGGTATGAGGGACATCTCTAAGAGGTGTTGCAGAGATCATAAATCTGAAACTGTACGTCCAATGATCATAAAACTCACACCATGCATATTAGACACATAGAGCTTTTCAATGAATGTAAGAACACAAGATTTGATTCATTAGTCAAGGAGAAACATAGATGCAAACAGAGCACAAAAGTCTAGATACCCTAATTTGGTAGTTTATAGCAGCATGTAGTAGTTTGATCATATCGCACAAACTGCTGCTTCAAATGCAATGATACTCGATGGATCTAAAGTAGACTATTTTAAATACCTATAACAAGTTATGAAACTGAATTTTGATAAATATAAAAGGAGAACAAAGCAAAACAAGTTGACAAATTTACACATATAGAGCTTCGACATCGGTAGAAGATACAAAACTCTTCAAGAATGACTTCTATTCAGTACAAAACTCATGTACAGAGGTTGAGCAAGCTTCTCCACGCCTTCTACATCATATTCCATGCTTTGGGTGTTTATAAAACACATGTAAAGCCTCAAATTCGTGAATCTCTAATTGTCTCTTTACATGCATCCTAAAAATAACTCTCCTTAGCTTTTGAACAACTTTTCCTACTTTGAACAACTTTTCCTACTTTAAATGAGTAATACATATAAGGCACAAATTCTAAAGCTTCTAAAATAGTGATCCACGTACAAGAACATCCAACATTAGCCTAAACTCATTAAGTCATATAAAATTTGTGATTGCTTGCTTCAACAAGATTGAACAATCACATCATAGTGGGATAATGTTCAAGCAGAAGTATTGCTTATAGTGTTTTTGTAGTGTTTTGAATTGTTGTAGAAATGGCAAAAGCGGATGGAATGAGTGAGCTTATGGGCGATAAGCTAGACAAGAATGACTTTGATGCTTGGAGATTAAGAATGACAAATTTCATAATGGGAAAAGGCTATTAGAAGTACACCGAAGTAGAGAATGAAAATGCTCTATAGTTACTAGAGAGGAATTGGATTGCGGACCACTTAGTTTATGAAGAATGGAATCAAGGAGGATGAAAGGTAATTTATTTGCTATCTATTAGCATATTGGGTAGTAGGATTGTTCACATATAGGATGCCAAGACTTCGAAAGAGGCTTGGAATAGTTTGGTCACATCATAGAAATTGCAACTCAAGAATGAGCTACATACACTAGAGAAAAAGGGCATGTCATTGAGTGACTAAACCTTGAAAATCAAAAGCATATATGAGTCACTTGCATCTATTGGCCTGAATGTAGATGATGATGATGATAAGGTGGAAGTGTGCCTTCAAGATCTAGGAGCTGCTTATAAGCAGTTCATAACTTCTATATAGACTAGGGAAAATATTCCAAAATTTATTGATCTCATATCCATGCTGATTATTGAAGAAAAGAATCTTTTTGAGGACTCAAAATCCCAAAGAAAATCTAGTTCTGACTAGGTATTCTACTCTAGCATAGGAAGAGGTAGAGGTAGAGATTTCAAAAGTGGAAGAGGAAATAATAAGAAAGACGAAGGTCAACATCAGAATCAAGCAAGAGGTAGATGGAAGTGTCAAGGCAAGGGGAGCCAAAGAGGCCGCATAAATTTCCAAAAAACTGATTTAGGTAATGATAGTAAAGGATGCTCAAATTATGGTAAACCTGGACACTTTGAACATGATTGTAGGTTAAAGAATCATAACAACAGAAGGCAACAAAACAAAACAGAAGTTGTTCATGGTTCAACATCATATGATGAATATGATATCTGTAGATGTTTTGAAATCAAATGGTAATGTCTGTTATGTTAATTTACATGCGTCAAATCACATGACTAGTCATGCAGAATGGTTTAGTAGTTCAAAGAGATTGTGAGTTCTTGGATATGTTGAAACAAGTTGTTGAGCCCATAAAAGTCATATTGGTCAAAGTAAACTATAGTCAAAGTCAAAAGGTCAAAGTCAAACCGATCAAAGTCAACATGTTCAAGGTCAAAGTCAACATGGGCAAAGTCAAAGTGTTCAAAGTCACGTGTCAAAGTGCACAGGTAGTGCACAAGTAATTGTTCACAAAGGTTGTATTTTGCAGAAAGTGGATTGCAGGTTGTAGAGTGTCTTTCTGTAATTTCTCTAAGGTTCAAAGTCTTTTTAAAGTGTTTTGGAAGGTTCAGGTGAATCCCCTCTTATGTGCACAAGTGAAGAATTAAAAGGCAAAATGTGAAGGTATGTGAAGCGGCAGCATACACAAAAGTGAAAGTATGGCCCCCAAATTAAAATTTTTGTTTTAATCTAAAGTCGCTACAGGACAAAACAGGGATTCGTTTGCTGCCCACTTTTGAAGAAAATCTTGGGACATCAAAGTGAGCACCTGAGAGAGAGGACTACAAGACACACAGTGTGCGACACAGAGAAGTGAAGTGCAAGCTGTGCATGAAGAGTGACTAAGAAGCATGAAGAGAAGGGCTAAGCTTACAACCAAAGATCCCAAGGTCCCATTGAAGCTGTGTGCATGCCGAGAGAAGGGGTCCATCCCTCCCCCTCATTGAAAGCTTGGTGCAAGGTGTGCACAAGTGCAGGCTTGGAGAAGGTGGAGGTCTGGTGCAGAGAAGGCCGGAAGCAACAAGACCCTTGGGTATTTTGTATTTTGTGATTGTGCACTCTATGGGATTTTGCACAGAAGCATTGGATTGTATTGTGTATCACCATTGTATTTGTCTTCTCATAATCAATCGACAGAGGTTTCTAGTGTGTATCTTTCTTCCTATCTTTCCCTTTTCTTCCACAAACACTCAAATCCCTTTTTGTCCAAGAATCCCCCAACATAGGTGATGACACATCACATCCTATCAAACATACAAGAAACATAACACTATCTATGGAGGAGAGGAAGGTAAAACATCTTGCTGATGTGTTGCATATTCTGAATATAACAAAGAATCTAGTTTTTTGTTGGATAAGTGGTTGACGAGGATTACAAGTGAGGTTCAATGTTGATGGGTTATATGTGGAAGAGCACAAAAAAAATGGAAGATTAATTGCCAAAGGAAAAAAAGTGGATAGGATGTTCACCTTAAATCTGAAAGTTCTTAATATGAATGCAGCCATGTTTGCAAAACTTGCAGGAGTTATTGCTGATATAGAGATCTTTGTTGGAAACAATGTCTGTATTGACTCAAATCATCCACTTTCTATATCATGTAGTATATTCTTTATAATCCTTGTACAAGCGAAAGCGGGTGGAAGCGTGGACTAAGACAAAAAATCTATTAGCCAAAGAGCCAACCCAGGTTCAAATCCCATGGGTGGTAGTGCAAGTATTTCTTTTTTTATTTGTTTTTCTTTGCAAACTTCTCATAGATAACACTGATTAGCTTTTCAATAACGATCCTAGTTTTTTGTTGTTATGTTTTTTCCAAGACTGATCGCATATGCTTTAAGCTTTTCAAAGTGCGATTTTTGGGAGTCATAGAAACTATATAACAAAGGTCTTGGTCACTTGTTAAGTGTCACTAAAGAAGCTCTAGCAAGAGTTCTACACTCTTGAAGGTGACCAAGGATTATCCTCTCAATCTTTTCAAGGAGTATCGACTCAATGCAAGAAGGAAGAGATCTCAGATGCCCACTTGGAGGGAGATTTACTACACTCTTGGAGGAGTTGTGCTCTACAACTAGAGACATCTGAAGGAGTTTGTGTCAGCAACATACTTTGAGGAACAAGTCTACATTTGCCCTCACTTGTTCATTCACTAGTTTCTGATTTAGATAATTAGAATTTGAGTTTGCTGTAAAACAATTCTAAGCTCTTCATATTCTCCATATTCTCACACACACTCTTCATACCTCTTAGACACACAATCTCTTGTATCTAGTTCCTATTTCTACCTAGATTTAGATATTGTAAGTTTGTATCATATTCACACATTTTGATTTGACATTGGAATATAGATAGTGTAGGTGAGCATCATAGCTTACCATTACACTTGAAAATATAGTCTACTCTCTCTCTATCTCTCAATCATCTATTTTTTAGTATTAAGGTGTGTATGCTAAGGTTCATGTGTTTGAAGATCTTGTAAACATATGATTTATTATTATTAGGGCCCACCCCACTTCCAACATTTGGTATCACAACATAGTTGACATACACCCTTAACAAGATGAGTGACTATAGACTTAAGAATGAAGACAAGCTTTTGTGCATGTCAAACTATCCAACATGGAGTTTTATGATGATGAATCTATTAAAATCAAAGGACTTGTATAATAGTCAATGGCACCAATCCAAGGCCAAGAGAAGTCGAAGAAGAAGCTACTTCATCTTCTAGAGAACTTGTTGTTCCTATTTTTTCTCAATAGGAGGTTAGTGAAGAAGAAGGAACCACTTCATCATCATGGGTCCATACTACTATGATATTAATTCCTACAGAAGAGCAATCCGGATGGGATTCAAGGGATGCTTTAGCACTTTCATATATTGCTATGGGAGTCAAGAGGCATATTATACCCCAAATCAGGTCATGTAGAACCTCTCGATAGGTTTGATTGGACTTGGAGAGTCTCTATCAGATGCTAGGAAAGCTCATCTAAGGAGAAAACTAGCCAACACAAGGATGAAAGTTAGTAAACCAATTTTGAAGCTCAAACATTTATGAGATCAGTTACTTCATGTTGGAGTAAACATTTCAGCAGAAGAGATGGTAAACACACTTCTAAAATCACTTCTATCTACATATTGTGCTTTTGTTACTTCTTTATCTCTCTCTACAAGAGATAGAGAACTTTCATTTGAAGAGCTATAGTTCTTGTTAATTCAATATGAAGATCAACAAAAGAGCCTTGAAGAGAATAATGAAGCCATGTTATCATCATCGAAGGGAAAGAAGAAGAAGGAGAAGAAGAGTGAGCAATCCAAGAAGGAAAGTAATTCTTATAATCACAAGTCTTCCAATCCTTTTCTTAATGCTTCCTCTACACCTAAAGAATTCGACTATATGTGATTCAAAGAAAGGAGTATGCCATTATTTTAAGAAACCAAGTCATTTTATAGCAAAATGCAAAACAAGGATTTTTAATGAGAAGAAGAAAGCATTAGGTAATAGTGATGAAGATGATCCAAAGACTAAATCTTCAAGGGTAGATTCATATGCATGTGTTACTATTGAAGAAGTAGCTTTTGATTAGGTAGTTTTAAATGCAATCTCATATAATCCTTGGATTTTCGATTCTAGAGCTACTACGCATATGACAGATTGTAGAAAGGTATTTTCTTCCCTTTTTTAACTCTTCAAGGAGAAGAGTAACCATAGCAGATGCTCACGATTTAGATGTTGTTGGTGTTGGAGAACTGAACCTAAGGTCCAAAGTAGGTGGAAATTTCACAATTTCTAATGTTCTTTATGTTCCGGATATGAAGAAGAATTATCTCTCTATCTCTACATTTTGGTTAGATGGTTATAAAATTGTTTTTAAGAACAATTCATGTCAGATCTTCTTACCTGATGAGGAGCATTTTCTACTTCAAGGTGAAAATAGAAGTGGCATGTTTTGTTATCCAAAATTAGTCATGCCAACGTTGCTAGGTCTACTACACCAAGGGAGAACATGAAGTTATGGAATGCTAGATTTGGTGATATTAGTCACATAGCTCTTAAGCATATCAAAGATCAAGGTATTATAGAGAGTTTGCCTACTTTTGTCTTAGTAGATGTTGCAGAGTCATGTAAAGGATGCCTTGAAGGAAAGCTTCACAAATACCTTTTAAGAAGCATGGATTTATCATAGCCACAAGGAAGTTGCAGATCATACATTCAGATGTGAATGGTCCCATGAGCCTAATATCTTATGTTTAAGGTTCAGGTACTTTGTTATGTTCGTTGATGATTTCTCAAGATATTCATGGGTACAACTAGTCCCATTTTGAATAGGTCATGTTTAAAGATTATTACACCTTATGAATCTAAATATGGGAAGAAACCCAATATGAGTTATTTCAAAGTTTTTGGTTCCCCAACTTATGTTCACATTGAGAAGAAGGATCATGGTAAGCTTGATGTAAAAGCCATTAAAGCCATCTTTATTGTGTTGGTGCAAATGATCAAGCCTACACACTTGGCTTAGAAGACAATGTGTGCAACTATCACTTGATGTTGCATATGAACCTTAGCTTGTAATCACTTGGTCATTTACCATAATAAAAGATTAAATTTTGGAAGAATCTTGTAAAATATTGTATCTCATGGAGTTAGGAGGAATATTGGTTATAAAATGAGTTTGAGAGAATAAATCCTAAATCAATGGAGTCACTTTTATATGGATCCAAGTTTGAATTCAAATTCAAACTTAGAAGAAAACTCTTATAAAAAAACCTTTGTAAATCTTGCGATTGTGTGGCCTCATTCAGAGCTCTCTTCTTGAACATTTATAGAAGGTGAGTGGCTCACACCATAGCTCACTCGGTCCATCATCATTGAGCATCATTACAATGCCAATGATCTTGTAGAATCATGTCATATAATACATATAGCTCATTGAACATCTCTGTCTACTTCTTTGTTATGACTACTCAAAATAGTCCTCTTTCTCTGGTCATATCTCAGTGAATACTCAACTGTTTTTTATTAAATTTAGCTTGTTGGAACCCACTTGAAGTCTACTTTGTGATCCCAAAACCACAAATCATTTGGTTCAGCCATTTGGGTGAAATCATCTTCGAAGTTCTCACTGGTCATCTATTGGTTAGTGCCTAAAAAATCGAGGGTAAGCTTTGGATTGCTAAACTTATTTCTCTGAGCATAGTTTATCATTTTAGATGATTCAACTTGAAATCATTAGCTATCTAAGCGAATTGAATTCCCTCAAAAGGAGTTTTATCAATTGTTACTGTACTGTGAGCTTTGAGCAAAAGAACTAGAAGGTGTATGGACTCAAATAGCAAGTTTTGTGACACTAGCTATTCTTGAAATAGTCTGTTTTGATTCAATTGTTTCAAGCATCAACTCCAAAGTACATGTTGCAGAGCAAAGAAGTACAAAAGAAGAGCCCCAAAATTTTCAAATTAATGGGCATGATTTTTCTTCTTCAAAGTCTTAGAGAATTCCCCCAAGCCTTGTAAATGCACTAGAGGAGTCCTCTAGATGCATAATCCCAACTCATTGTAATAATTTCTTGTAAATTAGTAGGAAATTCACCTTTTAGTTAATAAAGTGTCGGCCGGTCTCTTGTGTGAAAGGACCATTTTTAGGGCACATGTATATAAGTCACTTTGTGACTCTTTGTAGATACTTTTTTTTGCCATTGTGAACAAGGAGAGCTCTTGAATCTCGAATTTGCCTCTTTCCTACACATTTACATCTACTCTTTGATCTTGTATGTGTGTTTAATGCTTGGAATGTGTGTTTAGGACTGTTGTCTACCCCTCCCCACTGTTTTTGAGCTATTGTAGTGTGTGTGTGAGCTTGTAGGAGTTGTGGCGTGAGTGTGGGTACTTCCCACCATTCACTATTTTGGTCATAACTTGAAGCAAGGTTGTCAAAATCAAGTGAAAGGACTTCAATTAGATGCGTCTCATTGAGAGCTTCGAAATGAGTACCCTATTGACTATGTTCGGAGCTCGGAGCTGGGAGAAATTCTTGATTTACTGAAAACTCTTGTAAAAGGTATCACGACAGACACTTTCAGTCTTTCAGTGAGTTTGAGAGGTGGATTAGTCTTTTCTCATGCATATCAGCTGAACCACTTCATTTTCCATCATGTGTGCAGATGTCTTCATACACTTGGTTAGGTCGTTTGATCGGATTGACATATAAGCGTGTGTCAATTTCCCACTATATGCACTTGTGTTGCAAATGAGGTTTAGTCTCTTTGGCACAAGTCCTTGAGTCTTCTTGACTTAAGTACACATGTTTTTGGCGCCGTTGTCGGGGAACACTCAGCCAAGGTGCCTTCGTGATGGTTATAGATCGAGTGTGATGAAATCGTACTTGTAGAAGTGAACTCGTTCTGTGGCAAGTAGTCAATCACTTCAGCACTTGTTACTTCACATCTTGGAGGTGCGTGTAATGAGTTTTTAGGTTTAGAGTTAGTAGGAAGGGAGAGAAGGAGGAGTTAGGGTTAGGTCAGAAGGAGAGGAGAAGAGAAGTGAAGTAGGAGTAGGCCAAGATCACCAAAAAAGTCCCAAAAAATTGCCAAAATTAGTGTTGTTCAGGTTCAGTCATCAAAAAGTATAAAAACCAAAAAATTCCAATCATTTCTCACTTGTCAAATGAGAGTATCATTGAGAGCCAGTGAAGGTAAGATTCCATAAATTTTCTTTGACAAAAACACATTAAAAGTGCACCAACACATTATCAATTGCGCATTCGGTATTGCGGGGAGGGACTGTGTGTTTTTTGAGCTTTCTTGAAAGAGACAGAAGGCTAGGAGTGAAGAGGGGTGAGAGAGGAGCAAGGGGGTGTAAAAATCTTTGCATTTGGAGGTATTTTGGCTTGAGTATCGGGATCGGTTGAGTTTTTGGTATCCCAATACCAAAAATTCCCTTGTATCGCGATACTCGTCAAAGTATCGTATTGTCGGTTACCAACCCTGGTATCGCGATACCACTTGTGGTATCATATCGTCGGGTTGGTATCACGATCTCACTTTGCCAAAGTGGTATCGTATCACGGTCCACTTGGGGTATCATATCGTCCTCTTCTCTCTGTGGTATCGCGATACCGTTCTAGTATCGTATCGTGCAGTTCGGTGGTATCGTATCGCCTAATTGAAGGTATCGTATCGTGCAGTTCGGTGGTATCGTATCGCCTAGCTGCAGGTATCATATTGTGCACCAATAGTGGTATCGTATCGTCCTAGCATTTGACATCGTATTGTCCACTTCCCAAGTATCATATCGTCTCACTTTCAGGCGTATCGCGATACCAATTTGGTATCGTATGGTCCTTTTGTAAGTGGTATCGTATCGTCTGGGTTTCGAGTATCGTATCGTTAGCCTTTATCAATATCGTATCGTTCTAATTTTGGTATTGTATCGATTAATCTAAAGGTATCGTATCTTCAGGATTAGCTCATATCGTATCGTGATCAACAACAGTATCGTATCATCTGTTGCGACAGTATCGTATTGCCGACGTATCAGGTATTGTATCGTGAACAGAGTGGTATCACCCAGAGTGGTATCGACCAGTGTGGTATCACCGAGAGTGGTATCGCCCAGAGGGATTGAAGCATTTGTTAAGGGAAACTTTGAGGCAATTGAGGAGCCACTTAAGGAGAGTTGTAGAGACCTAGAGAGCTTTAGGAGGGTGAATGAACTTGAGGTCAGGGAGAGTGCTAAGTAGCTGAAGAAGTGTCATATCTTCTGTAGGGAGTGCCACCCAAGTCAGTCACCGCTCGGTCTATTCAGACACCTCTAGTGACTCCAAAGAGGAGATACCAATGGCCTTAGAAGACATGCACGGCCCAACTCTAGGTAGAAACTTCATGACCGCTATAGAAGGAGACTACCGAACCTCCTTGCAGTATGTTTCTACTAATGCCCATGAGATCTCCATCTATTTGGATGGCTTAAACTGATATGTGGCTAGAATGGTAACTTCCATGGATGCCACAATTGTACCCAGACCTGTTGTTAAGTATGAAGGAGGAGCATACCTGGACAAGATAGGTCACATATACATAGTAATTGAATTTCTCGAGATGATCAATGAAAGGGGAGAGTTAGTGGAACAAGGAAACCCAGGAAGAACAAACCCGAAGGAACTAGTGACGACCCCTAGAGGTGGATCCCAAGTAACACGAGTCTTGAGAGGAGACTTAATACCTCAAGACAATTACCTATTGGAAGTCTATATGATCCATGGACCAAATGTATTACTACAAACAGACTTATCGGCTCCAGGAAGAGAAGAAAGCCCTATGACATTTTATGAGCTGAAGGATCTAGAAGACAAAACTAGAATCACATACCTAGACAAAAATTAGAGAAGATATTGGTTGGTTAGTGCCTTGGACAGAGCTCGACTGAAATACATGGGTTTGCCTGTATTCCCTCAGAGAGATCATGCAACTACTTTGCAGAACCCCTTTGGAAATCAACAAGAGACAGAACACACCACGTCAGGACAAACTAGCCAATGGAGTGTCCCAAACCATACTCATGTACAATTTGCGACTCCAGGAGTGCAAGCACACGATCAGACCCACCCCGGAGTAGGGAGTCAGTACCGACCACCAGTAAGACCACGACCACCAGTAGGAGGGCAGCCTGGAATACCTCTAGCTAGACTAGCAGTTCCGGCTTTCCTGTAATGCCTAGACTGCCAGAACCAATGAGAAGACTCAGACATATCCAAGTGGCCAAGTGCGTAAGAAATCATTATGATGGATTGGGAGAACCCTACGATCACATCGCTGAATTTAAACAAGTTCTAAGTGCAGAACAAGTAGACGAATTCTTTGTGCAGTATGAGTCTTTTGGACTCACCCTCACAGGAACGGCTTTGACTTGGTTCCAGCCGTTAGATCCTAATTAGTTTGGAAACATGGAGCAATTTCTTCAAGAATTCATTGGGGAATTCACTAAGAGACAGATTAAACACAATGCTGCGCCTTTAATCCATAGTTTTAAATAGAACCCTAATGAAACAGTGAAAATAGTTGTTGATAGATGCCCAGTTGCCGAGAGGCCCACTCAGCAAAAAATGATCTCATTATTTTTGGACGGACTCATGAACGGAACCCTAAGAATGCTAGTTTATGTGAAGAGGCTACAAACCCTAAGTGAGTGTCTTCAAGAGTGCATTGGTCTAGAAGACAATCTAGTTGAGGACCTCAAGAGCACGCCAAGCCCCACTAAATCAGAAGACTCTCGGAGTACCATTACATCCAAATCTAGTAATATGGAAGAATTAGCAGAGCTCCTACCAAAGAAACTAGGAGTCCAAGGACAAAGAACTTACCCACACACAGTCTTAAGGATGCCCATATTACGGAGGTGTAGTCTATGTGGAGGAGATTGCCCCACTCACATGTGTGCACAAGGAGGGACGGGTGCACAATAGACATATCCATACAATAGACAGCACCAACAAGGAACCGCTTTGTATTGCCACATAGAACAAAAATACACTAATCACACCACAGAGAACTGTCCATTCAATAGGCAATCACGCCCCTTACAACCACAGTAGTATCGACCATATGGATATCTACCTAGAGAGCCAGGCAGAGAGATGCCCAGATACAATCCCTATCCACCACCAGCACGAGCACCGAGACCTTATGAACCAGCACCATATCCCCCACCACAACGAGTGTTAGGACCACAACCGTCACAACCTCAACAAGTAGTACCTGTGAAGTATGCTCAGCCAGAAGAAAATTTGGAAAGAGCCATAGTGCCAGCATCGACGACGATCAATGTGGAATCAATGAAACCCTGGATATGAGCTGGCCCCAGGAGATTATTATCCATATGAAGCCAACATGTTATAGTATGAATCAGTTTATGATTCGGCTTACCATGGATACGAAAACTATGACTAGAGCTATGGAACAGAGGTCGCAACTCTAATGTATACTGCTCCTAAAGCACCGCTACCCATGAGACCACCCATTAGACCACCTGTGCCGAGAGGACCTTGTTATAGATGTGGAGGAGACCATTTTATTAGAGAATGTCCTCGGCCTTACAATCCACCATCCCCCTAGGACTTGGGAAGGATATTGCAATGATTGCGGAAAGGAACATCTTTTCAAGGACTTCCCTAAGAATCCAACCAAAGTCCAAGACACTGTGCCAATTAATGTAATTGAAGTGATAGAAGCATCTGGAAGTGATAAGGAATATACTGTACCTTTAAAGGCCATTACTAGAGCTCAGATGAAAGAACAAAAAGGAAAACAACCAGAAGAAGAACGAGAGAGCAAAAGAATGATAAGTCCCAAGAGTCAAATAGTTGGAGATTTTGAGGATCCACGTGAGAGTACCCAGAACATTAAAGCACAGAAATTGAAGGAAAGAAGAGAAAAACTCAAAGATAAATGGATGAAAAACAAAAGTTAAGATAATAAGAAACAAACTAGAAGCATGAAAGAACAAAAAGAATAGGAAATTCAGAAGGAAGTGCCCATTCCACCACCTATCCAAGAGGTAGAGAAACTAGAATCCATTTTAGCTGACCAGAAATCCGACGACCTAGACATGTGGCTGAAAGCTTACCAAGCTAGAATTAAGACTGGACCGAAAGTAGAACAACATGAAAAACTTTACCCACAAGGAGAATTAGGAAAAGAAAGGCTTGCAATATGTCGAAAGCTTATAGAGGTTGCACAAGCTACCCTAGAAAAGACTATTCCAGCCCTTCCAGAGATGAGAATACTAGATAATCAATATAAGGGACACGTCAGAGCCTTGGATAAAGAACTTAGAGGGAAGGATGGCAAGCACGAGCGAATAAGAACTCAAGATGAACTAATGTCGACCATACCTGACCTAGAGCTTGAATGGCCGAAGGAGTTATGGAATAGAATCTGAGAAGAATAATGGACGAGGAATGGAGTGACCAAGCCTCCTTTTGAGGAAATAGACGTGGAAGTCTGTCAACCAAACCCCAACGTGGAAGAAGTATATGAGGAAGCATCAAGACTCGATAGAAATAGAGAAGAAACCTAGAGCATTTCAACATTGCCTAATTATGTGGGAGAATACGAAAAGGAATCTATGATAATAAGAGCACCCACAGTACATGGAAAAGGAAACGGAAATTCAGAGAAGAGTTCACACAATTTAACTGAACTTAAGAAGACAGAAGGACAATGCAAATTAACCGTGGAAGAATTACTTCAGGTGAAACCACAATTATGGAGGCAATTAGCGAGCCAATTAGAATTAGGGCAAGAGAAGGAAGAAAAGGGAGGAAAGGGAAAAGAAAACACATCTAAAATACAAATCCCAGTTGATAAAGTGGGAGAGTTTAGTGAAGGGGATGAAGGTAATACATGTCTACCTATCACATACAATGGGTGCATGACCAAGGCTATATTAGACACGGGAGCCGGGTAGGAATCACCACAAAGGAAATTTAGGAGAAATGGGGAAAGCCTGCCTTACGACCCACATGCATGAAGCTCCAATTAGCAGACGGTCATGTGGAGAAACCATTAGGAATACTGGAAAGAATCAAATTGAATACCTGTGGAGTTGAATTTGAACACACACTAGCAATTTGCAAGTTCGAAAAGGCTAATAACTACGAGATGATATTAGGACGACCCTTCATGAGAAAAATGCAAGTAGTACAAGACTGGGGAAGAGATTCAGTGTACCTACAACATCAAGGAAATACAACCAAGATAAACTTGCATACGTTTGCATATCGAGATGTTCCTCCACTACAATGGAATCCCATACACAAGGAGGAAGACGACCTATCTATTCATAGTGCGGGAACAAGTGACCAATCATGGATGCACGAGGACGCCCAGTTATGGATGTGCAAAGAAGCCAAGAAAGAGGACAGTAAAAGACAGGCGTGGCCAATAGGACATCCTAACTACCAACCTGTAGAGGACCAAAGGTACATGCCTCAAATCTTCCCTGATGAAACCTTTGAACCGCATGGATGGATGGACATCCTAGCCACCTTAGACGTGTGTGTAAATGAAGAAGTCTTGACAATGAACGAGTGCCTAGATGAGGAAGGCTATGATGTAAATCTTTATATGGTTGTCCTTCAAGAAGTGAAAGAAGGGGAAATCTTGGAAAAAGAATGAAAAGAGGAATATGAGAGTATAAAAATGGAACCAGAATTCGATTCCGAAGAAATCTATCTGGACACCATTCGAACCAAAGAGAAATAGGAACCGACAAAGATCTTGGCAATAAAAGCCACTCCCAGAGTACAAAAACAAGAAGCAGAAATGAGTAAAACTGGGCCAGACCCAGATCTGTTCGAAGTTCCTGAACATTTTAAAAGATACGAAGTAGAGGAGAAAAAAATAGCTATTCAAATGCCTAAACGAGAGGCTCGAGATGGAGAAGCATACGACAACAAAGAACAAACAAAAAAGATCATCGTAACGGTGGAAGAGGGAGAAGAAAGAAGTACCTACATAGGCAAAGATGTGTCGGTGGAAGAGGAGGAAGAGTAATACAACTAATCCGAGAATATCGAGACATGTTCGCATGGACGTATAAGGATCTCAAAGTCGTGGAACCCTCCATTTGTTCTAACAGGATACCAATGACGACAGATGCCAAACCATCGAAACAATGGCCATATACATACAATGAGATATACGCTGCTAAAATTAAGGAGGCAATAGACAAACTACTAGCGGCAGGTTTCATATATGAGATAGAACACACCAAGTGGGTATCACCACTAGTAGTTGTGCCTAAGAAGAACGGAAAACTGAGAGTGTGTATTAACTTGAAAAAGGTCAATGCAGCCACCATACGTGATAGCTACCCATCACCCATTACGGACCATCTATTGGAAAGAGTAGCAAGAAAAGAAGGATATAGCTTCTTAGACGGATTCTCAAGATACAATCAAGTGGCTATTGCTACTGAGGACCAACATAACACCGCATTTGCGACCGAATGGGGAGTCTATGCTTTTCGAGTGATGCCTTTTGGACTCACTAATGCACCAGCTACTTTCCAACGATTGATGTGTCATGTTTTCAAGGAATTTCTGAAAAAGAGCATGGAAGTATATGTAGATGACCTATGTACATACTCCAATCAAAGACACGATCGTATTCCTGAGTTGAGGAAGATATTTAATAAATGTAGACATTACAGAGTCTGTTTAAACCTAGAGAAGTGTGTCTTCATGGTGAGACAAGGGAAACTCCTTGGACACATAGTCTCTAGGAATGGAATATCCACGGATGAGGACAAGATTAAGGTCATCTTATAGCTTTCTAGACCAGAGAATGTGAAAGAGGTGCAAGCATTTATGGGACACTGTGGATATTACCATTGGTTTATCCACATGTATGCCATAATCGCCAAACCCCTGTATGGTCTCTTAACTCAATTCACTTGGACGGAAGAGTGTGAAAAGGCATTCAATGAGTTGAAAAAGAGGCTTAGCATGGCCCCAATTCTGAAAACGCCAAATTGGAACAAGCCTTTTCATATTCATGTTGATGCTTCTAATTACGTAATAGGATGTATCTTAGCCCACCCAACCGAGGAAGGGAAATTAGATAATCCAATTGCCTATGCAAGCAGACAACTAAATCAAGCTGAAAGAAATTATACCACTACCGAGCGAGAAGGATTAGGAGTGGTCTACGCAGTGAAGAAATTTAGACACTATCTCTTAGCCAACAAGTTCAAGTTTTTCATAGACCATCAGGCTCTATTGTACCTAGTCAATAAGCCTTGCAACACGGGAAGATTGGTAAGATGGTTCCTACTATTAATGGAGTTCGACTTTGAAGTGATAGTAAAGAAGGGAAACACCCATGTCAGAGCGGATCATCTTTCAAGGTTAACGCACGGAGAACCACCAAATGGAGTACCCGATGATCTGCCAGACACTTATTTGTTCAATCTGGAAGTTTGTCCAAACTGGGTAGAGAAATTAATTCCTATACTTACTCATGGTCCAAAACACTCTATTAATAAGGAGAGTAAAAAGGAAATTTTACAATCAAGGAACTTGCATATCATTGCGGGAAGCGTGTACTATAAGGAACCCAATGGGGTATTGCTAAGATGTGTCGAGGAAGACGAAAAGCGAAGCTAATCGAACAAGCACATGTGAACAAATGGAGAACACACCAAGGGACTCATGGAACCATCAGGGAATTAAAAAGGTTAGGAGTATACTAGCCTCACATGCCCAAGGATGTCCATGACTACATAAGAAATTGTGTAGAATGCTAGGAGACAATCCCAGAGGATCATATGTCCATACCTTTCTCAACGATAGCACCCAATTGGAGCAAAACATTAGTGAAATTCCTAAAGACAAGAGAACATGAGGAAGGAGTTAGCTTGGCTAGAAAACGATCCCTAGAGGAGATGAGCAAGGATTATGTTCTCATAGGAAGAAACTTGTTTAGAAGAGGAAAAGACAATCAATTACGATTATGTATTCATGAAGGAGAGTATTTACCCATATTAGAGATGGCGCACGCAGGTGCAGCAGGAGGTCATTTTTCTGCCAAAAAAATTGTAAAAATGATCCTTTTCGCAGGCTTGTGGTGGCCAACTTTACATATGGATGCTCAAACATATGTACAAAATTGTGAGACATGCCAGAGAGCTAAATACCCAATTCGGAGAGATGACATGCAATTGTGACCTATGGTTTGTGCTAGAGCATTCTCTAAATGGGGTATTGACTTCATAGGACCCATTAATCCACCGGCCAAAGGATCACATGCTGAGTACATCATAGTGGCCACTGACTACTTGATGAAATGGGTAGAAGCAAAGGCTACTAGAAGGAACGATGCTCAAACCACTGCTAAGTTCCTTTTTGAGCATATATTCACTCGTTTCGGATTACCAATTGAGATTGTGAGTGACCGGGGAACGCATTTCCTTAACAAAGTAATAGAATTCCTAATGAATGAATTTTTAGTGATCCACAAAAAATCAGCCCCCTACCATCCCCAAGCCAATGGTCAAGCGGAAAGTTCCAATAAGGTATTATGTACAGTATTGACAAATATTGTCAATAACGGGAGGTCTGATTGGGACAAGCAACTGCATCATGCAATTTGGGCCTTCCGAGTAGCATATAAAACAGATATTGGAACTACCCCATTCAATTTAGTGTACGGGTAGAATGCAATTTTGCCAATTGATTTTTTAATCCCAACTTTGAGAGTAGCCCAAAAGTATGAATGGAACGGACATGAATTATCCCAACAACTAGACCAAATCAAGAAGTTGCATGAAACTAGGTTACAAGCAGTAGCAGGAATCTATGCGGCCAAGAGAAGACAAAAGGCATATTATGATGCACATATAAAAGAGAAAGGACTTAAAGAAGGAGACTTAGTCCTGGTTTACACCTTAAAACAACATGCCAAGAAGCTACAAAAACGCGGATATGGACCTCTGATCATCAATAGGATCTCTACTAGTGGAGCAGTTAATCTAGCCACTCTAGATGGAGACATTCTTCTTAACTACATAAGTGGATGCAGAGTTAAACGATTCATGGAGCCATTGATGGATCAAATGTTAGCACGTCTAGTAGGTGCTCAAATAGGAAGAAAGAGGAAGAACCGATTAGAGAGGAGGCTCGACAAGAAGCCCTAGAACGCATCAAGAAAAGAATGGATTAGGCAAACTAGAGATGAACGATATCTCCAAGGAGAGGAACCTATCCCTATGGCTAACTACCAAGTCCATACATCTGACGTGAATAGAGCTCACAGGTCACAATCTTATCTAAACCTAGGGATTGGAAAGACATAGTACAAATTGATAGATGCATTGATAGATTCAGGAGCAGGACTTAGTTGCATACATAATACGGTCATAAAAGATCTTCAACTCATTATGACGCCCACAAAAGCTCAGATGATAGGAATTGGAGGTCAAATCATAGAATGCATGGGAGCAACTAACGTATCCCTCCACCTAGGAAATTCTTCCATGGAACAACGAGTATTAGTGTGCAGCGATGAGGATTTAATAGAAGATTTGATCCTAGGATAGGATTGGATCATTGAGAATGAAGTCAGCATCAACCTAACTCAAGGATATATTTCAGCCAAGATAGGGCACAAGGAAATTTTTAGTCTATTAGGAGAGAAGCCCTTGCTCCAACCAACCACCATCGAGAGTGCGGAAAGATGCAAAAAAGAGCTAGTAGAACATGATTCGAGTCCCCATACCTCAGAAACCAATCTAGAAGAAGCAGGAAGCTCAAACCCTAATGTATCCAAGGAAAAGGTGATACCACCCTACTCAGTGAATGAACGGCTAAACAATCAGGAAACCAACTCTCATGAAGTCCCTCATGCGATAGAAGGATCACCAATGTGGAGGAAAACATTTAGACATTCACATCAAGGGAAGAACAAATTCAAATGGGTATGCAAAGATTAAGTGCAGAAATCGGAAACGTCATCACCAAATCATAGGGAGAATAAGAAGAATAACAATTCAGCATCACAAAAATCTAAAACAACAATGCTCTTGCAAGTATGGCTCCCTAAGCCTTTGATTGAAGCTCAGAAAGCAAGACAACAGATATGGATCCCCAAGAAGGTTAAACAAGCAGCCAAGCAAAAATTACGCAATCAGGAGGATACTTTACATCAAAACATTGGAATGACAAAGCAAAAACAGACTCGTCCTATATTCATGAAGAGCAGGACCTCTAGTACTAGGACACTTGAGGAAACAAGGAAAATACATGAAGCCCGAGAAACCAAAGAAAGAAAATGACCTATCAAAGCGCCCACGAAATGGATTTGGAAACCCAAGCAACTGCAAGGACTGGACCATCCGAACAACGAAGTTTCCAATTGCACTCATGACGTATCACATGCACCTAAATTATGCATAATAGAGCCACATTACAAGGCCAAGCATTCGACATGATATACATGCGAACAATAGTGGTGCACATTCTCCTAGAGGAATTAGGCATAGCTTCAACTCTCTTAGGAATGGACATACTATGTACATAAATAAATGCTTCGGCTACACTAATGATTGTTTTCTTTCAGGAAAAGAAATAAAAAGATGTGGTAACAGATCTCACCTATAGAACCATGGGAAACGAAGTGATGGAACGACAACAAATCACTGCAATGCACTACACAGCTTCTATACTTTCCTTTGAAGCTAATGCGCTTTTCCTTACAAGTGCAGATGGCTTCTGAAGATTCTGAAGCAACAATACAAGAGGAAGTATTGGAATTTCCACTCTAGAGTATCACCAAGGCAAAGGGACACTAGTTTTGAGAAGATCAACCGGCTGGGGAGTATCTCTTCCTGGCAACTATAAAAATCATGGATACCGATCATCAATTTCCGATCATGTCCCAAGACTTCAGAGTGTTGCATGAACTACCATCTACACTCGCCATCATGAAGAAAGCGGGCATTCATAAATATTTTGAATTACCAATCTATAAGCCCGACTTTCAAAGGTGCACACAGGTCATGAACACATTACAGCCAACACTGCATGATCCATTGGTGCCGGAGGCTAGAGTGATGGATAAAGTAGGCGAATGGGTTTTCATTCAGTTTACACATGACTTGATCAAGGAAGCTTTTGGATGGGAAAAAGATGGAAACACGGTAGTGAAAGAAGAGAGTCGAGGGGCAAAAACCAGAACATTCATTGACATTAACAGAGCCAACATAGAAGAAGAAGTTCGACTTATCCACCTGCACTTCTGCTTCCCAAATATGCATCGATACACGGCTCCGCAAAAGATCATTGTTCAATTGCTCTCACATGCAAGCAAACAGGTTGGAAATCAAATCAATCTGACTTCAAATCAATCTGACTCCTTACATATAGGAAAGACTATTCGAAGCAAAGAAGCAATGGAATAATAAGAAGTTCCTCAATGGCAGCGTCACTCTGACAATATTGATTTACCACACTTTAGGTATTAGAGAGCACCTGCGGGAAATGCCATCATCAACCGCTATGGCAAAGTATGCCAAAGTCGCCACAGTTCCTAAAAAGAAAAGAGGAGTCAAGATTGTGGAAGAGGCAGAAACTAGCTCTCAACCTAGAATGAAAGGAACAAAGAGATTAAGGGAAGTAAAGCAAGTGGAAGAGGAAGTTCCAGCAATGAAAAGAATGCATGTGCTTCCAAAGACAACAATTGAAGAGCAGAGGCTGATTAAAGAGGACGATTTAACTCAAGCCCTTGAGGATACACATCAATATATAGAAGGGCAAGTCAACTTACTAGTACAAGGGCATCATTATCAGCAGGCCCAACAGGAGATAAAGGCCAAAAAGAAGCTCACAAAAGTACACCACTACAGGGAATTAGGGTTGGAAAATTCAAGCTCATCTTCAGATGCACAAGAAGAACCCAAAACCTTGTTGTTAAATGTAGACATTCAAAGTGAATCCAAGGATGATGGACAATGGGTGGAATTGAATGCAGTCAACTACAATGAAGAAGAAGAGGGCATAAAGACAAATGACAACACTACGCACCCTGATCAGGACACCGCAAGTAAGGAAGCAAACCAAGAAGGGATACATGTGATAAAAATCAATGAGACTTCCATTATTCATATCAAGGCAACAACACCCATGCGTGAGGTGTCAATAAAGGTACCAAAGAAAGAGCCTCAAGACGCGACAATCGAAGAAGAAGAACCCTTCACACCAATAATAGTCGTGGCAGAAGCCTCCCCCATGGATGTCACATTTCAAGGGAGTGCCACAAAAGTTATTGATTTGAATGAAGAAGAAAAAGAACCACACATACAACTACAAATTCGACAATCCCACAATGAAACCATCCATGTAGAACACGGAAAAGATGTGCAAACCGGAGAAGTTCCAAGCATACCGAGGACATGGTTGAATGTCGACATCGCTCAACTCAAGCCTGTAGTACAAGACATGATCAGAACCACACTCGACACACAATAATTAATGCTTGAGGCTAATGAAGACTATGATCAAGCGATGCAGGACAAGCATGAGCTTCAAGAAAAGAGTAAGAATCTTTCAACAGAATTACAATTGGCTAGCAAACAAATACAACAAAAACAAAATGAAGTTCAAGAGTTCAAGCAAAAGTGCAAAGCTCTAGCCATGGAAAATGAAGGATTGAAAGTACAACTACAGGAATTAACAAAGAAAACTAAAGCTAGCGAGGCTGAGAAAACGTGAATGGCCACAAGAAGTAAAGTACTCAAATCACAAATAAAGGCATACATGGAAGAGGCAGAAAACTTAAGGAACCGAAATAACGAGCTCATGACAACTCTTGTCAATGATCAGCCCGTTGAAATTTAGGGAAGACCAAAAAAGGATATCAAAGACTTGGAAGAAAAGCTAGCTAAGTATGAAGATAAGCTCAAAAAGGAGTAGGCCACCATTGCCAAATGGGAAAAGAGGTACATGGAAGACACCGCAGCTCTTAGAGCCAAATGGAAGAAAGCGGAAAATAGATACCTCCTGCATTGTAAAGAAGACAAAAATCAACTTGCGATAGTGGCAGAGGAAATCCAAAAGAATAAGGAAACAATTTTGCAGGCACAGGAAGAAATTACGCAAAAGAAAGAAATGATAAAGCAACTACAGGATCAACTAGCACACAAGGACATTGAGGGGACACCACTAGTTCCAAAATCCGCAGAGGCTACTAAGGAGACTGAGGTATGTCCTCTCTCTTCCCCCTTGTATGTCACGAGGAAGGAGATAAGGAAGAGAGCTCACACACACACTCTCACTCTCAAGGAGAAGCACACACACAGATTGAGGCAAGGAAGAATTATCTTCTTCTTCTTCTTCTTCTATTACATAAAAGTAATGTACAAGAATAACCTAAAAAACAAGAATACAACCAGTGCAATATATAAAGACCAGTACATAAGGAAAAACCTAATGTCTGTGAATGAGTGAGCTGGCAAGAAACAAATGTGCCATCACTCTCGGTAGATAAATCTAATAAAGCTCAATGAAGTATCCCTGACATATACCACCGTGACCACTATACATGTCAAAGAAACGAAAAACTGGTACGTGTCATCCTAGATCATCACATGTTGAGCTTGATATCTCAACACTCCCCCTCAAGCCCAATGCCATATTCTGTAATCCAAGCATCTTTCGAAACTTCTTCAACTTCTCAACTCCAAGTGCTTTGGTGAAAATATCAGCAACCTGCTCATCTGTTCTCACATAAACAAGATCAATATCACCTACTAATACCTTTTTTCTGATGAAGTGATAATGTACCTCGATATGCTTTGTTCTAGCATGGAAAACAGGGTTCCGTGCTAACTGTATGCTGCTAAGATTATCACAATAGATAGTGATAGGCTTTTGCACTTCCACACCTAAATCTGCAAGTAACATCTCCAGCCATGATGCCTCACATGCTGCCATTGCAGCACCTCTATACTCAACCTCTGTACTCGACAAAGCAACAGTGGTTTGCTTCTTACAGCTCCATGTAATAGCTACACCTCCAAGTGAGAAAAGAAAGCCACTAGTAGAACTTCTATCTGGAGTACTACCAGCCCAATCTCCATCGGTGTATCCATGAACCTGCAAATCTACACCAGCTTCATAAAACAATGCATAATCCAAAGTAGCACTCACATAACGTAGAGTGGGCCTCAGAGCATCCAAATGTGGCTTCCTGGGAACCTGCATAAACTGACTTTCAAGTCCAACAATGTAGCTTAAATCAGGCCTTGTAATTGTAAGATATATAAGACTTCCCACAATTTTCCTATACATAGTAGCATTTTCTAATGCTTCACCTGATGTAGTATCCAATTTCAAATTCTGATCTAAAGGCATAGAAATTGGCTTACAATCAGCCATACCATACTTTTGCAACATATTCAAGGCATATTGCCTTTGTGACATCCATATACCTGTTTCTGTATGTATAAACTCAATGCCCAAGAAATAGCGCAGCACACCAAGATCTTTCATGTCAAATTCTTGCATAAGAAGTTTCTTTACCTCTTTGATGCTTTCTTCATTATCACCACCTACAATCAGATCATCAACATAAATAGCCACAATAGTGATGCCATCATCAGCCTTCCTTGCATATAGTGAGTGATCTGCATCACACATAGAAAACCCAATGCTGGTTAAGTAATCAGCAATCCTTGCATGCCATGCACGCGGAGCCTGCTTCAGCCCATACAAAGCCTTTTGCAACCTGCAAACATATTCTGGATGCTTTGAATCTTCATATCCTTGTGGCTGGTCCATATATACTTCTTCCTGTAACTCACCATGAAGGAAAGCATTCTTCACATCCATCTCATGCAAAGTCCATCCTTTTGTTGTAGCTAGTGCAACAAGTGTTCTAACAGTAGACATTTTAGCTACAGGGCTGAATGTTTCCTCATAATCAATGCCATATGTCTGTGCATAACCTTTAGCTACCAATCATGCTTTATACCTGCTTATGCTACCATCAGCATTATGCTTTACCTTGTAAACCCATTTGTAGCCTATGGATTTCTTTCCTTGCCGCAATGGAACCAGCTTCGATATATCATTTCCATAAAGTGCAGCCATCTCCTCATCCATAGCTTTTTCCCAATCTGCATTACCAATTGCATCTTCAAAACAAGAAGGTTCAGCATCTTGTATTACCTTTGTCATGTAGGCACAATGGCGAGCCATGTAACTATCATATGTCAATCGTTGCACTGAATTACGCATCCTCCCAGATCTTCTTGGTCCTGGGTCACTTCTTCTTGTATCATCTTCATGTGCCCTTCTTACTCCTGGAGTCTTCACAGAGGGCAATCCAAGTTCCTCATCAAGACTCTTTTCCAAACTGCTTGAATCTCCATCAATGTCTTCAAAACCTGCACCTGTTTTACTACCAGCAGAAAGCTTTTCTTTACCTTTCTTGGATGTATTTGATGAATTTGCTGGACTGAAATTTCCACGCAATCTTCCCCTCCATGGATTTGAGTTGGAACTATTGCTTGGTAATGCATCCGTTCCACTCAAAACTTGAGATTCTGCACTAGATTTTTCAGCATTTTCTTTGTCATTTGGTTCATGATTCAGTCCTTCTTTGGAATCTACATAGAAGCTTGACATTTCATCAAATACCACATCTCTGCTCACCTTCACTTGTCGTGTGAGTGGGTTATAACATTTGTACCCCTTTTGCTCAAGGGAATATCCAATGAAGACACATTTTTCTGCTTTCGGATCAAGCTTCGTCCTCAACTCATCTGGAACATGTACATATGCAATACAACCGAAAACTTTCAGATGTGATAAGTTTGGCTTTTTACCTGTAAACTTCTCTTCAGGTGTAACTTGATGTACAGCAGCAGTCGGAGTTCTGTTCATGATGTATACAGTAGTATGCATAGCTTCTGCCCAATAACAATGAGGCATATTCTTCTCAGCCATCAAGGCTCTTGCTATTTCTGCAATATGTCTATTTTTGCATTCAGCAACACCATTCTGTTGTGGTGTGTACCTGCATGAAAACTGACGTCGAATTCCATGATTTTTTAGAAAACTGCTGAACTCATTTGACATGTATTCACCTCCTCCATCAGATCTTAATGTTTGAATGTACTTCCCTGTCTGCTTTTCCACCATAACTTTAAAATTCTGGAAGTGAGTAAACACCTCGCTCTTCTCTTTCATGAAATATACCCATACTTTGCGTGTATGGTCATCAATGAAAGTAACATAAAACCTGCAACCGCCCATAGATGCGGTCTTTGCTGGACCCCAAACATCTGTATATACTACTTCTAGTACATTCTCACTAACATGCTTGTCATGTGGAAATGATGCTCTTGATTGTTTACCAAATTGACATGCTGCACATACCTTTTGCATTTCTGCAACTTTGAAATTTGGTAGTCCATGGACAATCTCCTTTGACTGCATCAGTTTCAGCCTTTGCAAGTTTGCATGTCCAATCCGTTTGTGCCATATCTCTATATCTGCAATAACTCCTGCACCTTTCGCAAACATGGCTGCATTCATTTCAGGAATCTTCACATTTTAGGTGAACATCCTACCCACTTTGTTTCCTTTGGCAACCAATCGTCCATCCTGCTTGTACTCTTCTACATATAATCCATCAGCATTGAACCTGACTTGTAATCCCTAGTCAACCATTTGTCCAACAGAAACCAGATTCTTTGTTATATTTGGAACATGCAGTACATCAACGAGATGTTTTACCTTTCCGTCCTCCATAGACAATGCTATGTTTCCTGTATGCTCAATAGGATGTGATGTGTCATCACCTATTTCAACATATCTAGGAACTGGCATTTTCTGCAAACTACTAAACCATTCTGCATGACTAGTCATGTGATTTGAAGCACCTGAATCAGCATACCAGACATTATCATTCGATTTTGAAACATCAGCAGACATCGTATTCATCATGTGATGTTGAACCATAAACAACTTCTCAGAATCATCTACACTTGTGGATGCATAGTTGTTTTGCTGCCTTCTGTTATTTTGATTCTTTAACCTGCAATCACGTTCAAAGTGTCTAGGTTTACCACAATTCTAGCATCCTTTACTATCATTACCTGAATCATTTCTTTGGAAATTTCTGTGACCTCTTTGGCTCCCCCTCCCTCGAAACTGTCCTCTTTCTCCTGCATGATTCTGTTGTTGACCTTGGTCTTGGTTACTGTTTCCTCTTCCACTTCCAAAACCTCTACCTCTGCCTCTTCCTCTGCCAGAGTAGAATACCTACTCAGAACTGGGCTTTCCTTGGGAGTTTGAATCCTCACCAAGATTCTTTTCTTCAATGATCAGCATAAAGACCAAATCAGCAAAATTTAGAATATTTTCCCTAGTCTGTATAGAAGTTGTGAACTGCTTATATGTAGCTCCTAAACCACGAAGGCACACTTCCACCTTATCATCATCATCTACATTCAAGCCAATAGATGCAAGTGACTCACATATGCTTTTGATTTTTAGAGTGTAGTCACTTATCAACATGCTCTTTTTCTCCAATGTATGCAGCTCATTCTTGAGTTGCAATTTTCGTGCCTTTGTATTGGTCTCGTACAAAGTGACCAAACTGTTCCAAGCCTCTTTTGGAGTCTTGGCATCCTGTATGTGTCCAATCATGCTATCCTGTATGCTAACAGATAACCAATACATTACCTTTCATGATCCTTGATTCCATTCCTCATATGCTCTTAATTGTTCTGCAGTCCGATTCCTTTCTGGTAACTGCGGAGCATTTTCATTCTCTCCTTCGATGTACTTCTAGTAGCCTTTTCCCATCAGGAAATTCATCACTCTGAATCTCCAAGCATGGAAGCTGTTCTTGTCCAGCTTATCGCTCATAAGCTGACTCATTCCATCTGCGTTTACCATTTCTGCAACAATTCACAACACCGCAACACACTACAAGCAGCACTTCTGCTTGAACACTGTCGCACTATGACGTGACAGTTCGATCTCAGAAAAACACAGTTTTCGTGTATCAACAGTACACGGAATCGCTTGAAATTCTGAATCTAGAATATATGAGTGTTGCCAAACACAACGCAAGTTACAGTTTCTGAAACTGACCTGGTTTTTCTGTGGGCCTCACCTTGCGGGCTCGAAATGGAGGTCGAGATGGCTCTGAAAATATTTTTAGGTCTTCTACCTTCACGATGATTTTCGTAGAAAACGGAGGCCGTTTGTGAAATCGCGTTTTCTCCACGCCTTGCCGCGTAGTCTTCACCGTCGCCTTCTCCACGAGCTCTCTACAGCCACGCTGGCTCTGATACCATGTCACGAGGAAGGAGATAAGGAAGAGAGCTCACACACACACTCTCACTCTCAAGGAGAAGCACACACACAGATTGAGGCAAGGAAGAATTATCTTCTTCTTCTTCTTCTTCTATTACATAAAAGGAATGTACAAGAATGACCTAAAAAACAAGAATACAACCAGTGCAATATATAAAGACCAGTACATAAGGAAAAACCTAATGTCCGCAAATGAGTGAGCTGGCAAGAAACAAATGTGCCATCACTCTCGGTAGATAAATCTAATAAAGCTCAATGAAGTATCCGTGACATATACCGGCGTGACCACTATACATGTCAAAAAAACGAAAAACTGGTATGTGTCATCCTGGATCAGCACATGTTGAGCTTGATATCTCAACATGTATCATTCGCCAATAAGGGAGGAACAGGAGGTCCAAATTGAACATAATACTCGGGACATTGCAGAACTGAGCCGACTGGAAAGGGCACTACTAGTGTCTTAGTTTACTACTGAATTTGAAGATCAGATCATTCAGGTAATGAAGGAGGCCAAAATAGCAAGCACAAATCTAGATCAAATTTTGAAGCCTTTCAATGTACCATATGGCCTACTTAAAGAACAAACACGACACTATATAAAGACTACGATGAATAAGGATCCGGACCACAACCTCCAGTTCAACCAGGATACATTCAAGTATACTCAGGAAGAATTCAAAAAAGCTGATCCCATATGGAGACACAAAGTTTTGGAAAAGAATCCTACATTACCGGTACAATGGGAAGCATCACCATATGCGCTTCAAGTCAATCCCGCATTTTGTCCAGTACCCCGCAGATGCTCCTGGTCGCAATTTCGGGAAGGATAGCGCCAGGGGAGCATCAATAATCAATGAATTACCCATTGTTACCTAGTCCACCACATAACTACCTACTGACGGAAGAATATATGATAAAAACAATGGAGTTTTGGATTGCACGTTATGCGACTATCCCAGACTTACCAGTCAAAATGACCAATAAGATTTTCAGCATGCCATTAACTGTAATTAAAGTCTTCCAGCATGCAAATTGCACTTTTTTGAATTTCATCGGCATTACACAAGGATCCGAAGCGCTCATTTTTTTATCTCTCCACTATTCCGAGCCAGTTAACCCTGATGGCATATTATTCACGACTTATGTTTTTGCCGTCAACATACATGCAGACTTTGGAAGAAGCCTTTTTCACCGGCTTCTTCGAAATAGATTCGGAAATTTTTGTCAAAATGACTTCAAATCTTAATGCATGCCTCGTGGCTTATGAAACCAACTTTTTTGCGGATCACCGACAAGCGCCAGAGGACGGAGTGAAGTCAAGCCAGTGGAAAGAATTTATGATATGTCACGCCAATTTGCTGAATCAAGGAGAGCAAGCAGCCATACAAACCTATTCACGTCGCCACAAAAAGCCTATCGGGGACGACAGAGTTCAGGAGGAGGGACGTGTGCAAGGGGAATCGAGCAAGAAGAGAAGAAGAAGAAGATCAAAATCAAGAACAACTCAATAAAGAAGGAAGATCATAAAGTGAAAGAACCACCCTCTGCCCCAAGCCCCGCAGGGGCATGCATCAGGCAACAACGCGAATCATCTAGGTCCTGAGGATCGGAATTGAAGGACGGACCAGGGCCAGGAACTATACATGAAGAAGTGCAAGACAATAATTGGCAGGTAGTAATCCTTCCGCTGATAGCATGCGTTGTCAACAAAGTAAACAAGCGCAAAGCAATACAACAGGTCAGATGTGTGAAGACAAAGACAAATCACAAGACCAAAAGTTAGAAAGAGGCAGAGGCTGAAAAGTTGAAGAGGGTGACTAAGAACAGCACATTCTTAGTCACTGATGGCATGCGTGGCAGCCCGATTGAATACAACAACCCAGACTTATGATATAAGGAATACCAAGGGGCAAACTGAAGCAAACGACATACCTCAGATAAGATAACCAATTGTCTGATAGTCCTTGTTGCCGCTTTGACCGCTGGGTGCGTGTATTCAGAACTCTTAAACAAGCTAAGGACAAGAAGTAAAGCCTCTCAAGGGACGATAGAGACAAAGAGGGGGAGAGTGTTGCAGAGCAAAGAAGTACAAAAGAAGAGCCCCAAAATTTTCAAATTAATGGGCATGATTTTTCTTCTTCAAAGTCTAAGAGAATTCCCCCAAGCCTTGTAAATGCACTAGAGGAGTTCTCTAGATGCATAATCCCAACTCATTGTAATATATTTCTTGTAAATTAGTAGGAAATTCACCTTTTAGTTAATAAAGTGCCGGCCAGTCTCTTGTGTGAAAGGAACATTTTTAGGGCACATGTATATAAGTTACTTTGTGACTCTTTGTAGATACTTTTTTTTGCCATTGTGAACAAGGAGAGCTCTTGAATCTCGAATTTGCCTCTTTCCTGCAGATTTCCATCTTCTCTTTGATCTTGTATGTGTGTGTAATGCTTGGAATGTGTGTGTAGGACTATTGTCTACCCCTCCCCACTCTTTTTGAGCTACTGTAGTGTGTGTGTGAGCTTGTAGGAGTTGTGGCGTGAGTGTGGGTACTTGCCGCCATTCAGTATTTTGGTCATAACTTGAAGCAGGGTTGTCAGAATCGAGTGAAACCACTTCTAGAAGATGCGTCTCGTCAAGAACTTCGAAATGAGTATGGCTATTGACTATATTCGGAGCTTGGAGCTGGGAGAAATCCTTGATTTACTGAAAACTTCTGTAAGAGGTATCGCGATAGACACTTTCAGTCTTTCAGTGAGTTTGAGAGGTGGATTAGTCTTTTCTCATGCATATGAGCTGAACCACTTCATTTTCCATCATGTGTGCACATGTCTTCATACACTTGGTTAGGTCGTTTGATCGGATTGACATATAAGCGTGTGTCAATTTCCCACTATCTGCACTTGTGTTGCAAATGAGGTTTAGTCTCTACAACATCTCTCAGCTCCTACATTTTTTCTTTATCTTTATTGTTCCAAGCCTTAATATTCCTCCTTGGTGTCTTCTGATTATCATCAGAATCACTTGATTCTTCATGTAGGTGATCAGTTCCCTTTGGCAATGTTGGGAAGTCCTCATCTAGGTCATACGCTAACTTGACTTCTTGCAATCGTCCTCAAACCAAGATTTTTTCTCATAAAAGACAACAGTTCTACTAACAATAAAGACTTTAGTGCTTGGATTATATAGCCTATAGCCTTTTTATTTAAGGCACATCCAATAAACACACATTTCTATGCTTTACGATCCATTTTACCTCTGATTTGTGATGGGGTATGTTGCTCTAGCACAATGGTGAGAACCACGTTAAGAAGCTTCACCTCCTTAATTGTCAATCCGCGGAAGAGATAGGAGTGATATGAAGATCGTGAATGTGAGATGAAGTGAGAGTGAAGGTGAGAAGCATAGAAATGCACACACACATACACATACACTACGAAGAGACAAGCAAGACACAATGGAAGGTGAGAAGTTAACTCTATTACTCAAGAACACTATTACAAGCTCAAAAGAACTCTAACCTCAAACAAGCTAACACTAACCAATACTAACCAACCTGAAAAATGAGCTCTCTAGCTCTTTTTATAGTTTCTAGACTAGTTTTGACCGGTTTCACATCTAGTGACCGGCATAGTTAAAAATTAGGTCCTAGATGCTATTTGGAAGGGTAAACGGTGTCTAAAAATAACGAAAATTGATACGCTTGTTCCACCTAAGCTCCTCAAGCTCGAGGACTCCTCGGCTTGCACAAAATGGAGCTATGGATTACAAAATGGGGTTTTCTATGTTACATATGTTACAATAGTGATGAAAATCACTGTTGGAGGTTTTTGAAAAGTATTTTTAGAACATGATTCTTTGAAAAAAGATTCCACTAGCTTCCTGCGCCATCGTTACATGCTTCCGCGTCCTCTGTGCCTCTGGCTTCTTCCAACACCCCCTCCCTCTCGCTTCTGTCGTCCCTGACAGAACCTTGTTGTGAGGTCTACCGATATAGTTCTGTAGGAGGTCTTGAGCGAGGGTGTGCTCGGAGATACGAATGCCTCGGGCCAGATCTGCCTCGAGTTTCTCCCAGTCGATTGGTTGTGGTTCTTCCGGTGGCGGGAGCTGATAGTGTGTGGAATAGACCATTCGTTCACAGGCAAATAAGTGTAATAAATGTGTAGGCCTGCTTATGAATACCTCTGAATGGTATTCCCAGAAGCCGGTTGTGAACATCTCTTCGAACGTCTGCTTGTAGCACGCCGGTAGGTACTTTATTCTACAGTGCCAGGCATAACACACCCGTAGCGATGGCGTTGTACTCATATCATATACCAGATCGAAGTTGCCATGCTCAAAGCCCGGGGTGTTGACATGTGGTGCCTTGACGCGTCGGAAGACTTTAAAAATCATTTGCATCATGTCAAAGATTTTGACAGTCATATGCGCCGCTATATCGTCCATATGCTTTAATCTAGGGAGCCAGTGGCGAATTGTAGCCATCATGTAGCCAACAGTTGGTAACTCGATGGGTGGCCTAAAGTAGGGGTAATTCAACCAGTCTTGGCACTGCTTATTGTTTTGTACCTTAATAGCAAAGGCAGTCCAGGAGCGGCGTCGTGGTACTGGTCCCCAACACGGGTTATACTTCAAATGCAAAGGTGCCTTTACCCATGTACTCATCATTTCTGGATACTACTGTAGTAAATCTTTTCGCCACTCTGGTTGATAGATCCTTCCTTGCTGTGCATCTAGTGGCAAATCATCCGCCTCCAATTGAGTTGCATGCGATGGTTTCTTACCTATCTCTTTCTCAATGGCTAACTGGTATTCGGCCATTAACATAAAATACGGTTTATACTGTAGCTCATGCCCAGATATGTATCGTCGCGGGGCCAAATGAGCAAAGAATGGAGACTGTAATATTCTTTCTTCTATCATCGCCATGGCATGTAATTGTGCCTCTACTCTCGCTGAGTGCGTTGTTCCAAGTTCCTCAATAGTCTTCATCCACGCGGGGGTCGGGAGTTCGTAAGTCATCTGGCCTTCGGCCGTGACACGTCCGCCTGGGATGGGTTGTGGCTCGTATGCCTCTTCAAACGTTTCCTCCACCGGAATGGTGACAGTTTCTTCCTCAGCTGGTAGCTCAGGTGGGAAATTTGGCCTTGGTGGTGCTTCATATACTGCAATCCTTGATTCAAGGTGTGATACCTGGGCCTGTAATGTGTTGAGTTCCTCTAAGATGTCAGGAGAGGGGTCCACAGGTGTTGGTATGTCTGGGTGTGCCGGTTCTCGTAACTGGAGTAATTTATGATCTTCTTTGAGTTTCAGTAACTCCTCATTCATGCGGTTGTATTCATCTAGCAATCTTACATGATCTTCTAGCAGCATCCTCATCGAGTCTGAAGGAATGGCTTTGAACCTGCTAGGACTGAGTGGTTGGTCTGGGTGGTCGAGCGCTGCTTCTAAGTTTTCTCGGTTCTGATCCTATAAGCGCTGGTTTTCTTCCTTGGCGGCTGCTAGGTGTCTTCGTAGTAAGCCCATATTTCGTGTTAGCGTTGCATTGCAGACTGTCTGGGCTCTTAATAAGTTATCCAGGTCAGCAGTGGCTTCCTTGGTCTTTTCTTCGCTTTCTAATTCTAATTTATGATAGGCCTCTCGTAATTCTTGGTATCGGCTGTTCAGTGAGGCACTCTCAATAGACAATAAATTAAGCTGCGACTGTAAGTCAGTGGTTGTCCTTTGTAGCTGCTCGTAATTATCGCCAAGAGATGTGAACTCATCTCTGACTTGCGTCATACACATGAACATCTGTCGGAATGCATTATCTACAGTGGGTGATAGTATTAATGCAGTGCTAAATGAAGATGCAGTTGGTGTAGATGCAACGGGAATGGGGAATGGGGGTGGGAAGGTGGATGATGTAGTGATTGTTGAAAATTGTGATGTGCCTAAAAGTGTTTGTGCCGTGAGTGAAGTGAGTGATGGTGCAGTGGGTGGTGAGATGTCCATGTCAGTGGACGTATCTAGTGCGGTGACTGTGAATATGGGTGTGATTGTGGGTACTCGTGTTGGTGTAAATACGGGATTTACAAAGGTTGAGGGGTAATTTACAGGGGGGCTGGCTGGAGCAGCTTGGTAGAAAGGAGAAAGAGGGGTTACAGTGGGTGGGGGAGGTGAGACGGGGGAGAAGGTTAAGGGCGGTGGGAATGGGAAAAGGGATCTTGAAGTTGTAGGGAAAGATGGAAAAGATTGATGAAGGAATGGGTTGGATAGAAAGGTGGGTGTGGGAGGGGGTAGACTAGGGCTAATGGGTGTGGGAATTGTGGGGTTAGTGGTCGTAAAGACGATTTCTGCTACGCCACCGACGAATGAAGAGGTTGGTCTGGGAGAAGGAGGGTGAAGAGGGGAGGCTAGATGATGGAGAGTGTTAATCTCCAAAAGAACAAGTTAACCTTGAATTTAGATCACCTCTATATCAAGATTAACCTTAGACTCCACCAAACTTAGAGAACTTTCACCAATTTATCAGAAAATTGATTATTCTGAAAAATTCAGCTTCTTCAGAAAAGTCTGCTGCAGATTAATCACTCATTGACTAATCAATCCTGTAAAGTTTTTGATAAAACTTTGCACAACACTTCGCCTTAAGGTTTCGAAACTTTGCCAAGTTAAATCTCTCAAAAAGATTGAGTACATACTGAGAAATGTGTGAAACACTTTACCTATGTCTGAAAGAGCTTCTCTGCAATGGCGACTTTGACACCTGCAACTTCTTAGCACTGGTTCTCCCAAAGTAAATCCCGTTTGATCAAGATCTTTTAGCCATAGATGGCTTACCTTCCAACTTAGATTTTAAGCCCTCACTTGTGTAAAACTTTACACTGTGGACTGAGCAATGATCATTTCTTTGAAGATGAAATGTGCGCCAGATTTTACGACTCTTAGAACATTCTTACATATGAATGTTCCTAATCAAAATTCTCTCAGCCTGATTTCAATTAACCTCTCAAATTCTAGCCATAGATAGATTAGCTATGGACTTAGACACGTGCAGAAGGATTTCTCAAAAGATTAAACACAGAAGGAGCAGATTGCTAAACATCGGGCGCAAGTTTCTCGATTTCTTCAGAAAATTTACATACAAGTGAGGATAGATGATTCACTCAC
Source organism: Ceratopteris richardii (assembly GCA_020310875.1). NCBI lineage: Eukaryota > Viridiplantae > Streptophyta > Polypodiopsida > Polypodiales > Pteridaceae > Ceratopteris > Ceratopteris richardii. Next base: position 252,715 of record MU260125.1, on the reverse strand, counting down.
TTTCAATGTGTCTAATGACACTAATTTCTCTCTCCCTATTCTCTAATCTTCTTCTGCTCTATTTTCCTGACATTTTCCAACATATTTATATATGAATATATACAAGTGTATGACTAAACAAAGATATAAGTCAGCTAATGTACATATGTGTACATATCTTTGGATTTTCTGAACATGTCCTTCATTCAACCATCTGACTTTGTTTTCTTCTTGACTCCTTGATTTCATTCCTCCATAATTCTTCAATTGATGATTGTCATGCACCAACAGCTCCCCCTCAATCATTAATTGAGGTTCTTCTCTATCTTCTTTACTCCAGCCATATCCTTGAATCTTTGTAGTTTTGGTCCATCTAGACTTTTTGTCATCATATCTGCAACTTGATCTTTTGTGGGAGTGTGTATGACTTCAATCTCCTTCTCAATGACCTTCTCTCTCAGAAAATGATACTGTATTTCAATATGCTTAGTTCTAGCATGAAATACAGGATTAGCTGCCAAGTATAATGAACTCATATTGTCTCCACAAATAATAGGAGTACTCTGAATCACATCAAAAACTTTCAAAAGTGTCTTTAGCCATATTACCTCTTTTGCAGCTTCCACCATACCTTTATATTCTGCTTCTGTAGATGACAAAGCAACTGTATGTTGCTTCTTGGAACACCATGAAATCAATTTGTCTCCTACATAGCACAAGTATCCATGTGTTGATCTTCTATCATCCACATTACCTGCCCAATCTGCATCACTATATATCTTCACTCTTGTATCAGAAGTAAATCCATAGTACAACCCTTCTCTGAGTGTACCCTTGATGTACCTAAGTACTCTTTGTCCTGTAATCCAATGTTCCTTTCTAGGACAATGCATAAATTGTGAAAGCACACCAACTGCATATGATAAATCAGGCCTTGTCAATGTAGCATAGATCAAGCTACCAACCAAACTTTGATAGAGTTTCATATCTTTGAACTCTTCTCCTCCAAACCTAGACAATTTATGGTTCACTTCTAAAGGTGTAGGTGCAACCCTGCAATCTTCCATTTTAAATTTGGTTAGCAAATTTTTAAGATACCTTTCTTGGGTCACATATACTCCATGTTGAGTATAAGAGATCTCCATTCCCAAGAAGAATGATAGGTTCCCCAAATCACTGATTTTAAACTCTTTCTCCATCTGCTTCTTGATCATTTGTATTCCCTTATCATCTGTTCCTGTAAGTATTATGTCATCAACATAAATACACACATAAATGAACCCATCTTCACTTGCTTTGACTAGCAAGCTACTATCTGCCTTTGATGCTTGAAATCCAAGATCATTCAAGAATTTTACAAGCCTATAATTCCAAGCCCTTGGGGCCTGCTTCAACCCATACAAAGCTCTCTTGAGCTTACACACATAATTTGGACTCACTTGATCTTTGAACCCATCTGGTTGCTCCATGTAGACTTCATCTGAAATGTAACCATTCAAGAAAGCATTTTTACATCTAATTCAGATAACTTCCAACCTTTGCAAGCAGCAATTGCTATGAGTGTCCTGATGGTTGTCATCTTTGCCACAGGACTATAAGTCTCATCATAGTCCACTCCATATGTCTGTGCATACCCTTTCACAACAAGTCTAGCTTTGTACCTAGACACACTTCCATCTGCAAATCTTTTAGTCTTGTAAACCCACTTACAACCAATGATTTTCTGACTATTAGGTTTAGGAACCAAATCCCATGTTTGATTCTCTATCAATGCATCATACTCCTCTTGCATAGCATCTTCCCAATTCTTCTTCCCTTTGGCCTCTTCATATGTAGAAGGGTCTTCATCTGCTTTTACCAAATAAGCATAATCTTTAGTAGTTAAGAATGAAGTGTCATAGCTATACCTTGTAGGTTGCCATTTGTGCCTAGATGACCTTCTAACTTCTGCACTTCTTGAAGTTTCTCGTTCATCACATTCTGGATCAAACCTTGGCCTCTCTTCAACTTCAACCTGCACTTCATTGTTCTCACTTTCATCAAGTAATTGAATCTTTGCTTTACCTTTTCTTTGATCCACTACTTCTTCATCATCTGCATGTATACTATATTTACCTGCATACCAAGTACCTTGCTCATCAAATGTAACATCCTTGGATACAATAAATTGCTTTGTGGATGGACTCCACAACCTGTATCCCATTTGCTTATCATCATAGCCAATGAAAACATACTTTTCTGCCTTAGGCTCCAACTTATGCCTCAATTGAGATGGCACATATGCATATGCCAAGCATCCAAATATTCTGCAATGATCTAAGGTAGGTTTCTTACCCCACCAAGCTTCATATCGTGTCATGCCCTGCAAAGCTTTACAAGGCAATCTATTGACCAAGTATGTAGCTGTATTTACAGCCTCTGCCCACAAATAATTTGGACAATTCTTCTCTTTCATCATGGACCTTGCAAACTCAACAAGAGTCCTATTTCTTCTTTCTGCTATCCCATTTTGTTGAGGAGAATACCTGCAAGTAACTTCTCTCTTTATACCTGCATTCCACAAATAATCATTGAACTCATTTGAAAAATACTCTCCCCCTCCATCTGACCTTAGTCTCTTTAATTTTTGACCTGTAATCCTTTCTGCATATGCATGATAGTGTTTAAATGTATTAAACACTTCTGACTTTTCTTTAATCACATAAATTGTGATCCACCTGGTAGCATCATCAACATATATGACATAATATCTTGAACCATTTATACTAAAGTCCTTTGAAGGACCCCACACATCTGTATGCACCAATTCAAGTCTTTCTGAATACATAAATCCATGCTTGGAATAGGATTGCTTATGAGCCTTACCTAATTGACATGCCTCACATCTGTATGTCATGTGTTGACCTGCAATGTTAGGCAATCCAAGCACTGAATCATTGTTAATCATTTCTTTAATACCTCTTTCATTAAAGTGTCCAAGTCTTTTGTGCCAAAGATCCAATTCTGACACCTTTTGCTCTCCATATGTGAACATAACATGTCCAACATTTCCTTGTACCTTCAATGTGAAAAGCCTTCCTTCTTTCTTTCCTGCAATAATTTGTTTATACCCTTGACTAGGGTCTTCCACATAAACTCCATCATTGGTAAACCTTACCTCATATCCTTTTTCCACAATTTGACCTACACTGATCAAATTCTTTGGAATTGTGGGAACATAAAGAACCTTACTCAGAAGAGTGCTCCCATCCTTAGCTTTGACTGAACCAATTGACTTTACCTTATGCTTTGTATTATCACCTGTCTGAACTGTATGATTAATTGCATTATGATCTAGGTCAGTCATCAAAGCAATATTTCCACTCAAATGATTACTACATCCTGAATCAATATAAAACACTCTCATGTCCTCATGTGAGGTTTCACAAGTATTCATAATGAGAGTCGAGTCCTCTTTTTGATCTGATGCATAGTTGTAGTAGGTGCTATTATAGGATTGATTTTGGAAGCTTCTTCCTCCACCTCTTCCAAAAGAATTCCTACCACCTCTACCTCTGAAGTTTCCTCTTTGAAATCTACCACCTCTTGCTCTTTGATTAAAGTTCTGATAATTACCATTGTTTTGATTATTATGCCAACAATCATGAGATAGATGATTGGTCTTACCACATATCCAACAAGCTCTTGCATTATCTTTGTTGTTTCTGCCTCTTCCTCTACTTCTGCCACTTCCTTTTCCTCTTATGAAGTTTGCTTGGTTTGAAGTACCTTCTTCTTCACCTGATTGTTGCTTTTCTTTGTTAGCTTTCTTCTTGTCTTTAGAGTACATTGCATGACCTGCACTCTTATCAACATCTCCTTTGATATCATTCTCAAAAGTTAGCATATGACCTAACAATTGATTCAAATCAGGAGTAAAATGATCTAATGAAAGTTCTGTAGATAAAATGAAAGGCTTCCACTTCTCATCTCCTCTTAGCCCTGTGAGTATTTGTCTTACCAATTTGTCTTCTTCAATATCTTCATCCACTGCACCTAGAGAGTCTGCAATGTCCTTCATCTTTGTCACATAATCAGAGATTGATTGTGAGGCCTTCTTCTTAAAAGTAGTAAACTCTGCCCATAGTGAAGCTTTCCTTGATTTGGTTGTATTTTGGAAATGCTCTTCCAAAGCATTCCAAATATCACATGCACTTTCAAGTCCTCTAATGTGAGGAAGCAAATAGTCATTGACTGCCATGTAGATTATGCTCCTTGCTTGAGCATCCTTCTTCATCCAATTCTTTAGATCTGACAATTCTTCCCTAGTTGGAACACTAGGATCTCTGAATTTAGGCTTCTCTTCTTCACCTGTAATGTAGGCTATCAAATCTTTGCTCATAAGATGAGCTTCCATCCTCATAGACCAAGCTGGATAGTTCTCTCTATCCAACTTTTCAATTTGGAGACTATCTCCCATCCTTGCTTCACCTGTAGTCTCAAAACTTTAACCTTTACAGATAATGAATGTACCTTTACTTCGAATGTTGCTCCTTCTGATCCTTTTGATACTCTTTGTATGTCTTCCTTCAATCTTTCTTCACACTTTAACCTTTTGCACCTTCGAGATGTAAAGATTTGTATTTCTGCAGTAGTTGGAGTCTCCTTCACTTCAATTTTGACACAACCTGCTCTGATACCACTGATGGAGAGTGTTAATCTCCAAAAGAACAAGTTAACCTTGAATTTAGATCACCTCTATATCAAGATTAACCTTAGACTCCACCAAACTTAGAGAACTTTCACCAATTTATCAGAAAATTGATTATTCTGAAAAATTCAGCTTCTTCAGAAAAGTCTGCTGCAGATTAATCACTCATTGACTAATCAATCCTGTAAAGTTTTTGATAAAACTTTGCACAACACTTCGCCTTAAGGTTTCGCAACTTTGCCAAGTTAAATCTCTCAAAAAGATTGAGTACATACTGAGAAATGTGTGAAACACTTTACCTATGTCTGAAAGAGCTTCTCTGCAATGGCGACTTTGACACCTGCAACTTCTTAGCACTGGTTCTCCCAAAGTAAATCCCGTTTGATCAAGATCTTTTAGCCATAGATGGCTTACCTTCCAACTTAGATTTTAAGCCCTCACTTGTGTAAAACTTTACACTATGGACTGAGCAATGATCATTTCATTGAAGATGAAATGTGCGCCAGATTTTACGACTCTTAGAACATTCTTACATATGAATGTTCCTAATCAAAATTCTCTCAGCCTGATTTCAATTAACCTCTCAAATTCTAGCCATAGATAGATTAGCTATGGACTTAGACACGTGCAGAAGGATTTCTCAAAAGATTAAACACAGAAGGAGCAGACTGCTAAACATCGGTCGCAAGTTTCTCGATTTCTTCAGAAAATTTACATACAAGTGAGGATAGATGATTCACTCACTTTCAATGTGTCTAATGACACTAATTTCTCTCTCCCTATTCTCTAATCTTCTTCTGCTCTATTTTCCCGACATTTTCCAACATATTTATATATGAATATATACAAGTGTATGACTAAACAAAGATATAAGTCAGCTAATGTACATATGTGTACATATCTTTGGATTTTCTGAACATGTCCTTCATTCAACCATCTGACTTTGTTTTCTTCTTGACTCCTTGATTTCATTCCTCCATAATTCTTCAATTGATGATTGTCATGCACCAACACTAGAGGGATGGGCGGTGATGGAGGAGCGGTTGGGGTGGTCGGTACTTCAGTGACTACTGAGGTATGTACAGTTGTAGCGCGGGGTGGGGAATCTACAAGGATGGTTTCTACTGCCAACGAACTTTCGGGGACAAGGCGTGCCTCCTTGGCTTGTTCTGAAGACTGTGCTCCTGTTGGTACACGAATGTATTTGCCGGGCTTTGAAAGTAGTCGTACTCTGCGGGGGTCAAACTGTGGTAGTGGCTTTCGTTGCAAGTACCTGAGTGCTTCGTTGGAGCCTACTGATTTGACTAACTCTCTGAATCCTTTGATGTATGCGTCTTCGAATCCGCTTGTGACAAGTTCTTGTTCTATTATTGTTTGACTCTCTTCCTCTGTCAGCTTTTTGCGTGCCCAAACATTTTCCATAGTTCTATACAGCTTCTTAATAGCCAGTGTGTAAGCCGCTGCTTTGTAAGTTTCATCTTCATGGGTACTTGTATCACCATGTGTGTCTGTTTGTTGGCCTTGTCCATCTGTCTGTTCATGCTCTTGGGATTCCTGTGTTCCCTGGCTAGCTTCGTCGTCTCCTTCGTCGTCATCGGTTGCTGTTCTTTCGTCATCAGAGCTGGACACGATCTGTCCTTGTGGCTGATCCCCGGGTGTGGTAGGGTAGCTAGGCCTTTCAAATTCTTGAGAAAACAATTGTCCTTCTGAAAACTGGAACTCATTGGAGAATGCATCAGGCATCTCAAAATCAAAATTTTGGTCCAGTGGCTCTGCTTGTCCTGCTTCTAAATGGGGTATTGGAAAGGAGAACGCTTCCGCACCAATGGTGGTGGGAATTTCAGCTGCTATGGTGATAGGTTCTGTGGTTGTGGCTGCTTGGGGTGCAACAGTACTGGTGGTGCCCTCCGGCGTAACTGGTCTTGATAACCGTATACGAATTGGTGGTACCGTGGGAGTGGCTGCTGTTGGTGACTGCGCTGGAGATGGTTGTGGCGAGGGTGATTCTGGGACTTGTAGGCATGGGATAGTGCCTCTCATCCGCTTTCCGGCTCTGCCTTTGCTAGACTTTCTAGCCTTCTTAGTGGTCCCTTTGAATGCCTTCAGTTCCTCACTAGTCATGGCGCTCTATGGGTAAATCATATGCCAAGCACATGTATATAATCCTTGTAAGTGCACAACATCCATTGATGACCTTCTTTCGTTCCCATCTATGTTGTGCCAAATAGAGCTGATCAATTATCCAGCTGGCTAGATCAACCGTTTGAGGTCCAGTACATGCTAAGTACAATCCAAACCAGATTCTCTTGTGAGGCATGGTAAAACGATCCTGAGCTGGGAAAGCAAAGTGCTGCATGCATATCCGTAATGGCTTGGAAAGCTCAGGGGTTATGGCTAAAATATCCTCCCACTTAGTTACGTCACCACGTTTCATCTGCTTTGGGACTAGCCGTTCTCTCTCCGTCGGAGTGTGTGTTCCATGTATTTTCAGAGCTGCGCGAATTAAATCTTTAGACAAATAAAACCTTCTGAATGGAGGATCATTTACCAAGGATGGTAACATGAATGTGCCAGGTAGATCCTTGTTTTCTGAAGCTGTTAAGGTGGTTACCAAGTAAAAACATCTGTAAAAATCAGGTTTAGGCAGAGGGTCACTAAAATATTCTGTAAATCCCGCTCGTGCCCAAACGTGCGTTAGATCTTGTGTATTCTGTAGTCCTTCAAAATCTCTTGACAAGAACTGGTACTTGGTCCATGTGCGAAGATCAAATGCCAAATTGGCCTCAAATATGAAATCAGCGTCTGCTAATGGTCCTGCTAGGCCTTGAAACCAATGAGAATTACGATGAATCTTCTCAGTATATCCTCTAGGAGGATTATCAATTGGCATGGGTCCTGGAAAACCTTGAAACTCTGGTGGTTGCATCGTAGGATAAGATTCCGCGAGTAATTCTCCAATATTGGCCATTGGTGTGCTTGGGCCAGCTTCTGATGGTCCTGCTTCGGTTTGCATGATGACTGATGAGCTAATGGAAAAGATCTGCTACAAAAGATTAACACATTAGTATGGAAATTAATTATGATCCCATTAAGGTGAGACCGCAATCCTTTTCCATAACCGATGTGTAACCCGTGTAGCCAAGTGTCGTGAAGTGATTGATGCAATGATCTTTTTGCAGAGCTAATGCAGGTCTCTAGACACCTACATGGTTCAGATTATGCCTACATTTCTTGATGAGCTTTTATTATGCATGATGTGGGGTTTTGGTGTATGAATTTATACAAGGTTTGGTTGAGGGTGAATTATTACAATGGTGGAGTTTAAACGGGGTGGGAGAATTGTTAGATAAGGGGATACAAGAAGACGTCTGGATACGTTTCGGTATCCATTTCCTAAGAATCTTGGAGTGGGTGGTATGTTTCTGCTGAGGGACAAAAAGTGGTATCGGGTTTGGTGGTATTGAAGGATGGAAAGATTTCTGAGGGGTATATATTCCATGGCTTGAGGGGGGGGCTATAATACATTGTTTGGGTACCCAAATCTGCATGGGTGTGGGTCTATGGATAAGGTATTTCTTGGCGATCCAAATCAGTCGAGTACTTGTACTTGGGGAAGAAGATCGAGGGGACTTTGGATGCTGATTCTACTTCTGTTGCAACTTTGTCATGTCCTTTTGGCACCCACATTTGTCTCGTGCCACTTGTTCTGTGATGTTGATACTGCTGCTTTCTTTGCCTTGTCTGGTGGTGTCGTCGGTCTGGGTTCCTCTGTTGTAGTTGACTCCTTCGTGGTTGGGTTTGAGAGGTCCATTGGACGCTCTGCTTTGGAAAAGAAGGGAGATCCAACACTTGCATGACCTGCCCATTAGGAAGTGATTCGTTATTTATCTTTAATCTAGGTCAGTCCGCAGCAAGTTTGGAAGGATGAGCACCGCAGGGTGTTGTGCTCATTTGGTCGCTGATGCAACCCACCTGACCGCTGATTGTGTCCATCTGCCCTAGCGGTTGGGTAGCTGCCCCTTCTAGTTTGCAGGAAGCCCCAGGGAAGATCTCCTGTCGTCCTTCCGATTGACCACTGTCCATAGCCAAGCCCGAGTGGGTTGGTGTAGACGTAACATGACTAGTCTGACCCAAGATCTCCCGGTCTTCCGTCGCATGCATTTCATAGGGTCTAGGGTTACAAACCTCAGTTGGAATGCCGTTAGGGAAGTCAAGCGGTATCACTCGCTTCTGTTCTAAGGTTCCAATCTGTAAGGAGCCTTGTAAAAGATTTAGGTCCACTGAGTGATCGTATAGCCAATCTTGGCCAAGGATTAGGGGTTCTATCAGGTCGTCATCATGGCACACTAGTAGCTTCGCTGTCATGGTCACATCCTTAATGAGGATAGGAAGGTCCACCTCACCCATGCAAGGGGTTTCCATGCCTCCTAGCCCTATGAGGTATGCCTCAATTGGCCGCATTTCTATTCCTGAATCCTTATAGTGGGACCATCTAATCGCACTAGTCGCAGCACCTGAGTCAATTAAAGCCCTGAGCTCTTGGCAAGGGTTGCCGTGCTCTAACCTGACTGTAATGAATGGTCTCCTGTCCACTATACTAGGATGAGTGGTTGACTTTACTTGACACATGGCCATGGGATATCTGGGTGTAGTTTCCAGATGGTTATAATGTTCTCTCCCTAGTCCTTGTCTTCTTAACTTCATGCGTTTAATGCGTTCTATTGCTTCTGCCTGAGCTTCTGCTCGTATTCTATTTTCTTCCTCCTTACGCTTCTTTGCCAATGAGAGTCGTCTAAGCATATCCTCAGTAAGAGGTTCCTGGTATAGCTTGACTCTACAGCCACTAATATAATTAGGCATTATATCTCCTTCTAAAGTGGCTAATTGTACTGCTCCACTTGTTGATAGTCTGTTAATGATCATAGGTCCATAACCTCGCTTTTCTAACTTCCGTGTGTGTTGTTTCAACGTATATACTAGAACTAAATCTCCTTCTTTTAAGCCTTTATCTTTCACATGTGCATCAAAATATGCTTTCTGTCGTTTCTTCGCTGCATATATTCCTCCTGCTGCCTTTAGCCTGGTTTCTCCTAATCGTTCCAAGTCCATTATTCTCGCTGATAATTCATGGCCGGTCCACTGATGTTCTTGTGCAACCTTAAGGGTCGGTATCAAGAAGTCCAAAGGAAGCACTGCATTCTGACCAAAAACCATCTGAAAGGGAGTTGCATTGAGTACGTCTTGTAGGCCACTCGATATGCCCAAACAGCGTGGTGTAGCTGTTTGTCCCAATCTGAACGTTTGTTGTTCACGAGTTTCGTCAGTACGTTACAAAGGATCTTATTAGTGCTTTCAGCCTGACCATTGGCCTGAGGATGATATGGTGCGGATTTCTTGTGAATCACCATAAAATCCTGTAACAAATATTCAATGACTTGGTTTAGAAAGTGAGTGCCTCGATCGCTCACTAACTCTATAGGCAATCCATATCTTGTAAAGACATTCTCAAATAAGAATTTTGCAGTTGTGTGTGCATCATTCTTTTTTGTGGCTTTTGCCTCTACCCATTTCGTCAGATAATTTGTGGCAACAATAATGTATTCAGCATGTGTACCTTTTGCAGGGGGGTTAATGGGTCCTACAAAGTCTATACCCCACTTAGAGAATGCACGTCCGCCCATCATGGGTTTCAATGGCATTTCATCTCTACGAGTAGGAAACTGAGTTCTTTGGCACACATCACATCTCTTTACATAGGTATGAGCATCCATGTGAAGAGTGGGCCACCAAAATCCTGCAAAGAGGATGGCTTTGATTATCCTACCTGGTCCAAAATGACCTCCTGCAACACCTTGGTGTGCAGCCTCTAATATGCTCAGATAATCGCTTTCATGAACACATTGTCTTAGATATTCATCTCGTCCTCTTTTGTATAGATTATCGCCAATAAGTGAATAGTCTTGAGCTTCCTGCTCTAGACTGCATTGTCGAGCTAAGGTCATGCCTTGAGGGAATGTCTTCGTCCTCAAGTATGTCACTAATTGTTCACTCCAGACTGGTGTGAGAGACACATGATACAACGTAGCATGCTCTACTGGTGGTCTTTCACAACAAACGTTGCATTCCTTACACAACCTGTAGACATCTGCTTCCATCGAAGGCCAATATACTCCTAACCTATGCAGAGTCTGTAATGTTCGATGTTTTGAATGATGTTGCTTTAATGCACCTATGTGTGCTAATTGCAACCAATTCGCATGTTCTAATTCATCTACACAACAAGCAAGAATCTTTTGATTATCCAGTTTATATATGCTTCCTGCCATTATTTGGTATCTCTGAGACTTGGTAATCTCTCCTTCTTTGATCTTTATCCTAGGATTCTTGGGTCCGTACGTGAGAATAGGGACTATAGGTTTAGCCCATTCTGGTGCTATCTCAAGGTTAAACAAGTATGCATCTGGTAGATCATCCGCTACTCCTTGAGGAGCTTCTCCTGAGGTTAATCTTGAAAGGTGGTCAGCTCTAAGATGTGTCTTTCCTTTCCTGACTACGACTTCAAAATCATACTCCATGAGTAATAGAAACCAACGTATCAGTCATCCTGTGTTACATGGTTTGTTGACTAAGTATAATAGTGCTTGATGATCTGTAAAGAACTTGAATTTGTTCGCCAACAAGTAGTGCCTAAACTTCTTTACTACGTAGATCATCCCTAATCCTTCTCGTTCCGTCGTGGTGTAATTTCTTTCTGTTGCGTTCAATTGTCTGCTCGCGTAAGCTATGGGGAGATCTATGTTACCTTCATTCGTGGGTTGTGCTAACACACATCCTATGGCGTAATTGGATGCATCCACATGTACATGGAATGGCTTACTCCAATCTAGGGTTGTCAATATAGGTGCTGAGCACAAGCGTCGTTTGAGTTCATTGAATGAATTTTCACATTCTTTTGTCCATTCAAAATTGGTTAAAAGAGAGTACAAAGGCTTGGCTATGATTGCATACATGTGTATGAATCTCCTATAATACCCGCAATGGCCCATAAATGCCTGTACCTCTTTCACATTAGTTGGTCTAGGTAAATCTCCAATTACCTTCACCTTTTCTTCATCCCTAGAGATTCCATTTTTTGACACAATGTGTCCTAGAATTTTGCCTTGTCTGACCATGAAAACGCACTTCTCTGGGTTCAAACAAACCTGATATTCTCGACATTTGTCAAATATTTGCCTTAACTCTGGGATATGCGTCTGCCTGATATTAGAATGAGCACATAAGTCATCGACATAAACTTCCAAACTCTTACGTAAGAATTCCTTGAAAACATGACACATGAGTCGCTGGAAAGTGGCGGGTGCATTTGTTAAGCCAAATGGCATTACCCGAAATGCAAATATGCCCCATTCAGTGGCAAATGCCGTCTTGTGTTGGTCCTCTGGAGCAATGGCTACTTGATTATAACCTGAGAATCCATCAAGAAAGCTGTAAACTTCCTTGCCCGCAACTCTTTCCAATAGATGTTCTGTGATAGGAAGAGGATAACTGTCTCTAATCGTGGCGGCATTAACTTTTTTAAGGTTAATACACACACGCAATTTTCCATTCTTCTTGGGCACAACCACAATGGGGGATACCCATTCGGTATGCTCAATCTCATAGATGAATCCTGCTTCTATCAGCTGATCTATCTCCTCTTTACTCTTCGCAGCGTAGTTATCATTGTACGTGTAAGGTTTCTGTTTTGTCGGTTTTGCATCTGGAGTCATAGGGATTCTATGAGAGCATATATCTGGATCTACTCCTTTCAAATCTTTGTAACTCCAAGCGAACACATCTCTATATTCGCGCAATAGGGCAACTAATTCTTCTTCTTCTTCCTTCGTCAAATCATGCCCTATGTATGTACATTTTTCTTCTTCTCCTTCTATGGCTACTATTATTTTCTTGGTTTTCTCTCGGTTATCATATACTTGTCCGTCATTCGCCTTTCTATTAGGCATTTGTACCATGATTCTTCTATCTTCGATTTCATATTTCTTGAAATTCTCCGGTACTTCAAATAAAGATTCTTCTTTTTCTGACATGGTTGCTTTCTTCTTTCTTTTCTTGCCTTCACTCTTGTTAGTCACTTCCGTGGCTAACCTCACCTCATTCGTAATTTCCTCGTGTCTCTGAGGGTGAGTCTCTACTTCGAAAAAATATTCTTCTTCTGATGCAAAAGGCGAGTCCATGATAATTGATTCTAAATCGAAATCACTTACATCCTCAAATGCATCAGTGCTAGGTTCACATTCTTCTAAAATTGCATCGCTCGTGATTGGCTCTATCGTAAAAACTGAAATGTCATAGCCATCCTCGTCACAGTGGGGTGTCCATTGTTCTTCATGGATGGCTACGTCCATGGTTGCTAGGATTTCTGCCCAACCATGGGGTTCAAACTCTTCGTCTGGAAATACTACAGGTGCATAAGCTAGGTCTTGAAGGGTTCTTGGATGTTGTTCTGCACCTAAGGTCCTGGCTTCTAACCTTTCTTCCTCTTGTTTTGCTACTTTACACATCCATAAATGAGTATCCTCATGCAACCAAGAAGGATCTGATTCTAATGAGTGCACGGATTCCGTCTCTACTGGTGTCTTATGGATGGTATTCCATTGTATTGGGGGTACATCTCTATGTGAATAGTCTTTAAGATTGACTTTGGTAGTCACTCCTAAATGTTGCAAGTACAAAGAATTAGTTCCCCAATCTTGTACAATTTGCAACTGACGCATGAATGGTCGTCCCAATATCATCTCATAAGCATGGTTTTTTGCAAAGTCACAAATGGCAAAGGTATGCTCAAATTCTACACCACAAGTGGTGAGAGATATGCCTTCTAGTAAGCCTAATGGTTTTTCTATGTGTCCGTCGGCCATTTGTAGCTTCATCCTGGTGGGTCTTAATGTTGGCTTACCCCAACGTTTCCATAAAGCGGTGGTAGCTATGGCTACTCCGGCTCCTGAATCTAAGATGGCTTTCGTGGTGTAGCCCTGATGGGTTATCGGAAGATAAGTGTTACCTTCCTCTCCTTCACTTACATCTCCAATCTTTTCTACGGGTATCTCTGGTACCTTATTTTGTGATCCTATTTGTGAGGGAGTAGTAGCAAGCTCCGGGAATTGATTTGCTACATGTTTCCACAATTCTGGTTTTATCTTCAATAACTCCTCCAGAGTAAGGTTACATTGTACTTTAGTGTTCTTGATCACTTCCGTGGTTCTAGGGATTACTGATTCTTCATTCCTCACTATTATCGTGGGTGCTCTCATACTAATAGACTTTGCTTCCCAAGGTCCTGTGAACTGAGGTAATTCTTGTAAAGAATTAGATTCAAAGCCTGTGTGTTCACTCAGTTGTTCTTCCTCTACATCATCGTAAATGGAGGGAATGTCTTGGGGCAATTGTTCCTGCAAGTCATCTATTTCTTGAATAGGAGGATGGGTTCCTTGTTCTTTTCTCCATTTCTCTTCTTGGATTTCCCTCAAAAATTCATGTGAGTACCTATGGATGGAAGACAAATTGTCTTGACTTTTTGTATTGGGTACTTGAGACAGGGATGGCGCATTCCTTTCCTGTGTCTCTGGGACAATAGGGTTCCTAGGCTGATCCTTTTTCTCTTTGCTTTCAATCAAATATTCTAACCTCTCCATTAGCCCTTGAAAATGTAATTCCGGTTTTGCCATGTTATTCCAATTAAGATATCTAGAGGCTTCGAACAAAGCTTGTGCTAGTTCTACCATCTTCATGCAAAGTTTAGTTCTCTCAATTTCTAGATCAGCTCGAGGGTAGTTTTTGTTCATTTCAGCTACTTGAGGTCCCTCTTTTAATCTAGCCTGATATGCACGAAACATCATGTCTAGATTTTCTGGTATGGGTTCCGCTAAAACTGATCCTGATTTCTGAGCTGGATTCTCTTGATTCAAGTCCTCTGAAGTCAATTCTAGGATTTTGGCTCTAGATTCCTTCAAACTTCCTTCCAACTCAATTATCTTTTTACTCCACTTTCTCTTAATTCTTTCTCTAGAATCTTTCCAAGATTTTGTCTTTTTACTGCTAGATTCTGCAACTTCACTAGTTCCGGCTACTTTCTCTTGATTAAGCTTTTGGTTCTGTAAGAGCGCCTGGGCTCTTGTTATAGCTTGGATAGGCACGTATGTAGGGTTGGATCCATCTACGTTGTTCACAATACCTATCACGTTGATCGGTGTCACATTCGAAGCGTTAACTGGAGTTTTAGGACAATCTTTGATTATGTGCTCTTTGCCACAATCAGCACAAAAGCCTTGGATGTTATAGTACTGTGATTGTCCTGCTATCGGGGGATGTGGACAATCCTTTATGAAATGATCTCCTTGGCACCTAAAGCATGGTCCTCTAGGGCCCTGTGGTCTTTGTTGTCTCAATTGGGGCCGTGGATTTGGGTTTGTGTACATCACATTAGCATAGTCTGGCTCCCAACTAGGTTCCACTGGTGGACTATCATAATGATATGTTTCTACGTGTTCTGGTGACTCTGTGTAATATGCGGGTGGACTATCTACATGCGTAGAGTCAAAACTGTTTGAGTTTGGGTCACTCTCTGTAATCAAAGGTGAAGAAGGCACTAAGGCCCTACTTAGGTTCTCTTCTGCAGCAGCGTATTTGACTGAGATGACATTCGATGGGGGGTGGCTGCTGAGCTAAGATAGGTTGAGGTCTCTGTTGAGCCTGGTATGGGTAGTTCTGAGGAGGCCTATAGTAATAAGGCTGAGCATTGTATTGGCCTTGATACCTACCTGGCTGCGGGTATGCTTGCGGGTAGTTCTGTCTGACGGTTTGTTTGTTGTATGGGCAATCCTGAGCCGTATGATTCGTGTATCTTCTCTCAATTGTACAATATTGGCCACTAGGGTTGACTTGTGTTTGTGGTGCATTGGGACACACATTTGCCATATGATCACCACCACAGGTGTAGCAGCGCTTGTTCATTAGTACCCTAGGTTTGCTAGAAACTCCTAGTTTCTGGGCCACTTTTTCTGCTAGGTCTTCTATTGAGCTAGACAATTTTGTGGATGCTAGAGATGAACAGTCTGAGTCCTTATAGACCTTTGAGAGTTCCAACTCGTCTCCTAAGTTGTCCTCAATGTCTATACAAATTCTTACACATTGCTCTAGCGTTCTGGGTTCTTTTAGGTACACATAGGAGCGTAGTTTAGGGCTCAACAAGCCATCTAGAAACAATGACACTTGCTTAGCTTGTGAAGGTAGCTCTTGCATTGGACATCGTTCAACATATTGTCTAAACCTACGTCCTGCCAGTCTTACTGTTTCTTGAGGGGTCTGTCTAAAGCTATGAATCAACGAAGACGTGTCATGTCTAATCCCACTTTTAGAGAATTCAGTGATGAATGACTCTAAAAAGTGATGGATGTCTCTAAATTGCCTTTGTTGCAAAGGTTGGAACCAAGTTAAAGCGGTATTTTTTAACGTTAGTCCAAATGCGTTGTATTGCGTGAACATGTCTTCAACTTGTTCTGCTCTTAGTACTTGCTTGAATTCTGCGACATGGTCATAGGGATCTCCTGTCCCATCAAAGTAATTCTTCATTGATTTTACTAACTGTGTGGGTCTCAATATTCTTGCGTGTTCGCGTGGTCTAGGTAGAGGAAAATCATCTCTACCACCTAGTACTCCATGATCTCTTTGTCTATCCGCTCTATTAGTGTTCGTGGTTGTTCTATCTCTCCCTATGGGATGATTAAAGCTTACTTCCGGTCTCTCTTTATTTCTCTCTCTTTGATTTCCATGGGCTGAGGATGTTCCTGCCCCTTGTTGACTTGTATTCATGTTCGTTCTAGATGGAGGGAATACCAATTCACCTCTCCATGTGTATGTGTTTTTAGCGTGGTTAGGTACCACAAAGACTCTTTCTGAAGTCTCATCCAGGTATACAACCTTTCCAGGTGTATCCGGGTCCTTGAACTCGTATATAGTGATGATACCTACCTCACTAAGTAGTTCTGTCTTGTATCTCCAAAAGGCTTCATCAGTTTCTTTATTTACAAACAACTCTATGCTTCTGTTGTCCTGAGGGATCCAATCCGGGATTAGTACTCATGTCAGTACAGATTTCCCTCTAGGTGTTCTAGGCTCTTCTAATGGTTCTTTTCCTTGAGATTTTGCTTCCGTCTCTGGTTGAATCACGCCAAACTCATTCGTATTGTTTGGCTGCGTACTTAATATGTACATTGTTCCTTCCTTGTCTATGTACGCGTCTCTCTCGAATTTCACCACTGGACGTTCCAATCCAATGGGTTGATCGGGGTTGTGCATTTGCACCACTTGCCTTCGCAAACCATCCTCATAGATGCGAGCACCTAATCGGTTGGTTCGGAGAAACTCTAGTTGTGTTCTATAGGGTCCTTCTGGTTTTTCTAAATAAGCTACATTCGACCCTCCTTCTGGTCTGTCTGTGCTAAATGCCATTTCTGATTCGCTAGTATCTGAGCTCTCGTAGGGATAACTACTATTCAATTGCTGAGCCCACGATCGTGCAGTAGTTCTTACACTTGCCTCTGATGATCTAAGGCTTCGTCGGTCTGACTTACCTATATGTTTGCCCGATCTAAGGTTCATTAATTTTGTTCCTTGCACACTCAATACACGCTCAGATCGTCAATGATTCTTTGTTATTACTTTCTTGATTCTTTTTAAATTTCTTTAGATTCTTGTCTTACTGTATGCGTCAGGAATTCGACTTTCTGTTATAATTTTGAGTTCTCGTTCCGTCAGACTTAGGTTCCTTCCTTTAGGTTTTCGTGTCACACACCTTTACTTGTAGTCTTAGACTTGAAGGAATTAAATATCTTGAACTTGAGGCGTTCCTATCGTCGTTAATCCACAATACTACCGTTTATCCTAGGCTAAGAATTGACTGAGGGGGTTGAGTAATCTTCCAACCTCGAGTCAGCTTTTTTGGTTGCTCTGATGCCCAAGAAGCCGTGCTTCCCAAGCTTTATGCCCTTCACTGCCTTGCCTTGGTTGCCTTTGATTACCCTTGCTAGACCTGGAAAAATCCAATATTAGACCAATTCATAGTTGGATGATCAAGCACTTGAGTATATACACCTTTTAAGTCCCTTCCCTTTTGCCGAACTTTTCAATGTTTGCCCCCTGGCTTTCTAGTCCCAAACTAGGTCAACCTCAAAATAGCTTGTCTAAAAATAGACGTATCCTTTAAGAAAAAAACAGTTGAGGTCACGTAGTACTCGTAAAGAGCTTTCTAATGAGCTATTAAGCTCAAAAAACGGACTTCGGATGAAAAAGTTATGACCGTTCAGGCCCTGGGGGGTAAAAACTGACAAACCGATGTTTCTCCAAATATGAGCTAAGGGGTCTCCTATGAGTCTAATCACCCAAAAATTTCCCAAAAATAGCCCCAAAATTGGCCAAAAAATGAAACCCTAAAATTTGCGATGGGGGTGCACAATCGCGATGGTGTGAGACAATCGCGATGGTCTGGGACCGTCGCGATGGCATGAGGGTGAACCGTCGCGATGGCGTGAAAGTGGACAATCGCGATGGCGTGAAAGTGGACAATCGCGATGGCGTGAAAGTGGACAATCGCGATGGCATGAAAGTGGACAATCGCGATGGCGTCAAAGTGGACAATCGCGATGGCGTCAGGCAACGGTCAACGTGAACAATCGCGATGGTCCAAAGTGAACCGTCGCAATGGTCACAGATGCGATGGCTTGAGCCAATCGCGATGGTCTGGGCGCGATGGTCTGGGCGCGATGGCTTGAGCCAATCGCGATGGTACAAACTTTTGGGTTGTCACGATGGTGTGAGGTGCGAGCCGTCGCGATGGTCTTGTTGGTGCAGATCAATCACCAATTGAATGTTTGAAGACAAAAGAATGAAGTATGAGATCAATTCTTGAAGCTTGGAAGAAGGATACATTCGGAATATATGAGGAATGTACACATATGTACATAGTTCACTTAGATCTTTGATTAGTCATAGACTTGTACAAATTTATCTATAAATACCTTGAAAATGTCGAGGCGTGATATGAGAGCTTATGTAAGAATAGATAGAAGTCAAGAATAAGGAAGTGAGATGTCATGAGACATGTGAAAAGTTAGTTGAGTTTCCTCTCATCACTTAACTGTAACTTTCTGAGTAAATGAAAAAATATTGCGCCCGATCTTTTCGTGTCTGCTCCGTCTGTGTTTGATCAATTATGAAATCCTTTTGAGGATAACTAAGTTGGTAGTTAATGAGTCTGTGACCTGAGTTTCAGAGTCTAATTGCAAACAAGCTAGGAGAATTGTTAGTAGGAACATTCATATATGTTGAGTGTTCACAGTTCTCTGAAACAGGCGCAAATTTCGATCTTAATCTTTTGGTCAGTTCTCACTCCATAGTTTAAAGTTTTGTGCAAGAAAGCACTTAATCTTTAAGTTGGAAGATAATCTACTTGTGGCTAGAAGCATTTGCTTAAACGGGTTTTGTACTGAGAGAATTGAAGTTAAGAAGTTAGGGGTGTCTAAATCGACTTCTCAGAAGTGCAGATTCAGACATAGGTAACTTGTGAAGTTGATTTCTCAAGTTATACTAAACCTTTTGAAGAACTTTAACTTGGAGGAGGTGTGCAATCTCTAGCGACACTCCATACAAAATTTCATAGAAAACTTTACATGTTTGATAGGTCAATGAGAAGAAATTGTGGAGCAGACTTTCTGTGTTTTATCTTCTTCACAGAATTTCTTAACCTTTGATAATTTGGAGATTGGACCTCTAATTTGGTGAAGGTTTTGACTTACTCTTGATATAGAGGTGTTCTAAATTCAAGAGTAGGTTGTTCTTTTGGAGATTAACACTCTCCATCAGTGGTATCAGAGCAGGAAACTTCAAATCAAGGAAAGGAGGATCCCGACTGCTGCAGATTCAAGAAATTCAACAATTGGAGAACTGAAAGGTGAAAGTTTGAAGATAAAGCTTGAGGAGGAGACCATACGACATCAAGAAGGACAAAAGGAGTCTAATTCGAAGTAAAGGTACATATATTGTTCATAAAGCTTGAAGATTTCAATACACAGGTGGACACAAGATGGGAGATTCTCTACAGATAGAGAAATTGGATAGGGAAAACTATCCTGCATGGTCAATGAGGATGGAAGCTCATCTTATGAGCAAAGATTTAATTGCTTACATCACAGGAGAAGAAGAGAAGCCACATTTTAGAGATCCTAGTGTTCCAACTAGGGAAGAGTTAGCAGATTTGAAAAATTGGATGAAGAAAGATGCTCAAGCTAGGAGCATTATCTATATGGGAGTCAATGATTACTTGTTACCTCATATTCGAGGTCTTGAAAGTGCAACTGATATTTGGAATGCTTTGGAGGAGCATTTCCAGAATACTACAAAGTCAAGGAAGGCATCCTTATGGGCAGAATTTACAACCTTCAAGAAGAAGGCCTCTCAATCTATTTCAGACTATGTAACAAGGATGAAAGACATTGCAGATGCATTAGGAGCTGTTGATGAAGACATTGAGGAGGATAAATTGGTAAGACAAATTCTTACAGGTTTAAGAGGTGATGACAAATGGAAGCCATTCATTTTATCTACAAAATTATCACTTGATCATTTCACTCCTGATTTAAATCAGTTGCTAGGTCATATGCTAACATTTGAGCAAGATGTTAAAGGAGATGGTGACAAGAGTGCAGGTCATGCAATGTACTCAAAGGATAAGAAGAAGAATGGAAAAGGAAAGCAACAAGCAGGTGAAGATGAAGGTACAACTAGTCAAGCCAACTTCCTAAGAGGAAGAGGAGGTGGCAAAGGTAGAGGAAGAGGCAGGAATAACAAAGATGGAGGCAAAGCTTGCTGGATTTGTGGTAAGACAAATCACTTAGCTAATGATTGTTGGCATAATAATCAGAGTAATAGTGGATACAATCAAAATTATAATTCAAGAGGAAGAGGTGGCAGAAGTCAAAGAGGTAATTTCAGAGGCAGAGGTGGTAGGAGTTACTTTGGAAGAAATGCAGGTAGAGGATTCCAAAGTCAACAATACAACAACACCTACTACAATTATGCTTCAGATCAAAAGGAGGATTCAACATTGATAATGAATGCAACTTGTGAAAGGCAGAGTGAAGATCAAAGAGTTTTCTACATTGACTCAGGGTGTAGCAATCACCTGAGTGGTAATATATCTTTGATGACTGAGTTAGAAATAAAGTTTTCAATCATGTTGTTCAAACAGGTGACAACACAAAGCACAATGTGAAGTCAATTGGATGAGTGAAGGCCAAGGATGGTAGCACCTTATTGAGTAAGGTCTTGTATGTTCCTATAATTCCTAAGAATTTGATAAGTGTAGGACAAATTGTTGAAAAGGGATATGAAGTAAGGTTTACTAATGATGGAGTATATGTGGAAGACCCTAGCCAAGGGTATAAACAGATTGTTTCAGGGAAAAAGGAAGGAAGATTATTTACATTGAAGATTCAAGGCAATATTGGTCATGCTATGTTCACATATGGAGGACATAAGATCTCTGAGTTAGATCTTTGGCACAAGAGGCTTGGACATTTCAATGAAAGAGGTATTAAAGACATGATTAACAATGGTTCAGTGCTTGGATTGCCTAATGTTGCAGGTCAACATATGACATACAAATGTGAGGCATGTCAATTAGGTAAAGCTCATAAGAATTCTTACTCCAAGCATGGTTTTATGTACTCAGAGAAGCTTGAATTGGTACACACTGATGTGTGGGGACCATCAAAGGATTTCAGTATAAATGGGTCGAGATATTATGTGATTTATGTTGATGATGCTACTAGATGGATCACTATCTATGTGATCAAAGATAAGTCAGAAGTGTTTAATACATTCAAACACTATCATGCATATGCAGAAAGAATTACAGGTCATAAGTTGAAGAGATTAAGGTCAGATGGAGGGGGAGAGTATTTCTCTAATGAGTTCAGTGATTACTTGTGGAATGCAGGTATAAAAAGGGAAGTTACTTGTAGGTACTCTCCTCAACAAAATGGTGTAGCAGAAAGGAGAAATAGAACACTTGTTGAGTTTGCAAGATCCATGATGAAAGAGAAAAATTGCCCTAATTATTTGTGGGTTGAGGCTGTAAATACAGCCACTTATTTGGTCAATAGGTTACCATGTAAAGCCTTGCAGGTTATGACACCATATGAGGCTTGGTGGGGTAAGAGACCTACCTTGGATCATTGCAGAGTTTTTGGATGTGTGGCATATGCATATGTGTCATCACAATTAAGGCACAAGTTGGAACCTAAAGCTGAAAAATATGTTTTCATTGGTTATGATGATAAGCAGATGGGCTATAGATTGTGGAGTCCATCTACAAAACAATTCATGGTTTCTAAAGATGTTACATTTGATGAGCAAAGTACTTGGTATGCAGGTACAGTCAATATCAATACAGGAGATGAAGAAGAAGTGAGCCAAAGGAAAGGTAAATCAAAGGTTCAAATTTTTTATGAACAAGAGAATAATGAAGTGCAGGTTGAAGTGGAAGAAACACCAAGATTTGATCCTGAATATGAAGAACCAAAAACCTCAAGAAGTGGAGAGCTTAGGAGGTCTACAAGGAATAAATGGCAACCTACAAGGTATAGCTATGATACTTCATTTTTGGCCACAAAAGACTATGCTTATATGATGAAAACAGATGAAGACCCTTCTACATATGAAGAGGCAAAAGGTAAGGAAAAATGGGAGAAAGCTATGCAGGAAGAATATGATGCACTATTGGAGAATCAAACATGGGATTCGGTTCCAAAACCAAATAGTCAGAAAATCATTGGATGCAAGTGGGTTTACAAGACCAAGAGGTTTGCAGATGGAAGTGTGTCTAGATATAAAGCTAGACTTGTTGTCAAAGGGTTTGCTCAGACTTATGGTGTTGACTATGATGAGACTTGTAGTCCTGTGGCAAAGATGACAACCATCAGGACACTTATAGCTATTGCTGCATGTAAAGGTTGGAAGTTATGTCAACTTGATGTGAAAAATGCTTTTTTGAATGGTTATATTTCAGATGATGTGTTCATGGAGCAACCTCAAGGGTTCAGAGATAAAAGGAATCCAGATTATGTGTGCAAGCTCAAGAGAGCTTTGTATGGCTTGAAGCAAGCCCCAAGGGCATGGAACTATAGACTTGTAAAGTTCTTGAAAGAACTTGGATTTCAGGTGTCTAAAGCAGATAGTAGCTTGCTTGTCAAAGCAAGTGATAATGGTTTCATATACATGTGCATATATGTTGATGATATAATCCTTACAGGTACAGATGAAGAAGGAATACAAAGACTCAAGAAGCAAATGGAAAAGGAGTTCAAAATAAGTGACTTGGGAGACTTGTCATACCTTGGGCATGGAGATTACATATACTCAACATGGAGTATTTGTGACCCAAGAAAGGTATTTGAAGAACTTGTTAATCAAGTTTAAAATGGATGATTGCAGGGTAGCACCTACACCAATGGAGGTGAATCATAAATTGAGTAAGTTTGGAGGTGAAGAATTCAAGGACATGAGACAATATCAGAGTTTAGTTGGTAGTCTTATCTATGCTACTTTAACTAGACCTGATTTATCATATGCAATAGGGGTTTTGTCTCATTTATGCATTGCCCAAGGAAAGAACATTAGATTGCAGGTCAAAGAGTGTTGAGGTACATTAAGGGTACACTCAATGAAGTTTTGTATTATGGGTTTACCTCAGATACAAATATCAAAATTTATAGTGATGCAGATTGGGCAGGTAATCCAGATGATAGAAGATCAAATTTTGGATACATGTGTTATGTGGGAGATAAACTTATTTCATGGTGCTCCAAAAAGCAACATACAGTTGCTTTGTCTTCTACAGAAGCAGAGTACAAAGGCATGGTTGAAGCTGCAAAGGAAGTGATTTGGTTTAAGACTTTGATGAAGAGTTTTGATATTGTGCATGGGGTACCAATTATATATGGAGATAACATGAGTTCATTGTATTTAGCTGCTAATCCTGTTTTTCATGCCAGGACCAAACACATTGAGATTCAGTATCACTTTCTAAGAGAGAAAGTGATGGATAAGGAGATTGAAGTTATACATACTTCAACAAAAGATCAGATAGCTGATATGCTTACAAAGAGCTTGGATGGACCAAAGCTACAGAAGTTTAAAGACATGGCAGGTATAAAGAAGAAAGGAGAAACCTCAATTGATGATTGAGGGGGAGCTATTGGTGCAGATCAATCACCAATTGAATGTTTGAAGACAAAAGAATGAAGTATGAGATCAATTCTTGAAGCTTGGAAGAAGGATACATTCAGAATATATGAGGAATGTACACATATGTACATAGTTCACTTAGATCTTTGATTAGTCATAGACTTGTACAAATTTATCTATAAATACCTTGAAAATGTCGAGGCGTGATATGAGAGCTTATGTAAGAATAGATAGAAGTCAAGAATGAGGAAGTGAGATGTCATGAGACATGTGAAAAGTTAGTTGAGTTTCCTCTCATCACTTAACTGTAACTTTCTGAGTAAATGAAAAAATATTGCGCCCGATCTTTTCGTGTCTGCTCCTTCTGTGTTTGATCAATTGTGAAATCCTTTTGAGGATAACTAAGTTGGTAGTTAATCAGTCTGTGACCTGAGTTTCAGAGTCTAATTGCAAACAAGCTAGGAGAATTGTTAGTAGGAACATTCATATGTGTTGAGTGTTCACAGTTCTCTGAAACAGGCGCAAATTTCGATCTTAATCTTTTGGTCAGTTCTCACTCCATAGTTTAAAGTTTTGTGCAAGCAAGCACTTAATCTTTAAGTTGGAAGATAATCTACTCGTGGCTAGAAGCATTTGCTTAAACGGGTTTTGTACTGAGAGAATTGAAGTTAAGAAGTTAGGGGTGTCTAAATCGACTTCTCAGAAGTGCAGATTCAGACATAGGTAACTTGTGAAGTTGATTTCTCAAGTTATACTAAACCTTTTGAAGAACTTTAACTTGGAGGAGGTGCGCAATCTCTAGGCGACACTCCATACAAAATTTCATAGAAAACTTTACATGTTTGATAGGTCAATGAGAAGAAATTGTGCAGCAGACTTTCTGTGTTTTATCTTCTTCACAGAATTTCTTAACCTTTGATAATTTGGAGATTGGACCTCTAATTTGGTGAAGGTTTTGACTTACTCTTGATATAGAGGTGTTCTAAATTCAAGAGTAGGTTGTTCTTTTGGAGATTAACACTCTCCATCAGGTCTAGCTTACCACGTGGCACCGTCGGCGCGATGGCGTGAGCCAATCGCGATGGTGTGGGGTCAACCGAACAGTCGCGATTGTCCGCGAACCGTCGTGATGGTCCAAATGAACCATCGCGATGGCGTGAGACCGTCGCGATGGTCCGGCCGAGCCGTCGCGATGGCGTGAGCCTATCGCGATGGTGTGACACAATCGCGATGGTCTAAGACCGTCACGATGGTCCACCAAACTGAGAATTTCTGAAATGCGTCTGTGGATTCGTAGATGCGCAGGGGTCGCCTACACACCTGTGTGGTCGCTTACCTAAAATTCCGAAGTTTGCAGACCATCGCGATGGTCTGACACACTCGGAAATTTCTGACAGAAGGTGATTTTCTTACCTTTTTGCAGCCTTCCTGATGCACTGGAGTACTGTACTTGCAAGAAAACTCAAGAAAGCAAAAGCACACACAAGCACACAAGCTCTCTCTCACTCTCTCGCATGCACAAATGAGGGGAAATGAGGAGAATGGGTGGATATGGTGAATTTTTTGATTTTTTTTGGAGATGAAGATGATGATGCGGTGATGAAGATGGAGTGTGGGGGAGGTGAAAAACACTAAAAACTAAGTAAAAACAACAACAAAAACTGAAATTTTTACCTTCCAACGCCACTTCTTGCTATACTCTTACCATCACACATTCGTCATAGACTCGATCCCCGGCAACGGCGCCAAATTTGGTGTTGCTCTAGCACAATGGTGAGAACCACGTTAAGAAGCTTCACCTCCTTAATTGTCAATCCGCGGAAGAGATAGGAGTGATATGAAGATCGTGAATGTGAGATGAAGTGAGAGTGAAGGTGAGAAGCATAGAAATGCACACACACATACACATACACTACGAAGAGACAAGCAAGACACAATGGAAGGTGAGAAGTTAACTCTATTACTCAAGAACACTATTACAAGCTCAAAAGAACTCTAACCTCAAACAAGCTAACACTAACCAATACTAACCAACCTGAAAAATGAGCTCTCTAGCTCTTTTTATAGTTTCTAGACTAGTTTTGACCGGTTTCACATCTAGTGACTGGCATAGTTAAAAATTAGGTCCTAGATGCTATTTGGAAGGGTAAACGGTGTCTAAAAATAACGAAAATTGATACGCTTGTTCTACCTAAGCTCCTCAAGCTCAAGGACTCCTCGGCTTGCACAAAATGGAGCTATGGATTACAAAATGGGGTTTTCTATGTTACATATGTTACAATAGTGATGAAAATCACTGTTGGAGGTTTTTGAAAAGTATTTTTAGAACATGATTCTTTGAAAAAAGATTCCACTAGCTTCCTGCGCCGTCGTTACATGCTTCCGCGTCGTCTGTGCCTCTGGCTACTTCCAACAGGGTATGTGCATAAACTATGCACCCAAATATCCTGCAATAATCAAGGCTAAGTCTTCTTCCATTCCATGCTTCATAAGGTTTCATACGATCCAATGCCTTTGATGGGATTCTATTAATAAGATAGGTGTTTGTAGATATAGCCTTTGCCCATAAATAATTTGATAATCTTTTCTCATTAAGCATAGACCTTGCAACTTCAACTATGGTCCTATTCCTTCTCTTTACCACTCCATTCTGCTCCCAGGTGTACGTGGTTGTGATCTCTCTCTTGATACCCCTCTTTTGGAGATAAGTATCAAATTCATGGGAGAGATATTCTCCCCCTCCATCTGACCTTAGCCTCCTTAGTGTTTTACCTACTTGATTTTCAACAAAAGCAAGATACTTCTTGAAACATGAGAAGACTTCATCCTTATGCTTCATAAAGTATAGGATGGTCCATCTGCTACAATCATCAATAAGAGATACATAGTACCTGGATCCTAAAATAGATGGCTCCTTGCTAGGTCCCCAAACATCTCTATGGACTAGCTCCAACAAGTCACCATGAATCTATCCTTTCTTCATGAAGGGTTGTCTGTGATATCCCAAGTTGAAAAGCACTACACTTATATATCATGTATTTCTTGGAAATGTTTGGTAGACCAAGCACACTTTGATCCCTACACATTTGCTTCGAATTCCTTTCACCTATATGGGCCAATCTTTTGTGCCACATCTCTAATTCTAATAAGGTTTGACCACCATAGTTGAACAAGGCTATATTTCTAGTGTCTTGGAGTTCAAATGTAAAGATTCTACCTATCTTTTCCCCTTTTGCAATTCTCTTGAATCCTTGTTGTTGGTCTTCAACAAAGGCTCCATTCCTTGTGAATCTTACTTGCAATCTTTTCTCTACAATTTGCCCAAAACTTATGAGATTCTTTGTTATAGTAGGTACATACAATACCTTGCTGAGTAGATTCATGTTCCCATCAAGAGTCTTCACATTCCCAATATTTTCCACTGAGTGTCTAGTGTCATCTCCTATTTGAACGTCATGTCTATTTCTTGGATCCTTTGAGTCTGAGAGTAGAGCCACATTCCCTGTTACATGTTTTGAACAACTAGAATCTATATAAAATACATGATCATCTGCTTTATCTTGCTTCGTGTTCATGTTCATCAAGACAAGTGAATCCTCTTGAGTTTTCTCTTTAGTGTAATTGTTTCAATCTCCCCTTCCTCCATATCCACCTTGATTTTTTGTGTTGTTGAAGTTACTGTTGTTGTAGCTATTGAAGTTATTTGGTCTACCTCTTGAATTTCCATAGCCTCCTCTATTGAAGCCTCTTCCTCTCTGATTTCTAGGGTTGCTGAAACAGTTCTCAGTTGTATGATTAGTTAAGCCACATATGGCACATGGAGAGGAGCTTTGAAATCTCCCCCTGCCTTGTCTACCTCCTCTGCCTCTTCCTCTTGAACCTCTACCTCTATGTGCAATATTTTCTTGGGAGGTACTACCCTCATCATCAAATCTTTTACCATTGCCTTTGTTATCCTTACTCTTATTCTTATCTATGCATAGGGTAGAGGATTGGTTACCTTTTCAGTTCTCTCCACTCTTCATAAGCTTTATGATACAAAGAAGATGTCGTGGACTTACTCATACATATTTGAGCTTAGTGTATGCTCAACCATGAGGCTCAATGACTCTCTCTTCTCTATCTATCCCATGACTAAATAAATTCACCTCTATTTATACACATAGAGGAATTTTGAAATTTGAATTTCCCTCACCTAAAAGTGTTCCTACACTTTAGATGTTGATTGGTTTGATTCCAACCACCGATTACTCATGGTTCTTGGTTCCTAATATCACGAGGTTCCTTGTCTCACTTCCTTTTACTTTTATCTAGTGAAGTAAAGTCCAAGACTTTTATAAGAGGTATTCATATGTCATACACATGTGAGCCAAGAATGAGTATGTGATAACTCCTGATTATTTGGTCAAGCATCTAGGCTTGCCAATGCACAAACACACAGATATTTGGGGTCTTGCAAAAAACACATCTATGGGTGATTTGAGGTTTTATGTTACTTTCATTGATGAACCTACACGAAAAGTATGTGTATATTTCATGAAAGAGAAAAGTGAGGTCTTCACTCATTTCTAGAATTTTAAGGCTACGGTTGAAAAGCAGAGGACAAGTATATTCAGACATTAATATCTTATGGAGGAGGTGAATACATGTCGAATGATTTCAATTGCTTTCTAAAAAGTCATGAAATTTGATGATAATTTTCATGCAAGTACACACCACAATAGAATGGTGTTGTTGAATCCAAAAATAGACATATTGTAGAATTAGCAAGACACTTAATGGCTTAGAAGAATATGCCTCATTGTTATTGGGTAGAGGCTATGCACACTCCTATATACACCATGAATAGAACTCTGACTGATGCTATATATCAAGTTACACTTGAATAGAAGTTTACAAGTTAAACGCCAAACTTATCATATATGAAAGTATTTGGTTGCATTGCATATGTACATGTTCTAGATGAGTTGAGGACAAAGCTTGATCAAAAGGCAAAAAAATGAATCTTCATTAGGTACTCCCTTGAGCAAAAACGATATAAATGTTATAACCCACTCACACGAAAAGTGAAGTTAAGCAGAGATGTGGTGTTTGATGAAATGTCAAGCTTCTATACAGATGCCAAAGGACTTAATCTTGACTCAAATGACAAAGGAAATGCTGAAAAATCAAGTGCAGAACCTCAAGTTTTGGGTGGACCTGATGCATCATTAGGCAATAGTTCCAACTCAAATCCATGGAGTCGAAGATTGCATGGAAATTTTAGTCCAACAAATTCATCAACTGCATCAAAGAAAGGTAAAGAAAAGCTTTTTTTCGGTAGTAAAACATCTACAATTTTTTAAGACAGTGATGGAGATTCAAGCAGTTTAGAAAAGAGCCTTGATGAGAAACTTGGGTAGCCCTCTGCGAAGACTCCTGGAGTAAGAAGGGTACATGTAGATGATACAAGGAGAAGTGATCGAGGACCAAGACGATCTGGGAGGATGTGGAATTCAATGCAATGATTGATGTATGATAGTTACATGGCTCGTCATTGTGCATACATGAACAAGGTAATATAAGATGTTGAACCTTCTTCTTTTGAAGATGCGATTGGAAATGCAAATTGGGAGAAAGCTATGTATGAGGAGGTGGCTGCACTTTATGGAAATGAAACATGGAAGCTGGTTTCATTTTCATAAGGAAAGAAACCCATAGTCTGCAAGTGGGGTTACAAGTTAAAGCACAATGTTGATGGCAACATGAGCATGTATAAAGCATGATTAGCAGCAAAAGGATATGTAGAGACATATTGCATTGATTATGAGGAAACGTTCAATGCTATAGCTAAAATTTCTAATGTCATAACACTTGTTGCATTAGCTACAGCAAAAGGATGGACTTTGCATTAGATGGATGTGAAGAATGCTTTCTTACATGGTGAGTTACAGGAAGAAATATACATGGACTAGCCACAAGGATATGAGGATTGAAAGCACCCAAAATATTTTTGCAGGTTGCAAAAGTCTTTGTATGGGCTTAAACAAGCCCCTCATGCTTGGCATGCAAGGATTGTTGATTACTTAACCACCATTGGGTTTTCTATGTGTGATGCAGATTATTCATTATATGCAAGGAAGGGTGATGATGGCATCACAATTGTGGATATTTATGTTGATGACTTGATTGTAGATGGTGATAATGAAGAAATCATTAAAGAGGTAAAGCAAATCCTTATGCAATAATTTGACACGAAAGACTTTGGTGTGTTATGCTATTTCTTGTGCATTGAGTTTATACATATAGAAATAGGTTTATGGATGTTACAAAGGAAATATGCCTTGAGTATGCTCAAAAGGTATGGTATGGATGATTATTAGCCAATTTATATGTCATTAGATCAGAATTTGAAGTTGAATACTACATTAAGTGAAACATTGGAAAGTGATACTATGTAGAGGAAAATTGTGGGAAGTTTGATATATCTCACAATTACAAGGCTATTTGACTTCAAAGCCAATTTATGCAGGTTCCTGGTAAACCACACTTAGATTCTTTGAGATGCACTCTACAATATGTAAGCGCTACTTTGGATTATGCATTATTTTACGAAGCTAGTGTAGAATTGCAGGTTCATGGACACACTGATGCAAATTGGGCTGGTAGTATTCCAGGTAGAATATCTACTAGTGGATTTCTATTCTCACTTGGAAGTGTAGCTATTACATGAAGTAGTAAGAAGCAAACCATTGTTGCTTTGTTGAGTATAGAGACTAAGTATAGAGGTGTTTTAATGGAGGCATGTGATGCATTATGGCTAGAGATGCTACTTGTAGATTAAGGTGTGGAAGTGCAAAATCTTATCACCATGTATTGTGATAATCTTAGAAACATAAAGCTACCATAGAACAATGTTTTTCATGATAGAACAAAGCATATCAAAGGTGCGTTATCATTTCATCAAGTAAGAGATATTAGCAGGTGATATTGACCTTGTTTATGTAAGGAAAAATGAGCAAGTTACTGACATTTTCACTAAATCACTTGGAGCTGAGAAGTTGAAGAAGTTTCAGAAGATGCTTGGATTACATGACATGATTGTGAGATTGAGGGGGAGTGATAAGATATCAAACTTGACAAATGATCATCTAGGATGACACGTATTACTTTTTCATTTCTCTGACATGTATAGTGGTCACACTAGTATATGTGATGGATACTTCATTGATCTTTACTAGATTTATCTACTGAGAAGGATGGCACATTTGTCTTCTTGCTAGCTCACTCATTCGCGAACAATAGGATTTTCCTTATGTACTATTCTTTATATATTGCACTTTTTGTATTGTTGTTTTAGGTCATTCTTGTACATTCCTTTATGTAATAGAAGAAGAAGAAGAACATTATTCTTCCTTGCCTCAATCTATGTGTGAGCTCCTCTTTGTGTGTGACTGAGTTCTCTTTCTTATCTCCTTCCTCGCGAAACTCTTGGGACTCTACCTTTACCTACAAAGTTGGCTTGAGAGGTACTTCCTTCATCATCACACTTCTTACCTTTATCTTTGTTATCCTCTGCTGCCTTATCTCCTTCCTCGTGACACTCTTGAGACTCTACCTTTACCTGCAAAGTTGGCTTGAGAGGTACTTCCTTCATCATCACACTTCTTACCTTTATCTTTCTTATCTATATAGAGTGCAAAGGATTGATTACCTTGTGAGTTGTCTCCATTCTTCATAAGCTTTCCCTCATATATGAATAATTTCCTTATCTGTGTTTTAAAGTTAAAGAGCTTGCATGTCCATATAGAGGTCCATAGCGATGGTGAACCTTCACCTCCATTCTTGCTTAGATTATGATTTACCTCCAATGGGGTTGTTGAGATTATGCAATTTTCCATCTTGAACTATAACAAACGATTCTTCAAATACCTTTCTTGTGTAACATACACTCCATGTTGAGTGTAGATAATCTACACGCCTATGAAATAAGATAAATTTCCCAAGTCACTTATCTTGAACTCCTTCTCCGTTTGCTTCTTGAGCCTTTGGATTCCTTTGGTAACTATTCTTGTAAATATAATATCATCAACATAAATACAAATGTATATGTACCCATCTTCACTTGCTTTCACTAGAAAGCTACTATCTTCCTTTGATGCTTGATATCCAAGTTCATTTAAGAACTTTACAAGTCTATAATTCCAAGCCCTTGGAGCCTGCTTCAAATCATACACAATGCTTTTGATCTCACACACACAATTTGGTTCATTTGGATCTTTGAAGCCTTTTGGTTGCTGTATGTATACTTCATCTACCATGTATCCATCTAGAAAAGCATTTTTAACATCCAATTGTGATAGCTTCCATTTTTTGCGAGCTGCAATAGTTGTCATTGTTCTAATAGTGGACATTTTAGCCACTAGACTCTAGGTTTCATCATAATCCTCACCTTTTGTTTGAGCATGTCCTTTGACCACTAGTGTAGCTTTATATCTAGACACATTTCCATTTGCAACTCTTTTTGTCTTATACACCCATTTACATCCAATTACCTTGTGATTCCTTGGTCTAGGTACCAAGTCCCATGTATCATTCTCAAGTAGAGCATCATGCTCTTCCTTCATTGCTTTTTCTCAATTCTCTTTACCTTTAGCTTCTGCATATGTTGATGGATCTTCATTTGCCTTCAATATGTATGCATAATCCTTAGTTGTGACATAAACAGTATCATAGCTATACCTTATAGGCTTCTTTCTGTCTTTTGAAGACCTGCTTAACTTTGCATTCCTTGAAGTCTCTACCTCATCATGTTTTTGGATCAAATCTTGGTCTATCTTCATCTTCAATCTCCATTTCATTACTATATCTATCATCATCTCTTTCATCTTCATATACCTATATCTTAAATTTTCCTTTCCTTCTCTTCATGATCTCTTCAAAATCTGCATGAGTGTTAGTTGATCCTGTATACCATGTACTTTGCTCATCAAATTTCACATCTTTTGAGATAAGAATTTGCTTCTTGTATGGACTCCACAACTTATAGCCCATTTTTTTATCATCTTACTTCTCTACCTTGGGCTCTAACTTATTTCTTAATTGTGATGGAACATAAGCATATGCCAAACATGCAAATATTTTGCAATGATCAAGAGTAGGTTTATTACCCCATGTGTGTCCATTCATCTTTTCTTCCATGTTAATCATCAAGGTAATGTTACCGCTCAAGTGATTGTTGCAACCTGAGTCAATATAGAACACTCTTTGGTCTTCATTTTATGCTTCATGTGTAGCATTCATAATTAGAGTTGAATCCTCCTTTTGGTCTGATGTATAGTTGTAGTAAGTGTTGTTGTAGGATTGATTTTAGAAGTTTCTTCCACCTCCTCTACCATATGAGTTCCTACCACCTCCTGCTCTGAAATCGCCTCTTTGATTTCTTCCTCCCCTACCTCTTTGATTATAGTTCTGATTGTAATTGCCATTGTTCTGATTATTATACTAACATTCATTGTTGGATTTGTTTTGCCACAAATCCAACAAGATCTACCATTATCTTTATTCTTTCCACCTTTTACTCTACTTGTGCTATTTCCTTTACCTCTAATGAAATTAGCTTGATTCCAGGTGCCTTCTTCTTCATTTTATTGTTGTTTGCCCTTAGCATTTGTCTTCTTGTCCTTTGAGTACATAGCTTGTCCTGCACTTTTCTCATTCTCACCTTTTATATCTTGTTCAAATGATAGCATATGTCTGAATAATTGATTTAGATATGAAGTGAAATGATCTAATGATAATGAGTCAGTTGATAATGTGAAAGGCTTCCACCTTTCATATCCTCTTTGCCCTGTCAAGATTTTTCTTACCAATTTATACTCTTCAATGTCTTCATCAACTGCACCTAAGCAATCTACAATATCTTTCATCGTTTTTACATAATAAAAAATTGATTGTAAGGAGTTCTTCTTAAAGGTTGTGAATTTTGCCCATAGTGAGGCCTTTCTAGACTTAGTTTTATTTTGGAAATGTTCCTCCAAAGCAATCCATATATCAATTGCACTATCTAGCAGTGACAACGGATAGTCATTGATTTCCATGTAGATAATGCTCCCTTGCATGTCATCTTTCTTCATCCAAGCCCTTAAATCTCCAAGCTCTTCCCTAGTTGGAAGAATACAATCTTTAAAATCTAGCTTTTCTTCTTCTCCTGTGATGTATCCCATCATATCTTTGCCCATAAGATGAGCTTCCATTCTCATAAACCATGCTCAGTGGTTTCTTCCATCAAGATTTTCTACCCATCCTTCTATTGCTTGTGTTAAGAAATAAGTTTTCAATAGTTAGAACTATACCTTTCAAGTTGATTCTTTGATTCTTCTGATCCTTTTGAATGTCCTCTGTATCAATCTAAAGTTTGCTTGCAAAACTTTAGCCTTCCAATCCTCTCTTTAACTCCAATTTGAAAATCTGCAATAGTCGAGATTTCTTCTTTAGTCATTTGACTTTATCTTCTTATCTAGCTCTGATACCACTAATGGAGACCTTCAAATCTCCAATGTTAAGTCTACCTTATCTTAAGAATGCCTCTATGTCAAGTATAGACAAGACTTTGCTTAATTACTTCAAATCTTTCCACGTTCAAGACTGAGATATACCACCTTCTTTAATTTTTGTACCTTTGTTCTTCTCCAACAATCTACCTCAAGATTCAACTTCATTACCTGCAAATGTCATGGATTTTAATACTCCAAATTACATAAGAATCTTCACATGATCCTTGTGCAACCTTGAGGTACAATAAACCTTTGATTAGACTAATTAAAACTCTGATTAATCACTAAGATCAAAGGTATGTCTAAAACTACCATTCAGAAATTATGACTTTGACATGGGTGAATTCAAACTTTTGACCTCTCGAACTAAAACGAGTTTTACAAAATGCTTTTAGCCATAGCTTCCTTACCTCTAAAATTAGATTCTAAATGCTTAAGCACTAAATCATTTACACAAATCACTAAGATCTAAGCAAAATATTAGTCGATGAGGTGCACCACTTTTTAGTCTACACTTTAGAGAGTTGACATATGATTGTTCCTATGAACCATTCACACACAGTGAAAGAAATTAGACCATGAACATTTAACCATAGCTTGGTTAGCTTTTGGATTAGATCTCTGTACAAGGATTTCTGATCCACATGATTGTTGGTGCAAATTTACAAGCCTTCACATTTGTCTTAGCATGGAAGACTATATGTGGAAGCATTTGATGATTCATATGAACCATAGCTTGTAACTCTTGATCATTTACCATTTGTAAAAGATTAAATCATTGAGAGAATCTTGTAAACTTCTATAACTCATGGAGTTAAATACAATATTGGTTACGATTTTAGATTGAGAGAATAACTCCTAATTTAGAGGAGTCACTTTTTAGTTGGAGCCAAGTTTGAATTTCAAATTCAAACTTGGGAGAAATCTCTTATATAAAGATGTTTAAAAATCCCGTGAGGGTGTGGCTTCATTGAGAGATCCTTTATTGATCATTTGTAGAGTTTGAGTAGCACACACTATAGCCTACGCATTCCACCATCATTGAGCATCATTACAATGCCAATGATCTTGTATAATCGTGT
The DNA here is from genome assembly GCA_020310875.1 of Ceratopteris richardii. Lineage (NCBI taxonomy): Eukaryota > Viridiplantae > Streptophyta > Polypodiopsida > Polypodiales > Pteridaceae > Ceratopteris > Ceratopteris richardii. The sequence continues at coordinate 217,130 of MU260125.1, read as the reverse complement.
CTTATAATACATATACTTCATTGGTCATCTCTATCTACTTCTCTACTATAACTACTCAGAACAATGAACTTTTTCTAATCATATCTTAGTGAGTTCTCAACCCTTTTTCATGATCTACAGCTTGAATTCTTATTTATGCTGTCAAAGTTTCAAAGCATTTAGTTCATCCATCTCGGAGAAATCGCCATCGGACTGCTCATTGGTCATCTACTGTTTAGTCCCTAAAAAGTTGGGGGTAAGATTTGGATTGCTAAACTTATTTCTCAGTGCATAATTGATGATATTGATGATAATTGCCAAAGATTCTTTAGCCAGGTCATATCTACTTGACTCTATTTCTGACTTCCTTCTTCCTCACATTAGGAATTGCAAAACTTCCCAAGAGACTTGGGATACACTATTTTCATATTTTTCTTCCAATAGAAAAGCTAGAAAAAATCAATTGTGGATTGATTTTACTACTCAAAGGAAGCAACCTAACTAGAATGTTTCAGAGTCTGTGACGAAGGTAAAAGATGTGGTTGATCAATTGGCAAGCATAGGAGAGGAGATTGAAGAGGAGCAAATAGTGAGACAAATAATCGATGGCATCAAGGCAGATGATAAATGGGAATCTTTCACAACTGCTATGGACCTTTACATGGATATGCAAATCCCTGATCTTACCACTCTCATGAGACAACTCTTTACCCATGAAACCAAGCTCAACAAAAATGGTGAACCATCAAGATGTAACAATTCTTCTACCCTCTATATAGATAAAGGAAAGTCTAAGGATAAAGGAAAGAGCAAGAAAGTTGAAGATGAAGGTGCTACATCTCAAGCTAACTATGCGGGGAGAGGTAGGAACTCAAGAGGAAGGGGTAGAGGAGGTAAGCAAGGTAGGAGGAGACCTTTCAACTCTTCCCCATGCAATATATGTGGATTGTCTAATCACACAACAAATGAGTACTATAGGAACTTCAAGGACCAGAGAAGAAGGGGATTTCAGAGAGGTGGCTACTCACAATCAAGACGAAGATTCAACCATAATAAAGGATACAACCATGGCTACAACAACAATTATAACAACAATTATCAAGGAGGATACAAATCAGAAAAGACTTCAACAACTATACAGAGGATCAAGAGGACTCTCTTCTCATTATGAACATGACTTCAAAACAAGGTATGAATGATGAGCACCTCTTCTATATTGACTCAGGTTGTTCAAACCATGGAACAGGCAATATAGCTCTCCTTTGTGATCTTGAGGAGCCAAAGGGAAAGCACCAAGTGCAGACAGGTGATGATACAAAGCATTCAGTTGTCAAGGTAGGAAATGTCAAAACGTTTGATGGGATTAGAAACTGTTGAGCAGAGTTCTTTATGTACCTACTATCACAAAGAATTTGATGAGTTTTGGAGAGATAGTGGAAAATTTTTTCAGGTTAAGTTCAATAAATTTGGAGCTTTTGTGGAGGACCCCCAACATGGATTCAAAAGGATTGCTAAGGAAAACAAGTAGATTGTTTACATTTGAGCTTGAGGACACTAAAAAAATTGCACTTTACAATAATAAAGATCAAACATTATCTGAGTTAGAGATATGGCACAAAGATTAGGGCACATTGATGAGAGAACATTGAAGTAGATATGTGGAGATCAATGTGTACTTGGGATACGTGATGTAGCCAAGCAACATATGATCTATAAATGTGTTGCATGCCAGTTTGGTAAATCACACAGGTTACCCTTAACAAATAAAGGTTATATGCATGAGGATTATTTCGAACTTGTCCACACAAATGTGTGGGGACCAAGAAAGGACCCATCAATTTTAGGCTCAAGGTACTATGTGTCATTCATTGATTATTTCAGTGGATGGACTATCTTGTATTTCATGAAACATACAGATGAAGTGTTCAGTTGTTTCAAGAAGTATCTTGCACTTGTGGAAAACCAAACAGGAAAAAGCTTAAAGAGGATAAGGTCAGATGGAGGAGGTGAGTACTTCTCTTATGAATTTGATGCATTTTTGCAAGATAGAGGTATCAAAAGGTAGATCGCTACTAGATATACTCCTGACAAAAATGGAGTAGCAGAGAGGAGGAATAGATTGATTGTGGAAACAGCTAGATCAATGCTAAATGAAAAGAAGTTTCCAAATTACTTGTGGGTAGAGAGTGTTTCTACTACCACTTATCTTATTAACAGGTTACCTTCTAAATCCCTTGATGGGATGACCCGCTATGAGGTATGGCATGGTAGGAGACCATCACTTGAACATTGCAAAATATTTGGTTGTGTTGCTTATGTGCATGTTCCATCTCAAATTAGAGGTAAGTTAGACCCTAAGGAAGAGAAACACATCTTCATAGGGTATGATATAAACAAAAAAGGATACAGGTTTTATAATCCATCCAAAAAAATATTTATGGTGAGTAGGGATGTTGTGTTGGATGAGAATGATTCTTGGTTTGAAAGTGAATGCAAGAAGGTCAAATTGCCATATGACTTGGAAGAAGATTTTACAAGCCTTATGAAGGAGGAGACAAGCACAATTGAAGACATCAAATCAGATGATGAGGACACCATCAACTTGGAAGAGTTTAAAGCATGGACATCAAAAGGAAAAGCCAAGATGAAGAGGTTGGAGGACATGCCTGAATCATCCAACCAAGCTTTAAGGAGATCACAAAGAGAGAGTAAGAAGCCAATCAGATATGGGTATGATACTTCATTAGTCACTAAGCATTCTATTTATCTTGTTAAGGATTCATCACTTGAAGAACCTTCTTTATATGAAGAAGCAAGTACCAAAGCAGAATGGAAGGAAGCTATGGATGAAGAAATAGAAGCACTCCAAGACAATGACACTTGGGAACTAGTACCCAAGAAAACATCAATGAAGATAATTGGTTCTCCGTGGATTTACAATATCAAAAGGAACTCGGATGGATCCATAAACAGGTATAAAGCTAGACTTGTGGCTAAGGTTTTTGCACAAACCCAAGGAGAAGATTATGAAGAAACTTTTTCTCCTGTGGCTAAGATGCCAACCATGAGAGTATTGGTAAGTGTAGCTGCATCTAGAAATTGGATATGTATCAACTTGATGTAAAAAATGCTTTTCTCAATGGGTGGATTTCAGAGGAGGTTTACATGGCATAACCTCTTGGTTATGAAGATCCAAACAAGGTAAATCATGTATGCAAATTGAACAAATCCCTTTATGGTTTGAAGCAAGCACCTAGGGCATGGAATCATAGGTTAACAACCTATCCTCAAGACCAAGGATTCATGATGAGCAAGGCAGATTCTTCTCTATTTGTCAAGAGAAGTAATTCACAAATGATATATTTATGTGTATATGTTGATGACATCATTCTGATAGGTAGTGATGCCAATGGCATCAAACAAATCAAAAAACAGATGATGCAGGAGTTCAAGATCAGTGACCTAGGGTTTCTGAAATATTTTCTTGGACTTGAGTTTGTATACATTAACTCTGGAATTTACATCACTCAAAGGAAATATGTGCAGGACATGTTGAAGAAGTTCCCCTTAGAGAATGCAAAAGTAGCTAGCACCCCTATGGAGGTAAATCATAAATTGAGTGCTCATGAAGTTGATTTGCTTGAAGATTTTGCAGGTTATCAAAGCATAGTTGGAAGTCTAAACAATGCAACATTAACAAGGATTGGAATATGTGATGGAGTAAGTGTTCTGAGCCAATTCATGCATAAACCTAGAGCACCTCACTTGGAAGCTGCTAAAAGAAATTTGAAGTATCTCAAAGGTACTCAAAATTAAGGACTTTACTTCCCATACACATCACATTTGGATATAAAGGTGTACTCAGATGCAGATTGGGCAGGATGTAAGGATGATAGAAGAAGTACTTCTGGATATTTATCTTTTGTAGGTGATAAACCTATTTCATGGTCTTCAAAGAAGCAACCAGCTGTTTCTCTATCTTCAACAGAGGCTGGATATAGGGGATTAGCAAATGTTACACAAGAAGCTATTTGGATTAGATTGCTATACACAGATTTGAGACTTCACACTCATTCACTTGTGATCTTTGGTGATAACAGTAGTTCTTTGCATCTTGCATCCAATCCAATTTATCATTCAAGAACCAAGCATATAGAAGTGCACTATCACTATGTTAGAGAGAAACTCTTGAGCAAGGAGATTCAATTAGCATATTTATCTACAAATATGCAATGTGCTGATTTGTTAACCAAAGCACTTGATGGTACTAAGCTTTGGAGGTTCAAAACCATGATTGGATTATAGGATATTCATGAAGACTAATGAAGCAATGCAAGCTAAGATGTTTGAATTGAGGGGGAATTGTTGGTGCAAATGTACAAGCCTTCACATTTGGCTTACCATGGAAGACTATATGTGGAAGCATTTGATGATTCATATGAACCATAGCTTGTAACACTTAATCATTTACCATTTGTAAAAGATTAAATCATTGAGAGAATCTTGTAAAATTCTATAACTTGTGGAGTTAGATAGGATATTGGTTACGACTTTATAATGAGAGAATAATTCCTAATTTAGAGAAGTCACTTTTTAGTTGGAGCCAAGTTTGAAATTCAAATTCAAACTTGGGAGAAATCTCTTATATAAAGATGTTTAAAAATCCCGTGAGGGTGTGGCTTCATTGAGAGCTCAAGTTTATTGATCATTTGTAGATTTTGAGTAGCGCACACTATAGCCTACTCACTCCACCATCATTGAGCATCATTACAATGCCAATGATCTTGTACAATCATGTGTTATAATACATATACTTCATTGGTCATCTCTATCTACTTCTCTGCTATGACTACTCACAATAGTGAGCTTTCTCTGATCATATCTCATCCAGTTCTCAATCATTTTTCATGATCTATAGCTTTTTATATCCAGCTCAAAGTCTACTTTATGCTATCAAAGTTTCAAAGCATTTGGTTTAGCCATCTGGGAGAAATCACCATCGGATTGCTCACTGGTCATCTATTGTTCAGTCCCTAAAAAGTTGGGGGTAACCTTTGGATTGCTAAACTTATTTCTCATTGCATAGTTGGTGATTTTAGTTGATTTCATTTGCAATAAACATTTATCTAAGCTAATTGAATGTCCTGAAAAGGAATTATATCAATTGTTACTTTATTGTGAACACTGAGGAAAAGAACCAGCAGGTGTATAGACCAAAATAACAAGTTTTGTGACACTAGCTATTCATGAAGTAATCAGTTTTGATTCAATTGTCTCAATCATCGAGTCCAAAGTACATAGATAATTTTTTGGTGTCATTTGCAAGCTAAAAGGGCCTACTATCAAACTCTAAAGTTATTTAGGATAGGTACAAAGCAGGTTTTGGGAGTATCACCTCATTTCCTTGAGGTATCCATCCATCTCTTTCAATAATGATCATCGTGAGAGAAATGTGAATGAAATAGACCGAGTTCTATTTCTATAGATTTCCCTCAACACTTCATCTACATCTATGGTAATGAACTCTCATAATTTCTACAATCATAATTGACTTATATATCCACAAATTCATAATTGGATAATGACAAATACCTTATTATTCACTTGCTTTATTAGTAATCTAATTATAATGATTAGCATTCCCTTGAAGGGAATATATGCTCAGTCATGTCTCACACTTTTTTTCCATTGCTTCCTCCATTCTTTTTTATCTTTTTTTGTATGAAGCTTCTATTTATCTTTGTCCATGCTTTTGCTTGACTTCATTACCCTTCATAGGCACCGATTTGTGATTGGTCTACACCAACAATCCAATGGTTAGTCTTCTACACCTCTATTTCGTTTCTCTCTACTAGTTACTAATCCATTAGTACCCATTTCTTTTGTTGGTCTCTCTAGAAGGAGAGGAGTATGGCCTAGATTTGTATAACTTTCTTTTTGTGACTCCTCTGGCTCTCTAAATTTGATCTTGGTTCTATCTAGGTATGCATATTTTCCCATTTCTTTTGGATTCTTCCTTGTTGACTCTGATGGATTTTTTCCAGCACCACTCACTAATGTTATACTTGCGACCGATGGCACCCATAGGTGAATTCTTAGTGTTGTTTGCAAGTGAAGTATCATGGCATTCAAAATCCGAGTTTCATTGATATTCAGGGTGTCAAGTATCATGATACTTATATTATCCATGCTATACTCAACTCTCTATCTAGTTTTGACTATTTAATACTAGGTTTCGGAATGAGGAAAACCCATTATCTTAACAATAATTTCTTTTTTTCCTCATCATACTTATTCTATCATAGTTACCACAATCTTCTATTCTCTATGATAAACATCAAAATTACTATCTGCATTACTTATTATTTCTTCTACCCTAAATCTTGGCCCAAATATGAACTCATTAAAGAACTGAAAAATGAATTTTAACTTCATATCACACTAACTGCTTCCATATCTATAACCATATTCGTAATTTAGTCAAACACTTCACCACATCAACATGTTCTCCTTCTTCATAGGATTTTTTGTATCTTCTTAAGAAAACTTCAAGTCACTACTACACTACAATCATAATAGAAGAAAACATATGCCAACAATGGAAGCCAAATCAATTATTCATATTAAGAAACTTTATGTCCACGAAGTAGGCACTACAGATTCTTTCCATTCTTCCACTAGTAAAGTTATTTCCTCTTTGGTATCTACAAACTACATAGAAAAGATGATTACATATTAGTGTTATGACCACATTGGTCTAGAGCTCTATCCAAATAACAAGTATTTGTATTTTAATAATTACATTGCATTACTAGTATCCCCTAACACTGGAACACACATTGGACTTGAACCATAGGCTTACTGAATTACTAAGGGAGATTTGATCGTTACCAAGATCGATCAACAGGTCCCAATTTGATACATACTCTTAAAAACAAATCTTTCAATTGGTAGGTTGCATCATCTACAATTAGTTGGAGGAAATTTCGTCTACATCATCCCAATTCCAGTTAAAAGTAGCATGTTCACCTTTTCTTCTACGATTTTTCTCTTCACCATGGTAACAAAATCTTTGTTGATCTTGGTAGCTTCCTCTAATTTCAACTTCAATTCATAAGTCTCCACAATCTTCTAATGTAGTAACTCATTAGTAATTGCTATCTACTTGTTCCCTAGAGCAATTGATTCCCTGATTTTGGCCAATTACCCTACAAAAGCTCAATTGGTTTGACAATGAAATGGGCTTGATCCAATAACTTTTCCAAATGTGATACTTGAAAAGTAAGTTGTTGCAGCACACCTATCATCTCTTTTGCTCTCTCATTAGTAGACACCATAGTGTCAATATTTACATCGCATCTTTATAAATTATCATGTTCACTACTAATAGATTTTCCAATTTAGCTTGCAAGTTTAATTGGATTGAATGATTGACAATATTGTTTTGGAGTGGTTGTTTTCTCCTATTGATCTTTAAACTTGTGCTCACATAAGGCTTTCCATTTCTTGTAATGGACCAAGAAAGCTCTCTATAAGTTTAGAATCCACTCAACTCCATGCTCAGCCTTAGTCAAGTGAGCTTTCAAGGCTTGCTAGCACTATGCATTAAAAGTTGATTTGTCTTTACATTGAGATGGTCATTTTCGTTCTACATTTCTCAAAATAAATCTTTTTCCTAGTGGAATTTTGAGCAACGGGTGGTCATATATGGGGACACATCTAGCACACGACTTGATCTTAGAACATAACTATTTGCAAGCCAAGTATGAATCGGACCATACAAACTTACGGTTGCTCCTTATTTCTTTCAGCTATGATAGAGTTTGGGTTACTTTTTGTAAATCAAGGGTAGACACAAGTAGTAAAAAAGTAGTGCCTTTCTACATGCTCCATCACCTCATTTTCTTTTTGCCGATCTGCATCCTCCCTTTGTTTATGCTCTTCGTCAATAACCCGATCTTCCTTAGCTTCCAATTCTACTCTTCTATTATACCCTTATTCTTCTCCTCCTCTTTGAACTCCTTCTTTGTCTCCTTCCTAGCTTGAAATGGTGCTTCAGACTCAACTACATGATGCTCCTTCTCTACTTTTCTCCACTTTGTGGATTTATTTTGGTGTTTAACTTCTCTCTATTTTTTTGTCAATGTCTCAAATAATTCATCATCCAAAATGCATATGGTATTTTGGCGTGTCATAAGACTTTGTTTCGAGAATGACAATTGCAAGATGACTCCTAACTTTGCGTGAAAAATCCCTCTCTTACCTAACTGTGGCATGATCCACTTAACATAAATCCTCAACAATCTAAACAAGGACTAAACCTAATTGACATGGGCATGTACCATCTTAGATATCATGAATGGAATAGTCACACCAAATATTTTTTTTGGAGGTTCAGTGCATGTACCAAAAATCAATGCATAGAATAATGTGTTTTTTTTCTCCAATTCAATTTCCTTGTATTAATTTAACATTGGCAGCCCAAAGAGTCCGGTCATCAACTCAACATTAACCTTATTGTAGGTCATCATTCCATTGTTGGAAAATAGTAACTTCTAAGAAATAACTTCATGGATAGTGTCACTATGCCACTAGTGCCACCACCCAAATATGTTTCAATTATGGTGCATATGTTGGACCTTGATGAATCTCATGTAGCAATGATATGGTTTGGCTATGAGGTTGCATCTTTAATGAGCCTATCATTGCAAAGTGCACGTGCCTCCTCTTAGCAAACTAATACATGAGATCTTATGGGATATGGGTTGGAGTTTTGATGGTTAGCTTTGAGATAGATTTTTTGGGCTACAAAAGCCATGGCTATCATCAAAACACAGAAACCAATGAGTTCAAGAAGCAATGGTGATCTAAACTTAGCAAGAAAAGAAGAAAAAATTTGGGTAGGTGGGTTTTATATGACACAATTTGATATATGGGCCAATTTAAACACATTTACATGTGGACACATGAATAATCTTCAACCATAATAAGTGACTCAAAAACATCTCACACATTTCCATCATAAGCCAAAGATGGTGTCTCATATCATTAATTTTCTCAAGCAAGCCCACAGTCTGATGTAAATGAGTGGAAATTCATTATTGCATGCAGCACCACACCTATATGCCTTGAGGACCTAACATACTATGTGGATTTTCCTAGGAAGGAATGGTAATATTCCACTATGTATCTTTGCAGGAAGGATCCAACTGAAATGAATACTTCGTGTTTTTCTTTGTTACCTTCCTAGTCCAATTGTTCATACTTGTATAGTCTCCATTTGGACCTAGTCACCACCATAGACAATCACCAATTAAGGGTCTTTAATCCGAAAGTGGAAGGGCCCATTTTAACATAGATTTGAAAGGAACCAGTCCACCATATTTTGAGCTTGGAGACCTTTCTTTTCATCTTCAAATTGAAGAATAGCACCAAATCCCCAACCTAGAAGAAAGAGTGCATAGATTCTGGCCATGCCATGTGTAAATTGTACCTCTGAAATCAACAAAAAACGATATTAGTCTTCCTCTAAATACCATGAAGGCATCTAGTATTCTAATAAATCCTCTAGTAGTAGACAATATTTTATTACAACTCAAAATATTAATATGAACATTTCACAAGGATCAATCACTTTCATTCCATGTGATAACCTAAATGGGTTAAAGCCAATGGCTGCTTTAAACATGGTACAATATGCCCAAAGCAACATTGGTAATAATTGATCCCACTTTCATGTATGTCCTATAATCATCTCTTGCATCATCTGGAGAAGGACCTTGTTGGTGTTCTCTATCAAACTATTAGCCCAAGGGTAGTATGTAAATTGAATTTATGATTGGTTCGGTAACATTTGGTTATGGATCTCATGAATTGATTTAAAGGCATGTGCCTTGATCTAATACCATTTGTAGCCCAAACTTCCAAAAAACGTTGTTGTAGTAGGACCATGACTACACTCCTGGCATTCAAATTTCTTAGGGCCTAAGCTTCAACCTATCAAGTTACATAGCTTGTATGGGTCATAAACAAATATTTTTCTTGAGCATTTGGATAGAGAGTGAATGGGCCAAATGAAGCCAAGGCCCACTTCTAAAATGGCTCTAGTAAAATGATAGGAAGAAGCCAAAATCAATAATAACTTTGGGTTTGCAGTTCTCTGGTAAGGATCACATTCCAAAAGTGCATCACAAACATCCTTGTGCATAGTACGTGGACCACAATAAAACATTCTATTAAGTTTTTCTAACTATTATGTCTACCCCAAAGTTTCCAATAACTACCCCTATGTGTGCTTCGAGTATGATAGCCAAACCTTTGTGCAATGGCACACAATAAATTCAGGCTCCAATCAAATCTTTGTAGTAGAATTGATTCAATATTAACTAGAACTAGCTACTATAGAAATCCAACTTCTTCTTAGCCACTTTAGATAAATCAATTGGCATCATTCCATTTACCAAGAAGACCATCATTTGCTGATATAATGGGCGCTTGGTCATATCAAAATCTAGATCTCATTGAACCACATATAGTGCTACATCAATAAAGGAATCATCCATGCCATATGATGTCTTACAACAACATAAGCATAATAAAAGATTGGCCACAAGACAATAACTTCTTCGGTGATGGATCATTTCATAATCAAAAGTGTGTAGTAGTAAAACCTATCATGATAATATATCAAGCAATGGTTGATGCTTAACCAAAGACAATAATGTCAAGTGGTATCTGCACATGTTCACTCCATTGGTTGGACCATTTGCCTCTCAAGGCTAGGGGTGTTGGTTCAATCCTTGTAGGGTGTAGTTTGATAACCTATCACTACTTGGTTGGTGAAATGTCAAACCAACCCCTTCAACGGAGCATTGGTCATTCGAGCTATGCAGCTCAAGCTAGTCATCTCATTTGACCTTAGGCCCATCCCTTCCCATTGTCTACCTTAGCAAGCTTTTTGACTTTGTATCCTAGTAGTTTCTAGGATTATAACCCCTTTTTTGTGGGATTTAAGGGGCCCCATGGGTGTTACAACCCCAATATTCATTGTACTTTCAATCAATTCAAGCTAAATCGGTGGACCAAATCTTAATGGTGAACATAAAAAATGAACTTTTGTCCAAGAAAATAGTGGTTCTTTACATAATATATCTTTCAATAACCAATTAATTCTTCTTGACAACCTACAACTAGCATAGCAGATAGTTTGGTACCATGTATCTACTTGCTCTCTACATGAAGACACTACCTATTGTAATATCACACATGTATATGAATACATGGAAATTCCGCACCAATCGGAGCCCACATAAGACGCTTAAGTACTTGAAGGCTCATGCGTAAACTTTGGTCTAGTAGGACTCTTTTGATGGTATATGCACTAGCTAGTTCAAACGTATTTCAATGTGAAACAAGCACCATAAATGGAATCCATGGAAATGGATCGAGCCCAAAATTTGTAGGACATCTTGGGGAGAACTTAGAATGGGAGCCTATAAAATCACCTTTATTTTATAAGGCTCTATCACAGTGCCTTATTTTGAAATAAAGTAGCCTAAAATATTTTTACACTTAACCATAAAATCTCACTTGGCTGGATTCAAACAAAGATGCACTTCGTGACATTTACCAAAGAACAATCAAAGCTAGCCCAAATGATCAATCATGGAATTGGATATTGAGAAATAATCAAGAAAGACATGCATGAGGTCTCTGCTATACCAAGAAAAGATCTCTTGCATGCATGGTTTGAAGGTTTACATGCATTGTGAAACTGGAACCACATGAAGTTACAAGAATACGCTCCCAATTAGTGATAAAATCTATATTTAGGATATCCTAGCTAGCAATTTGGAGTTGATTGTACCTACTAAAACCATCAAGAAACATTGTGTCCAAAAAGGTCAATGGGAAGAGATATGGCACTATAGCAATATTTAATTTAAAATAATCAACAGAAATCCTTAATTGCTTATTCTTCCTAAGGACTATTAGAATGTGTGGGATTCACTCTTCGTACTCAATGTAAGGATAACTAGACCTTCTATAGTTCATCCATCTCTTTCTTGGATAATTTATCATAGTTGAGGTTCATAGGATATCTATGTTGGATTATAAGTGGTGCATCTTACTTAAGTTGAATCGGATGTTTCTATAGTCTGGGGTCTAGGCTTCACACATCCGTGCAACCTTATGTAGTGGGATCTTTGAAGTCTTGTAATAGGGTCCAAAAGTCTCATCAATAGGTCTACACAAAGTTTGATCAAATGTGAATTTTCTTCCATACCTATGTTATAGTTTTGATCTTGTCTTCAATTGTATGAATGCTCGATTGAAATTTTTCTTGATTTGGTTCATCAAAATTTCTTCCTTCAACCCCCTCTTCTAGTTGGTGATTGGCCCTACTCATTCCACCACTACACTAGGTCATAGATACTCTAAAATAATTTCATTAAGATCCACCACTATGATTGGCCATAAATCCATGTTGATCTCCAATAACGAGCTTCCTTGTCATCATCAAGCCCATTTATCATATGCATAAATTCTACAATCTCTAGTCTCTAACATGAGATTATGAATATGTCTGATCTAATGGTACTATATACTTTTACTATCCTCAAAAAAAGACTAGAGTCTATGACACCAATCTTGTGTTTCCTCAGCGTAATTTAGCCAAGACCTTCGAAACAATAAGTTGTATTCATCTGACAATCATAGGAGCTCTATTCTTACAAAAGTCATTTTAAAAGTAATAGTGCACCTAGATAGGTATATCTTTTATTTGTGAAATTAGTTTGAATTGGGATTGGCCAGCCATACAGATAAAAAGTGGTGTGTGACTAAATGCACATCGACCTCTTCCAATGAAAGATTGGTAACAATGACATATTTACATGAAAGTTACCATGAATTAGGGGATTTCTAGATCAGCTTATTCTAGTACCATACAATGTTCAAGGACATTGTAGTGTCAACTAACAAAGAGCATTTTGCTTGTGGTTGTTGATCATTTTGCTTGTGGTTGTTGTACTACTATGATCTTTTGCTCACCAAAGAGTGTAAAATTTTAATGAGCATTGAACCAAATTCTATCTAAATTTTGGCACCCAGGCCAAGAAGTGACCTAACGGTACCTAGATTGGCAATTGGATCAGTATCTTCCAATAGTCATCATCAAAGCTAGCCCAAATGATCAAAGCTAGCCCAAATGATCAAAGCTAGCCCAAATGATCAATCATGGAATTGGATATTGAGAAATAATCAAGAAAGACATGCATGAGGTCTCTGCTATACCAAGAAAAGATATCTTGCATGCATGGTTTGAAGGTTTACATGCATTGTGAAACTGGAACCACATGAAGTTACAAGAATACGCTCCCAATTAGTGATAAAATCTATATTTAGGATATCCTAGCTAGCAATTTGGAGTTGATTGTACCTACTAAAACCATCAAGAAACATTGTGTCCAAAAAGGTCAATGGGAAGAGATATGGCACTATAGCAATATTTAATTTAAAATAATCAACAAAAATCCTTAATTGCTTATTCTTCCTAAGGACTATTAGAATGTGTGGGATTCACTCTTCGTACTCAATGTAAGGATAACTAGACCTTCTATAGTTCATCCATCTCTTTCTTGGATAATTTATCATAGTTGAGGTTCATAGGATATCTATGTTGGATTATAAGTGGTGCATCTTACTTAAGTTGAATCGGATGTTTCTATAGTCTGGGGTCTAGGCTTCACACATCCGTGCAACCTTATGTAGTGGGATCTTTGAAGTCTTGTAATAGGGTCCAAAAGTCTCATCAATAGGTCTACACAAAGTTTGATCAAATGTGAATTTTCTTCCATACCTATGTTATAGTTTTGATCTTGTCTTCAATTGTATGAATGCTCGATTGAAATTTTTCTTGATTTGGTTCATCAAAATTTCTTCCTTCAACCCCCTCTTCTAGTTGGTGATTGGCCCTACTCATTCCACCACTACACTAGGTCATAGATACTCTAAAATAATTTCATTAAGATCCACCACTATGATTGGCCATAAATCCATGTTGATCTCCAATAACGAGCTTCCTTGTCATCATCAAGCCCATTTATCATATGCATAAATTCTACAATCTCTAGTCTCTAACATGAGATTATGAATATGTCTGATCTAATGGTACTATATACTTTTACTATCCTCAAAAAAAGACTAGAGTCTATGACACCAATCTTGTGTTTCCTCAGCGTAATTTAGCCAAGACCTTCGAAACAATAAGTTGTATTCATCTGACAATCATAGGAGCTCTATTCTTACAAAAGTCATTTTAAAAGTAATAGTGCACCTAGATAGGTATATCTTTTATTTGTGAAATTAGTTTGAATTGGGATTGGCCAGCCATACAGATAAAAAGTGGTGTGTGACTAAATGCACATCGACCTCTTCCAATGAAAGATTGGTAACAATGACATATTTACATGAAAGTTACCATGAATTAGGGGATTTCTAGATCAGCTTATTCTAGTACCATACAATGTTCAAGGACATTGTAGTGTCAACTAACAAAGAGCATTTTGCTTGTGGTTGTTGATCATTTTGCTTGTGGTTGTTGTACTACTATGATCTTTTGCTCACCAAAGAGTGTAAAATTTTAATGAGCATTGAACCAAATTCTATCTAAATTTTGGCACCCAGGCCAAGAAGTGACCTAACGGTACCTAGATTGGCAATTGGATCAGTATCTTCCAATAGTCATCATCAAAGCTAGCCCAAATGATCAAAGCTAGCCCAAATGATCAAAGCTAGCCCAAATGATCAATCATGGAATTGGATATTGAGAAATAATCAAGAAAGACATGCATGAGGTCTCTGCTATACCAAGAAAAGATATCTTGCATGCATGGTTTGAAGGTTTACATGCATTGTGAAACTGGAACCACATGAAGTTACAAGAATACGCTCCCAATTAGTGATAAAATCTATATTTAGGATATCCTAGCTAGCCATTTGGAGTTGATTGTACCTACTAAAACCATCAAGAAACATTGTGTCCAAAAAGGTCAATGGGAAGAGATATGGCACTATAGCAATATTTAATTTAAAATAATCAACAAAAATCCTTAATTGCTTATTCTTCCTAAGGACTATTAGAATGTGTGGGATTCACTCTTCGTACTCAATGTAAGGATAACTAGACCTTCTATAGTTCATCCATCTCTTTCTTGGATAATTTATCATAGTTGAGGTTCATAGGATATCTATGTTGGATTATAAGTGGTGCATCTTACTTAAGTTGAATCGGATGTTTCTATAGTCTGGGGTCTAGGCTTCACACATCCGTGCAACCTTATGTAGTGGGATCTTTGAAGTCTTGTAATAGGGTCCAAAAGTCTCATCAATAGGTCTACACAAAGTTTGATCAAATGTGAATTTTCTTCCATACCTATGTTATAGTTTTGATCTTGTCTTCAATTGTATGAATGCTCGATTGAAATTTTTCTTGATTTCGTTCATCAAAATTTCTTCCTTCAACCCCCTCTTCTAGTTGGTGATTGGCCCTACTCATTCCACCACTACACTAGGTCATAGATACTCTAAAATAATTTCATTAAGATCCACCACTATGATTGGCCATAAATCCATGTTGATCTCCAATAACGAGCTTCCTTGTCATCATCAAGCCCATTTATCATATGCATAAATTCTACAATCTCTAGTCTCTAACATGAGATTATGAATATGTCTGATCTAATGGTACTATATACTTTTACTATCCTCAAAAAAAGACTAGAGTCTATGACACCAATCTTGTGTTTCCTCAGCCTAATTTAGCCAAGACCTTCGAAACAATAAGTTGTATTCATCTGACAATCATAGGAGCTCTATTCTTACAAAAGTCATTTTAAAAGTAATAGTGCACCTAGATAGGTATATCTTTTATTTGTGAAATTAGTTTGAATTGGGATTGGCCAGCCATACAGATAAAAAGTGGTGTGTGACTAAATGCACATCGACCTCTTCCAATGAAAGATTGGTAACAATGACATATTTACATGAAAGTTACCATGAATTAGGGGATTTCTAGATCAGCTTATTCTAGTACCATACAATGTTCAAGGACATTGTAGTGTCAACTAACAAAGAGCATTTTGCTTGTGGTTGTTGATCATTTTGCTTGTGGTTGTTGTACCACTATGATCTTTTGCTCACCAAAGAGTGTAAAATTTTAATGAGCATTGAACCAAATTCTATCTAAATTTTGGCACCCAGGCCAAGAAGTCACCTAACGGTACCTAGATTGGCAATTGGATCAGTATCTTCCAATAGTCATCATCAAAGCTAGCCCAAATGATCAAAGCTAGCCCAAATGATCAATCATGGAATTGGATATTGAGAAATAATCAAGAAAGACATGCATGAGGTCTCTGCTATACCAAGAAAAGATCTCTTGCATGCATGGTTTGATGGTTTACATGCATTGTGAAACTGGAACCACATGAAGTTACAAGAATACGCTCCCAATTAGTGATAAAATCTATATTTAGGATATCCTAGCTAGCTATTTGGAGTTGATTGTACCTACTAAAACCATCAAGAAACATTGTGTCCAAAAAGGTCAATGGGAAGAGATATGGCACTATAGCAATATTTAATTTAAAATGATCAACAGAAATCCTTAATTGCTTATTCTTCCTAAGGACTATTAGAATGTGTGGGATTCACTCTTCGTACTCAATGTAAGGATAACTAGACCTTCTATAGTTCATCCATCTCTTTCTTGGATAATTTATCATAGTTGAGGTTCATAGGATATCTATGTTGGATTATAAGTGGTGCATCTTACTTAAGTTGAATCGGATGTTTCTATAGTCTGGGGTCTAGGCTTCACACATCCGTGCAACCTTATGTAGTGGGATCTTTGAAGTCTTGTAATAGGGTCCAAAAGTCTCATCAATAGGTCTACACAAAGTTTGATCAAATGTGAATTTTCTTCCATACCTATGTTATAGTTTTGATCTTGTCTTCAATTGTATGAATGCTCGATTGAAATTTTTCTTGATTTGGTTCATCAAAATTTCTTCCTTCAACGCCCTCTTCTAGTTGGTGATTGGCCCTACTCATTACACCACTACACTAGGTCATAGATACTCTAAAATAATTTCATTAAGATCCACCACTATGATTGGCCATAAATCCATGTTGATCTCCAATAACGAGCTTCCTTGTCATCATCAAGCCCATTTATCATATGCATAAATTCTACAATCTCTAGTCTCTAACATGAGATTATGAATATGTCTGATCTAATGGTACTATATACTTTTACTATCCTCAAAAAAAGACTAGAGTCTATGACACCAATCTTGTGTTTCCTCAGCGTAATTTAGCCAAGACCTTCGAAACAATAAGTTGTATTCATCTGACAATCATAGGAGCTCTATTCTTACAAAAGTCATTTTAAAAGTCATAGTGCACCTAGATAGGTATATCTTTTATTTGTGAAATTAGTTTGAATTGGGATTGGCCAGCCATACAGATAAAAAGTGGTGTGTGACTAAATGCACATCGACCTCTTCCAATGAAAGATTGTTAACAATGACATATTTACATGAAAGTTACCATGAATTAGGGGATTTCTAGATCAGCTTATTCTAGTACCATACAATGTTCAAGGACATTGTAGTGTCAACTAACAAAGAGCATTTTGCTTGTGGTTGTTGATCATTTTGCTTGTGGTTGTTGTACCACTATGATCTTTTGCTCACCAAAGAGTGTAAAATTTTAATGAGCATTGAACCAAATTCTATCTAAATTTTGGCACCTAGGCCAAGAAGTCACCTAACGGTACCTAGATTGGCAATTGGATCAGTATCTTCCAATAGTCATCATCAAAGCTAGCCCAAATGATCAAAGCTAGCCCAAATGATCAATCATGGAATTGGATATTGAGAAATAATCAAGAAAGACATGCATGAGGTCTCTGCTATACCAAGAAAAGATCTCTTGCATGCATGGTTTGAAGGTTTACATGCATTGTGAAACTGGAACCACATGAAGTTACAAGAATAGGCTCCCAATTAGTGATAAAATCTATATTTAGGATATCCTAGCTAGCAATTTGGAGTTGATTGTACCTACTAAAACCATCAAGAAACATTGTGTCCAAAAAGGTCAATGGGAAGAGATATGGCACTATAGCAATATTTAATTTAAAATAATCAACAGAAATCCTTAATTGCTTATTCTCCCTAAGGACTATTAGAATGTGTGGGATTCACTCTTCGTACTCAATGTAAGGATAACTAGACCTTCTATAGTTCATCCATCTCTTTCTTGGATAATTTATCATAGTTGAGGTTCATAGGATATCTATGTTGGATTATAAGTGGTGCATCTTACTTAAGTTGAATCGGATGTTTCTATAGTCTGGGGTCTAGGCTTCACACATCCGTGCAACCTTATGTAGTGGGATCTTTGAAGTCTTGTAATAGGGTCCAAAAGTCTCATCAATAGGTCTACACAAAGTTTGATCAAATGTGAATTTTCTTCCATACCTATGTTATAGTTTTGATCTTGTCTTCAATTGTATGAATGCTCGATTGAAATTTTTCTTGATTTGGTTCATCAAAATTTCTTCCTTCAACCCCCTCTTCTAGTTGGTGATTGGCCCTACTCATTCCACCACTACACTAGGTCATAGATACTCTAAAATAATTTCATTAAGATCCACCACTATGATTGGCCATAAATCCATGTTGATCTCCAATAACGAGCTTCCTTGTCATCATCAAGCCCATTTATCATATGCATAAATTCTACAATCTCTAGTCTCTAACATGAGATTATGAATATGTCTGATCTAATGGTACTATATACTTTTAGTATCCTCAAAAACAGACTAGAGTCTATGACACCAATCTTGTGTTTCCTCAGCGTAATTTAGCCAAGACCTTCGAAACAATAAGTTGTATTCATCTGACAATCATAGGAGCTCTATTCTTACAAAATTCATTTTAAAAGTAATAGTGCAGCTAGATAGGTATATCTTTTATTTGTGAAATTAGTTTGAATTGGGATTGGCCAGCCATAGAGATAAAAAGTGGTGTGTGACTAAATGCACATCGACCTCTTCCAATGAAAGATTGGTAACAATGACATATTTACATGAAAGTTACCATGAATTAGGGGATTTCTAGATCAGCTTATTCTAGTACCATACAATGTTCAAGGACATTGTAGTGTCAACTAACAAAGAGCATTTTGCTTGTGGTTGTTGATCATTTTGCTTGTGGTTGTTGTACCACTATGATCTTTTGCTCACCAAAGAGTGTAAAATTTTAATGAGCATTGAACCAAATTCTATCTAAATTTTGGCACCCAGGCCAAGAAGTCACCTAACGGTACCTAGATTGGCAATTGGATCAGTATCTTCCAATAGTCATCATCAAAGCTAGCCCAAATGATCAAAGCTAGCCCAAATGATCAATCATGGAATTGGATATTGAGAAATAATCAAGAAAGACATGCATGAGGTCTCTGCTATACCAAGAAAAGATATCTTGCATGCATGGTTTGAAGGTTTACATGCATTGTGAAACTGGAACCACATGAAGTTACAAGAATACGCTCCCAATTAGTGATAAAATCTATATTTAGGATATCCTAGCTAGCCATTTGGAGTTGATTGTACCTACTAAAACCATCAAGAAACATTGTGTCCAAAAAGGTCAATGGGAAGAGATATGGCACTATAGCAATATTTAATTTAAAATGATCAACAGAAATCCTTAATTGCTTATTCTTCCTAAGGACTATTAGAATGTGTGAGATTCACTCTTCGTACTCAATGTAAGGATAACTAGACCTTCTATAGTTCATCCATCTCTTTCTTGGATAATTTATCATAGTTGAGGTTCATAGGATATCTATGTTGGATTATAAGTGGTGCATCTTACTTAAGTTGAATCGGATGTTTCTATAGTCTGGGGTCTAGGCTTCACACATCCGTGCAACCTTATGTAGTGGGATCTTTGAAGTCTTGTAATAGGGTCCAAAAGTCTCATCAATAGGTCTACACAAAGTTTGATCAAATGTGAATTTTCTTCCATACCTATGTTATAGTTTTGATCTTGTCTTCAATTGTATGAATGCTCGATTGAAATTTTTCTTGATTTGGTTCATCAAAATTTCTTCCTTCAACCCCCTCTTCTAGTTGGTGATTGGCCCTACTCATTCCACCACTACACTAGGTCATAGATACTCTAAAATAATTTCATTAAGATCCACCACTATGATTGGCCATAAATCCATGTTGATCTCCAATAACGAGCTTCCTTGTCATCATCAAGCCCATTTATCATATGCATAAATTCTACAATCTCTAGTCTCTAACATGAGATTATGAATATGTCTGATCTAATGGTACTATATACTTTTACTATCCTCAAAAAAAGACTAGAGTCTATGACACCAATCTTGTGTTTCCTCAGCGTAATTTAGCCAAGACCTTCGAAACAATAAGTTGTATTCATCTGACAATCATAGGAGCTCTATTCTTACAAAAGTCATTTTAAAAGTAATAGTGCACCTAGATAGGTATATCTTTTATTTGTGAAATTAGTTTGAATTGGGATTGGCCAGCCATACAGATAAAAAGTGGTGTGTGACTAAATGCACATCGACCTCTTCCAATGAAAGATTGGTAACAATGACATATTTACATGAAAGTTACCATGAATTAGGGGATTTCTAGATCAGCTTATTCTAGTACCATACAATGTTCAAGGACATTGTAGTGTCAACTAACAAAGAGCATTTTGCTTGTGGTTGTTGATGATTTTGCTTGTGGTTGTTGTACCACTATGATCTTTTGCTCACCAAAGAGTGTAAAATTTTAATGAACATTGAGCCAAATTCTATCTAAATTTTGGCACCCAGGCCAAGAAGTCACCTAACGGTACCTAGATTGGCAATTGGATCAGTATCTTCCAATAGTCATCATCAGAGCTAGCCCAAATGATCAAAGCTAGCCCAAATGATCAATCATGGAATTGGATATTGAGAAATAATCAAGAAAGACATGCATGAGGTCTCTGCTATACCAAGAAAAGATCTCTTGCATGCATGGTTTGAAGGTTTACATGCATTGTGAAACTGGAACCACATGAAGTTACAAGAATACGCTCCCAATTAGTGATAAAATCTATATTTAGGATATCCTAGCTAGCCATTTGGAGTTGATTGTACCTACTAAAACCATCAAGAAACATTGTGTCCAAAAAGGTCAATGGGAAGAGATATGGCACTATAGCAATATTTAATTTTAAATAATCAACAGAAATCCTTAATTGCTTATTCTTCCTAAGGACTATTAGAATGTGTGGGATTCACTCTTCGTACTCAATGTAAGGATAACTAGACCTTCTATAGTTCATCCATCTCTTTCTTGGATAATTTATCATAGTTGAGGTTCATAGGATATCTATGTTGGATTATAAGTGGTGCATCTTACTTAAGTTGAATCGGATGTTTCTATAGTCTGGGGTCTAGGCTCCACACATCTGTGCAGCCTTATGTAGTGGGATCTTTGAAGTCTTGTAATAGGGTCGAAAAGTCTCATCAATAGGTCTACACAAAGTTTGATCAAATGTGAATTTTCTTCCATACCTATGTTATAGTTTTGATCTTGTCTTCAATTGTATGAATGCTCGATTGAAATTTTTCTTGATTTGGTTCATCAAAATTTCTTCCTTCAACCCCCTCTTCTAGTTGGTGATTGGCCCTACTCATTCCACCACTACACTAGGTCATAGATACTCTAAAATAATTTCAGTAAGATCCACCACTATGATTGGCCATAAATCCATGTTGATCTCCAATAACGAGCTTCCTTGTCATCATCAAGCCCATTTATCATATGCATAAATTCTACAATCTCTAGTCTCTAACATGAGATTATGAATATGTCTGATCTAATGGTACTATATACTTTTACTATCCTCAAAAAAAGACTAGAGTCTATGACACCAATCATGTGTTTCCTCAGCGTAATTTAGCCAAGACCTTCGAAACAATAAGTTGTATTCATCTGACAATCATAGGAGCTCTATTCTTACAAAAGTCATTTTAAAAGTAATAGTGCACCTAGATAGGTATATCTTTTATTTGTGAAATTAGTTTGAATTGGGATTGGCCAGCCATACAGATAAAAAGTGGTGTGTGACTAAATGCACATCGACCTCTTCCAATGAAAGATTGGTAACAATGACATATTTACATGAAAGTTACCATGAATTAGGGGATTTCTAGATCAGCTTATTCTAGTACCATACAATGTTCAAGGACATTGTAGTGTCAACTAACAAAGAGCATTTTGCTTGTGGTTGTTGATCATTTTGCTTGTGGTTGTTGTACCACTATGATCTTTTGCTCACCAAAGAGTGTAAAATTTTAATGAACATTGAACCAAATTCTATCTAAATTTTGGCACCCAGGCCAAGAAGTCACCTAACGGTACCTAGATTGGCAATTGGATCTGTATCTTCCAATAGTCATCATCAAAGCTAGCCCAAATGATCAAAGCTAGCCCAAATGATCAATCATGGAATTGGATATTGAGAAATAATCAAGAAAGACATGCATGAGGTCTCTGCTATACCAAGAAAAGATCTCTTGCATGCATGGTTTGAAGGTTTACATGCATTGTGAAACTGGAACCACATGAAGTTACAAGAATACGCTCCCAATTAGTGATAAAATCTATATTTAGGATATCCTAGCTAGCCATTTGGAGTTGATTGTACCTACTAAAACCATCAAGAAACATTGTGTCCAAAAAGGTCAATGGGAAGAGATATGGCACTATAGCAATATTTAATTTAAAATAATCAACAGAAATCCTTAATTGCTTATTCTTCCTAAGGACTATTAGAATGTGTGGGATTCACTCTTTGTACTCAATGTAAGGATAACTAGACCTTCTATAGTTCATCCATCTCTTTCTTGGATAATTTATCATAGTTGAGGTTCATAGGATATCTATGTTGGATTATAAGTGGTGCATCTTACTTATGTTGAATCGGATGTTTCTATAGTCTGGGGTCTAGGCTTCACACATCTGTGCAGCCTTATGTAGTGGGATCTTTGAAGTCTTGTAATAGGGTCCAAAAGTCTCATGAATAGGTCTACACAAAGTTTGATCAAATGAGAATTTTCTTCCATACCTATGTTATAGTTTTGATCTTGTCTTCAATTGTATGAATGCTCGATTGAAATTTTTCTTGATTTGGTTCATCAAAATTTCTTCCTTCAACCCCCTCTTCTAGTTGGTGATTGGCCCTACTCATTCCACCACTACACTAGGTCATAGATACTCTAAAATAATTTCATTAAGATCCACCACTATGATTGGCCATAAATCCATGTTGATCTCCAATAACGAGCTTCCTTGTCATCATCAAGCCCATTTATCATATGCATAAATTCTACAATCTCTAGTCTCTAACATGAGATTATGAATATGTCTGATCTAATGGTACTATATACTTTTACTATCTTCTAACTCCAAGCGAATACATCTCTGTATTCTCTTAGCAAGGCAATTAACGCATGCTCTTCTTCCTCTGTTAGGTCATGGCCTATGTACGTGCATCTCTCCTCTCCTTCTTCTAGGGCCACTACTATTTTCTTGGTGGTTTCTTTGTTATCATAGGCCTCTCCTGATTGTGCCTCTCGTTTCGGCATTCTGATCATGACTCTCCTGTCATCTATCTCATACTTCTTAAAATTTTCTGGGACCTCAAACAAAGCTTCTTCCTCTTCTGGTGAGACTTCTCTCTTCTTTCGTTTCTTCCCTTCTTCCTTCGGGGTCACATGTGTTGCTAATCTTACAACAATTGTAAGCTCTCCATGCCTCTGGGGTTGAAATTCTACTTCATGGAAGTATTCTTCATCTGATGCAAATGGTGGGTCCATAATGATTGACTCTAGATCGGAGTCACTTGCATCCTCAAATGCATCAGGGCTAGGTTCGCATTCTTCTAGAACTGCCCCTCCCATGATTGGCTCTATGGAGAAGACTGAAATGTCATAGCCATCCTCATCACAGTGAGGTGTCCATTGTTCCTCATTGATGGCTACATCCATTGTTGCTAGGATTTCTACCCAGCCATGGGGTTCAAATTCCTCATCAGGAAAGACTACAGGTGCATAGGCTGGGTCTTGGATTGATCTATGGGTTTCTTTCGCACCTACCTCTCTGGCCTTCTCTCTCTTCTCTTCTTCTACTGCTACCTTGCACATCCATAAGTGGGTGTCTTCATGCATCCATGAGGATCCTGATCCTATGGAATGCACCGATTCCGTATCATCTTTGGCTCTATGGATGGGATTCCATTGGATAGGAGGTACATCTCTATGAGAGTAATCTTTGAGATTTACTTTGGTTGTAACACCTAGGTGTTGCAAATACAAGGAGTTGGTTCCCCAGTCCTGTACCACTTGCAACTGTCGCATAAATGGTCTTCCCAAAATCATCTCATAGGCATGATTTTTGCTAAAGTCACATATAGCAAATGTATGCTCAAACTCGACACCACAAGTGGTGAGAGTTATTCCTTCTAGCAATCCTAAGGGTCTCTCAATATGACCATCTGCCATCTGCAATTTCATTCTCGTTGGCCTGAGTGCTGGCTTGCCCCAATGCTTCCATAGGGAAGTGGTGGCAATTGCAACTCCTGCACCTGAGTCCAAAATTGCCTTGGTGGTGTACTCCTGGTAGGTAATGGGAAGATAGGTGTTCCCTTCTTCACCTTCACACATATCTCCTATCTTATCCAAGGGTATCTCTGGTACTGTCCTATGTGATCCTACCTGGGAACAAGGTTTTGCTATCTCTGGTACTTGTTTGGCTACATGTTTCCATAATTCAGGTCTAACCTTGAGTAGCTCTTCTAACTTGAGATTGCACTACACTTTAGTGTTTTTTACTACCTCTGTGTTCCTAGGTAAGACTGAGTCTTCGTTTCTTACCATGACTGTAGGTGCTCTCATACAAGTAGACTTAGCTTCCTATGGGCCTCTGAAGTGGGGTAATTCTTGTAGAGAGTTAGACTCAAAGTCTAACCTTTCCTGAGATTGGGTGCTCTCCTGCTCCTCGTAAATGGATGGGATATCTTGTGGGAATTGGTCATGTGCATCATCCACAAGTTCAATAGGAGGAGGGACTTCACTCTCTTTAGCCCATTTGTCTTCTTGAATCTCGCGTAGGAATTCTGGTGTGAACCGATTCATAGAAGATGATGTGTCTGGCTCCGTAGAGTTAGGCACATAGGCTTCAGGCACATAGGCTTTCTGGGCAGGAAGACTTGCTCTTTCACTTGCCTTGTCCTTATGTCGGGAGGTGGGTTCCTTCTCTGATTGTGCAATCAGCTTCTCTATTCTTTCTAACAGTCCATCAAAGTGCAACTGTGTCTTAGCTGAACTAGAGATGTTAAATAGGCGACTGGCCTCAAACATGGTCTGAGCCAATTCCACCATTTTGGCACAAATTTTAGTTCGTTCAAGCTCTAATTCTGCTCTTGGGTAACATTTTTCATGATCAGTTATGTTTGGCCCTTCTTGGATTCTGGCCTGATATGCTTTAAGCATCATATTAAGGTCTTCAGGAGTGGGATCTGCTAGGACTGATCCTACTCTAGGGGGTGGTGGAATTAGTTGAGGCGGGTCGGAAGGTGGCGGGTCGGAAGGTGGCGGGTCGGATGGAGTTGGGAATGGTGGAGGTGGAGTAGTGTGAGAGGGAGTTTGAGATGTGAGTTCAGTTATCCTGGCCTTTGTTTCTCTGAGGCTTTCCTCGAGTTCACTCATGTTTTTTGCCCATTGCCTTTTCATTCTTTCACGGATATCTCTCCAAGCTCTAGTCCTCTTCTTTGTCATGCTCTCTGTTTCACTAGCCTCTGGGTTCTTTTCCTGGTTTACCCCTGACTTTGATCCCCCTGGGTATGGTCAAAAATACCCTATCTGAAAATCAACGCATTATCTTTATAAAAAACAGTTGAGGGCGTGTAGTATATGCCACGAGCTTTCCAACAAGCCCTAGAGCTCAAAAAATTGATTTCGTATGAAAAAGTTATGACTGTTCAGGGTTTAGAGGGTTAAGACAGGATTCAACCTGGCTGACAGATCCTAGGATTTTCTCCCAAATCTCAAGTGTAGGAACCTCCCGAAATGCTATTGGATTGACTAATTTGCCCCAAAATTATCCCAAATTTTGAACAAAAGCAAACCCTAATTTTTGGCCGAAAAGCCTGTCAATCGCGATCGACAGAGTCGATCGTGGCTGTCAATCGCGATCGACGGTATCAATCGCGATCGACACGTTTTCTGGGTTTTTCGCCAAAATTTCAGTCAATCGGGGGCCTATCAGTCGCGATGGACACGTGGCTATGCATAAAAGTCAATCAATCGTTGAATTTCAGTCGGTCGCGATCGACGGTGTCAATCGCGACTGATAGAGGTGTCGGTCGTGGCTGTCGATCGCGATCGACGGTGTCAATCGCGATTGACAGGGTCCTACGTGGCAGTCTCTCGGTCGTGAAGTCTGTCGGTCGCGATCGACAGCGTCTGTCGGTCGCGATTGATAGGGTCTGTCGGTCGTGATTGACAGGGTCTGTCGGTCGCGATTGACAGAAAAACACGGAATTTTTCTACTGTTTTAGGTGATTTGGGATGTGCTCATCATGCTTGTGCTAGTGGTGAACTTTGTTTTACCAAATGATCGAATTTTCTGTCGGTCGCGATCGACAGGGGCTGGCGACTACGAGATAGATTCGACGAGTTTCGTACCTGCGCAGAGAGCTGGGGATGATGATTCAGCAAGATCCTACAAAAAGCTCAAGAAACATGCAAGAAACCACACACGCAATATCGCTCTCTCACTCTCTCTCACAAGTGAAATGAGGGAAATGAGGTGGGGAAGGTGATATAATAAAAAAATAGAAATTTTTGCGATGATGGAGATGGAGGTGGGAGATGGTGATGATGATGATGGTGAAGGAAAAACAAGAAAATAGATGAAAGTGAAGAAAGTACCTACAACTCCAACGCGTCAACTCTACGTCTTACCATCACACGCTCGTCCTCAAAATTCGATCCCCGGCAACGATGCCAAAATTTGGTGTAGCTCAGTGATGAGTAGCACCTCCTTTAATGTCAATCCGGGAAGACGTGAGGATGGTATGAAGACCACGAGCAAGTGGAGGCACAAGTGCGTGAGTGAGAAGCACACAAGCATGCACACACATACACACACACGCGCACACACGGCAAGACAAAGAGTGAGAAGCAATGGAGTTCTTAGATTACTTTCAAAAAGCTCTTACAAGTTTGTTTCAATTACAATCTAACCTCAAAAATGAGCTCTCTAGCTCCTTTTATAGTTTTTGACTAGCTTTGGCCCTGTTCAGACCTAGTGTCCGGCCTAGTTAAAAATTAGGTTCCAGGGCTTATTTGAGGGCTCAAACGAGATCTAAAAATTACGAAAATTGGTAAGCAACTACTTCTAAGGCTCCTCAAGCTCGAGGACTCCTCGGCTTGCACAAAATGGAGCTACAAAAATATGAAATGGTATTTACAATGGTGTTTAGTGATGAGAATCACTTTTAATTGGTGTAAGGGTTTTGAAAAATTAAAGGGTTGCCTTAGTGCTAGATCTTCGTGAATGCTCATACCTGCTTCTTCCTGAAGAAAATTATTGGCCTACTTGCCAGATCGCCGTTGACTCCCTTGTCTGCTTGTGCCTTCTCTCCCTTCTGACTCTCTTCTCTGACTGCCATGCCTCGTCAGTCCTTCAATTCCTTGTCTGCTGCTAACACCTTGGCTGAAAGTAGTGATGTATTCCATATGTTTGCTGTTGAGGATAAGTTGGATGGTATGAATTACCCATTATGGGCTTATATGATGTGTCATGTATTGGTCACAAAAGGACTATGGAATATTGTGCAGGGTGTTAAAAAATGTCCTATTACACCTCCAAATACAGATATTGAACCTAATGCAGATGGTGCCGAAGGTGATGATATTCTACAGATTCTTGTTCATGCAAGATTTTTGTTGCACCTACTGCCTTATCTGTCAAACGTGCCATTATTCCTCACATTCACTCTTGCAAAACATCTAAGGATGCTTGGGATAAACTTATCACTTTATACTAGGCAAGGAACGAGGCTCATGTTTCTTACTTTTGAAAACAATTGGAGAGTGAGCACATGAATGAAGGAGATTCCATGGACATTTTTCTAACAAAGATCAAAGATTTGAAGGAACAATTGATTTCTAATGATGAAATCTTGCTTGACAGTTCACTTGTGCAGACTATCTGAATGGTATTCCCGATTCATATTAGAGTTTTGCTTCTACTCTTTGTTTGATGATGAAAGGCAATCCAAATGCCGTAACATTTGAGGAGTTAGTCTCTGTTCTATTGCAGGAATATGATTCTAAGTAGAATAGGTCCATTATGCGTGTTGCAAATCAAGCTTTCTTGGCTAGTCAAAAGGGCAAAGGTAAATGGAGCTCTTCTACTAGTAAGCAAAAATCTGCTAATTCTGCACAATCAAAGAAGGATGACAGAGATGAAAAGAAAATTGAAAAGTGATGGAGAGTGTTAATCTCCAAAAGAACAAGCTATTCTTGATGTTAGACCACCTCTATATCATGAAAAACTATAAATTCCAACCAATTTTGCAAGACAAGTACCAAACTATCAAGAAAGTAGCTAACTGTGAAGAAACTTGTTTCTCAGGAAAGTCTGTTGCACATTAATCAACCATTGACTAATCATTTGTGTAAAGTTTCTTATGAAACTTTGTAGAATGTGTTGCCTAAAGCTTGCGCACCTTTTCCAAGTTAAAATACTTCAAATGCTTGAGTGGATTGTGAGAAATGACTCAAACAGTTTACCTATGTCTGAAACTATCTCTCTGTAATGTTGACTTTGACACCTCCAACTTCTAAGACATGGTTCTCCAAAACTAGAACCCATTTAAGCAAATGCTTTTAGCTATAGATGGCTTACCTCTCAACTTAAATATTGAATCCTCATTTGTGTAAAAATTTACACTATACACTGAGCACTGTCCATTTCTTTTACCATCGAATCTACGCCTATTTCAGAAGACACTCAGAACTTTCTTACATATGAATGTTCCTAATCAAAATTCTCTTAGTCTGTTTGCAATTGGACTCTCAACCTTTAACCATAGATAGATTAACTATGGATTTAGACATGTACAAAAGGATTTCTCAAAAGATTAAACACAAAAGGAGAATCAGAGAAAAGATCGACACGTAATTCTCTGAAAACTTTTTCTTCTCATAAGTTTTCATACATTTGATGGATGACATACATAATGTTCATCTCATTCTCTCATATTCTTCTATTCTTCACATCTATTGTCTTCTCTATCTCTTCTATATCTCTCTTCTCACTATGAGCACGTATATATATATATATATATATATATATATATATATATATATATATATATATATATATATATATATATATATATATATATATATATATATATATATATATATATATATATATATATACAAATCTAACTCGTCATTTTTCCAAATATATTGAAATATTTACAATACTAATGTACAAAAGAACTTTTTTCTGAATCTCCTCTTTTCCTTGAAACTAATCTTCAATCTTTCATTCATCTTTCCACTTCTGGATTTTATGTAATCACTAATTGTTGATTGTTTTGTTCCAACAAAAAGCAATTTTTTTTTTGCAAATACTACAAAGCAAATGATCATGTCATAAAGAATTGTCCAAAACTGGCTACAAAAGAGGCAAAGAAAAGAGGCTGGAATCGTTGTTGTAGAGGCCTCTAGACCAAAAATAGACTCTGTAAATCTAGAGCAGAATGAAGAATAGAGCAAAATGAAGAATGAAGAACTATTTGTAGTTTTGACCCATCTTCTCCTGAACATTGTATGTCTGTAGTAGAGTCAGATGTTTGGTACTTTGATAGTGGGGCAACCAAACATATTACCTTGTAGTCGTGAAATTTGTTGATGCTAAATGTACACTTCATGATCTATCAAATGGTAATGTGATTATTGCTTTTGGTATTTTATGTCATGGGCTCTATAAGCTCATACACTATGAAAAAATCTGTGAATGATTCAGCATCAGTACATGATTCTCAGGCTATGTGAGATACAAAGCTTTGTCATGCATGCATGCTTTGGTCATATGAACTTTGCTAGTTTGTTATGCCTGCAGAAATCTGAAACGGTGTCCTCTTTGCCCAAACTTGAGGCACCCGGTAAGTGAAGGTTGTATTTGGGAAAAATGCAGCATTCCTCCTTTCCAAAAGATGGTTCAGTGCAAGCTACTAAAAAATTATAGCTTTTTGATAGTGATGTATGTGGTCCTATGGAGACACCCTCTTTTGGAAACTATCTTTACTTTGTGACTTACAATGATGATTTTTCCACGCATGCATGGATATATCCATTGAAAGCAAGGTCCAAAGTGTAAAAATCTATCAGCATGTAAAATGGGCACCC
Source organism: Ceratopteris richardii (assembly GCA_020310875.1). Taxonomy (NCBI): domain Eukaryota; kingdom Viridiplantae; phylum Streptophyta; class Polypodiopsida; order Polypodiales; family Pteridaceae; genus Ceratopteris; species Ceratopteris richardii. Next base: position 186,572 of record MU260125.1, on the reverse strand, counting down.
TCCATTTTGATCGGGGGAGATATATGTCTTCAGATTTTAATGCATTTTTGGTTGAAAGTGGGATACAACATCAGTGTACAGTGCCATATACACCTCAATAGAATGGAGTTGCTGAAAGGAAGAACATGTCACACATGGAGATGGCGAGGTGTATGGTCAAGATTCAGGCTTCACCAAATAGTTTTTGGCTTGAGGCTGTTATGTGTGCAGCATATGTACTTAACAAGTGTCCCACTAAAGCACTATAGTCCAACACTCCATATGAGGCTTGGCATGGTCGCAAGTCATCTGTTGCTCATCTACGTGTTTTTGGTTATTTGGCATATGCATTAGTGCATGAACAACTACATAGAAAATTTGATGATAAAGCAGTGAAACGTATTTTTGTTGGGTACAAGTCTGAAAGCAAAGGCTATCATCTATATCATCCACAGACTAAATATATTTTGGTTAAACGTGATGTTTTTGTGGCAGATGCTATTCAGCCATTACTTTCATGTACTAAGGAGACATCAATTAGATCCAAAGACATGTATGACACTTTGCTGCCTCTTTTTACAAGTGGATAGTCTAGTGCTAGTCCTGATGAGGCAACTTCTAAGCTTTTATAGGTTTCATGTGATGATGATGATCATTCTATTTTTGATGCAAATTTACATGATGCACTTGTTGATGAGAGAGTTGATATTAAGGAGGCAAAAACTATGTCGAAATTGTTGGTGGAGACCGCATGATAGCAAATTAGATGCACCTTTGTCATATCATACTCATTCAGCTCTCATAGAGCTTCTTTTGCATCAGATTGCTATGCTATGGCTGCCTCTAGTCTTTGTGATGAGAATGAGCTTGTTTCATTTGATGAAGCACATAATTTTGAAAATTGGATGGCTATTACGCAATCAAAATATGATAATATCATGAAAACCAGTACCTGGTCTTTATTTGATTTGCCTCCTAGCAAGAGGGCCCTTGGCACCAAGTGGGTATACAAGTTGAAGCATAAGCTTGATGGAATAGTTGAAAGGTGTAAGGTTAGGCTTGTTGCAAAGGGTTATGCAAAGGAAAGAGGCATTAATTTTGATGAGGCCTTTGCACCTACATGCTGAGTGACTATTGTTGGTAGCATCAGTGCACTTGCAGCTCATCATGGTTGGAATGTACATCAGTTGGACATTAAAACTGCATTTCTAAATGATGACTTGCATAAAGAAGTGTATGTTTCAGCCCCCTGGCTTTGTGTAGAAAGGGCATGAAAACTAGGTGTGCAGATTGAAAAAGCACCACGTGCTTGGTATGAAAAAATACATGCCTACCTGATTGTGTATGCTTTTAAGAACAGTCCAACAAAGAGCACCTTATATGTTAAGTGTGATAATGATGTACTTCTAATCATTGTTGTGTATGTTGATGACATGTTCCTCACTGGTCCTCGTGAGAAACATATTGATGACTTTAAGGCTAGTTTACATGCCTCATTTGAGATGTCTGATTTGGGGCATTTACATCATTATTTGGGCATTGAGTTTATGCAAGTTGATGGTGGAATAGCTTTGCGTCAAACCAAATATATTGACACATTATTGCAGCATTTTGGCCATGAAGACTGCAAACCACCTTCCACTCCTATGGAGACATGTTTATGATTGAGTCTTCATGATGCTTGAGATGTATTTGATGTTGTTCTCTATCAGCATGCTATTGGATACTTGATTTACTTATGCATTACTTGGCTAGATATTCAATTTGGTATCTCACAGATGAACATATTTATGCATTGCCCAGGTGTCAAGCATTGGTAGGTGGTTAAGTGCATCTTTCGCTACTGTAGTGGTACCAAGCTACTTGGATTGTTTTATCCCAAGCGGGGATCACTATGACCAAATTTACATGCTTTTTCTGACTCTCAATAGGCTAGTTGCTATGACACTCGTGTGTGCACTAGTGGCTTTTGCTTCATGCTTGGTAGCTCGTGTATATCTTGGTTGAGCAAGAAACAACCTATTGTGGCCACTTCTAGTTGTGAGGTTGAGTATAGGGTAGCTTTCACATCGAGTATTGAGTGTGTGTGGCTCAGATGCCTTATGGCTGATTCGGTGTTGGTCAGTCTTTTGCCACCACCATCTTCACTGATAGTCAGAGTGCATTGGCAGTTGTGAGAAACCTTGTGCTCCATGCTCGCACTAAGGCACATTGAGGTGCATTAACATTATGTCAAGGAGAGGTTCCCTGCTGAAGAGATCAGCTTTGCATATGTGCCCATGCAGGAGAACATTGCAGACCTTTTTATGAAGGCTCTACTTAGGGAGAAGTTTGAATCTTTCCACAAAGCTTTGGGCTTACTTCCTTTTGTGGATTGATTCCACATAGCTGGGCACTTCCTTATACATGAATGTCAGCTCCTTGTTCACCGCATCACCTCCAGGGGGTATTTATCGATATATTTAGTGAGTGTTTTGATGAACACACTATGACCATTGGGGCACTTTTTTACCTCTTTTGGAGGTTTTTTCCCTCGGCTTGTATATATGCCTATTGCCCCAATGGGTAACATATCTTTGTACATTCTAGTGGTAATACATTCAATATTGTGTGTTGTGCTCTAAGCTTCTTCTTCTTCTTCCCTGTGCTATTCGCATGCTTTTGGAGACCTCAAACTCCAACATTCTAGCACCCAACACCATCATGGTTGTGATTTCCAATCATATTTTACTCTACTCTCTTTCTTGTTTTGAATACTCACTAATGGATTCCGGAAGTAGAAAAACCAATTACTGCAACAATGGTTTAATGATTCTATTCCTCATTGCACTTATTCTATTAGTGACTATAATCTTGCATCCTCTACATTAAGGAATGGAATTACTATAAGCTTTGCTTATTTATTTCTTTCTACTCTAAAGCCTAGTAGGTTTTGTGAGGAGATGGTTTGGGTTGATCCAGGGATGAGCTGGTGTTGCACAAAATCTTCTCTACACCTGCCAAGTTGACTCCAAGGATGCTTAGTAGACTCCTTGGGTTTCACAACAATGCATTTATACCCACTATGTACTTTCAACATCATTCCTAAAAGTTTTCATCAAAATAGATAACTTGCATGTACTAGAAATGTGAGAAAACCTTCTATTTTGGGAATGCACATGCTCAATGTTTTGCTTAGAGCTCACAACTTGGTATGAATTGACCAGAGAACTTTTGCATGTATCTAATTCAAAGTGTATAGCTAACTAACACAAGTTATTTCAGGAATTTAGAGGCACAATACACTAAGCAATGAGTTTAGCAACTCACGAGGTCATCCCGACATTTCAGGAACAAGATGATGTGCAAACATAGTCAACTTCATCCGTTCATATCTCCAGATTGGCTGAACCAAAAATAATGAAACTTTATAGGTAGATAGTAGAAACTTCACTCTAGTTATATCAAGTTAAAGGGCATCAAATGATCAAGTACACATAGAGACTCTTACAATATCACGGAAATAATGAAGATGTAACAAAGGAAAGTGAACAAAAATGATCATGAAGAAATGTCTCAATTAGTATATGAAAACACATATGATACATGGGAAGTGTAGAAGACTACTCTTAAATAAGTTGAGCTCAATGTATGTTCAATGACGTAACCTCAAGTCTCTCAGAAATGGCACATTTGCCCCGCAACTAGATCACCTATATTTATACTCACTTCTTGAGTTCAAATTTTGAATTTCCCTCACCTAAAAGTGTTTCTACACTTTAGGGGGTGATTTAAATGATTCTTCCTTCCACATAAGGCATGAGTTAAGTTTCCTAACTTCATGAGATTATTCTCTTTCTTCACTTTTACATTTTATTACAAGGCTTTCTTCAACTTGCATACATATTCTGGATATGATTTATCTTCAAAAGCAGGTGGTTGAGCCATGTAAACCTCCCTAAAATCCAGCCATTAGGAAAAGCATTTTTAACATCAATTTGATAGGTATTCCAATTCTTAGAAGATGCTACACTCATGAGTACTCTAATAGTAGGCATCTTTTCCATAGGTGAGAATGTTTCTTCCTAATCTATAAATGGGTTTGATCAAACCCTTTAGCCACAACCCTTGCTTTGTACCTATTAATTGACCCATCAGATTTCTTCTTTGCCGTGTAGATCCACCTTGATCGAATTACTTTCATGGATGGTCACTTGGGAACCAATTCCCAAGTCTCATTCTCTTCAAGAGCTTCTATCTCTTCTTCCATGGCATCTCTCCATTCTGATTTCTTCTTGGCTTCTTCACATGTTGATGGTTCTTCTCAATTTGCATCCTCAGCAATGTAAATAGAATGCTTAGTGACCAAAGATGTGTCATAACCATACCTTTCTGGCTTCCTTTTCTCTCTAGTAGACCCTGTTATAGTTTGTTGAGATGATTCTACCACATCTCTCATCTCCTTCACTTTATCTTTTCCTTTGGGATTTGAAGAGTTGATTTCTCTTCTTGGAGTCTTTTGATCATCATCAAAATCACTTGATTCTTCATGTGTATGCTCATCCCTCTTTGATAGTGTTGGAAAGTCTTCCTCTAGGTCATAGGGAAGTTTGATTTTCCTGCAATCATCTTCAAACCAAGATTTGTTTTCATAAAAAACATATGTGCTGACAATGAAACCTTTATTACTTGGATTACATAATATATATCCTTTCTGATTAAGGTAATAACCAATGAATATACACTTCTCTGCCTTTGGATACAATTTGGCTCTGATTTGTGAAGATATGTGTGCATATGCTACACACCCAAAGATCCTGCAATGGTCAAGGCTATGTCTTCTTCCATTCCATGATTCATATGGTTTCATCCCATCCAATGCTTTTGATGGGAGCCTATTGATCAGATAGGTGGTTGTAGATACAGCCTATGCCCATAGGTAATTGGGCAACTTCTTCTCATTTAACATTGACATTGCAGCCTCCACTATGGTTCTATTCCTTCTTTTTTCCAATCCATTTTGCTCTAGAGTATACCTGGTTGTAATCTCTCTTTTGATTCCTTTCTCATGGATATAAAAATTATAGTCATGGGAGAAATATTATACCCCTCCATCTGACCTTAGCCTCTTCAAAGTCTTTCCTATTTGATTTTCAACAAGTGCTAGATATTTCTTGAAACAAGATAATACTTCATCTTTATGCTTCATAAAGTATAGAATTGTCCATTTGCTACAATCATCAATGAAAGACAAAAAATACCTCGATCTAGAGATAAATGGTTCCTTGATTGGGCCCCATACATTTCTATGGACTAGCTCGAATAGGTCTCCATGAATATATCGTTTCTTTGTGAATGGTTGTCTATGAGACTTGCCAAATTGACAAGTACTGCATTTGTGAATCATGCGTTGCTTTGAGATATTTGGTAAACCAAGCACACTTTGATCCCTACTGATTTGCTTCAGATCCCTTTCAATTATATGAGCGAACCTCTGGTGCCGAATTTCCAATTTTGATAATGTTTGACTACCATAATTAAACCCAACAATGTTTCTAGTATCTTAGAGCTCAAATGTAAATAGTCTACCTGGATTTTCTCCACTTGCTATCCTCTTGAATCGCTGATGTGGGTCCTCAACAAATGCTCCATTCTTTATGAATCTAACCTGCAATCCTTTCTCAAGAATCTGACGAATACTTATGAGATTTTTGGTTATGGTAGGCTCCTATCTTTCCCATTGGATGCCTTGTGTCATCTCCTGTTTGGACTTCATGTCTATTCCTTGGATCCTCCAAGTCTAAGAGTAAAACTACATTTCTTGCTACATGATTTGAGCAACCTGAGTTTATATAGAATACATGTTCATCTGCTTTACCTTGCTCCATTGCCATACTCATCAGAAGTAATGAGTCCTCTTGAGTTTGATCATCTGCATAGTTGTTGTAGTCTCTCCTTCCTCTATATCCTCCTTGGTAATTGATGTTGTTGTATGAGTTGTTGTTATAACCATTGTTATTGTTGAATCTTCCTCTTGAGCTTCCATATCCACCTCTCTTGTAGCCTCTTCCTCTTTGGTTTCTAGGATTCAAGAAACATTTCTTAGTAATGTGGTTAGTTAACCCACATATGGAGAGGAGCTTTGAGATCTCCCCCTGCCTTTTCTTCCTCCTCTGCCTCTTTCTCTTGAACCTCTTCCTCTACCTGAAACGTTTGCTTGAGAGGTACTACCTTCATCATCAGACTTTTTACTCCTTGCCTTTACCATCCTTACTCTTGGTCTTATGTGTATGTCCATGTAGAGATCCATGGCTATGGTGAAAGCTTCCAATTTATCATCTCCTTTTATTCCATTGATAACTCGCCTCACTATTGGCTCTTCATCAATTTCTCCAATGCTACCAAGTTGATCTACTATGTCCATCTTGGTGACAAAATTAGTCACATTTTGCTTGGGCATCTTCTTGAGTGTGGTGAATTCCATGTAGAGTTTCTTCTTCCTAGCTTTAGTACTTGATGAGAAGAATGCTTCAAGAGCATTCCATGTCTCTTGCGAATTCTTGCACCTCCTGATGTGTGGAGGTAAAAAAATCTGAGATTGAGTTAAGAATGTATGACCAGGCTAGAGCATCCTTTGAGCACCATGTGGTTAACCTCTTTTGTTCTTCTTGAGTAGGTTGTCCTTTGTTTATCAGGTTTGGCATCATCTCATCCTTAGAAATGTAACCATAGAGGTTTCTCCCTTGAAGATAAGCTTCCATTAAAAGTGACCAAGCTAAGTAATTACTGTTGGAGCAGAACAATCAACAATTAGTGATTACATAAAGGTTAGAAGTAAAGAGATGAAGAAAAGATTGAAGATCAACTTCATGGAATGAAGAGAAGATTCAGATAACAAAGTTCTTTAAATCATATATACATTAGTTCTGTATATACTTCAATGTACTTGAAGTAATGACGAATTAGGAATTTTATGTATATATAAGTACATGCTTATAGTCATATTATAAGCATAAGAGAGCATGAGATGAAATATAGATGAGTAGATGATGAACATTGTATGAATCATCCATCAGATGTATGAAGAGTTAAGATAAGAGAAAGTTTTCAGAGAATGGCGCATCGATCTTTTCTCTAATTCTCCTTCTGTGCTTAATCTTATGAGAAATCCTTTTGTACACATCTAAGTCCATAGTTAATCCATCTATGGCTAAAGTTTGAGAGTCCAATTGCAAACAGGCTGAGAGAATTTTGAATAGGAACATTCATATGTGAAAAATTCTGAGTGTCTTCTAAAACAGGTGCAGACTTCGTGATTAAAGAAATGGTCAGTACTCAGCACACAGTCTAAAGGTTTACACAAATGAGGATTCAAAATTTAAGTTGAGAGGTAAGCCATCTATGGCTAAAAGCATTTGATTAGATGGGCTATAGTTTGGGAGAACCATAGCTTAGAAGTTACAGGTGTCAAAGTCGTCATTACGGAGAGGCAGTTTCAGACATAGGTAAAGTGTTTGAGTCATTTCTCACATTCTACTCAAGCATTTGAAGTGATTTAACTTGGAGAAGGTGTGCACCCTCTACGCGACACATTCTACAAAGTTTTATAAAAAAATTTACACAAATGATTAGTCAATGAGTGATTAATCTGCAGCAGACTTTTTCTGAGAAGTAATTTTTCACAGTTGATCAATTTCTTGATAGTTTGATAATTGTTTTTCAAAATTAAGTGGAGACTGAAGTTATTCTTGATATAGAGGTGGTCTAACATCAAGAATAGCTTGTTCTTTTGGAGATTTTCTTTCTCCATCAGTGGTATCAGAGCAGGTTGTATCAAAATTGAGGAAAGGAAGACTCCGACTACTGCAAACATACAAACTTTACATCTTGAAGGATCAAAAGGATAAAGTGTGAAGACAGATTGAAGGAAGACACATTAAGGTTGTCAAAAGGATCAGAAGGAGTAACATTCAAAGACAAGGTACATTCATTTCTTATAAGGATTAAATATTTGATAGTACTGATGAAGAAAGGATGGGAGATAGTCTCCAAATTGAGAAGTTGGATAGAGAGAACTATCCAGCTTGGTCAATGAGAATGGAAGCTCATCTTATGAGCAAAGATCTGATGGGATACATCACAGGAGGAAGAAAAGCCAGAATTCAGAGATCCTAGTGTTCCAACTAGGGAGGAGCTTGCAGATATAAAGATTTGGATGAAGAAGGATGCTCAAGCAAGGAGCATAATCTACATGGCAGTGAATGATTATTTGCTTCCTCATATTAGAGGACTTGAAAGTGCAAGTGACATTTGGAATGCTTTGGAAGAGCATTTCCAGAACACAACCAAATCAAGGAAAGCTTCATTATGGGCAGAGTTTACTACTTTCAAGAAGAAGGCTTCACAATCAATATCTGATTATGTGACAAAGATGAAGGACATTGCAGATTCTTTAGGTGCAGTGGATGAGGATATTGAAGAAGACAAATTGGTAAGACAAATTCTTACAGGGCTAAGAGGAGATGAGAAGTGGAAGCCTTTTATTTTGTCTACAGAACTTTCATTAGACCATTTCACTCCTGATTTGAATCATTTGTTAGGACATATGCTAACTTTTGAGAATGATATCAAAGGAGATGTTGACAAGAGTGCAGGTCATGCAATGTACTCTAAAGACAAAAAGAAAGCTAACAAAGGAAAGCAACAATTAGGTGAAGATGAAGGTACTTCAAGCCAAGAAAACTTCCTAAGAGGAAGAGGAAATGGTAGAAGTAGAGGAAGAGGCAGAAATAACAAAGATAATGTCAGAGCTTGTTGGATATGTGGTAAGACCAATCATCTATCTCATGATTGTTGGTATAATAATCAAAGCAATGGTAATTTTAGTCAGAACTTTAATCAAAGAGCAAGAGGTGGTAGATTTCAGAGAGGAAACTTCAGAGGTAGAGGTGGTAGGAATTCTTTTGGTAGAGGTGGAGGAAGAAACTTCCAAAGTCAATCCTATAATAATACCTACTACAATTATGCATCAGATAAAAAAGAAGATTCGACTCTTATTATGAATGCAACATGTGAAGCCTCACATGAAGACATGAGAGTATTTTATAATGACTCAGGATGTAGCAACCATCTGAGTGGAAACATTACCTTGATGACTGATCTAGATTATAATGCAATTAATCATACAGTCCAAATAGGTGATAATATAAAGCACAAGGTAAAATCAATTGGTTCAGTCAAAGCCAAAGATGGAAGCACTCTCTTGAGTAAGGTTCTGTATGTTCCTACAATTCCAAAGAATTTGATCAGTGTAGATCGAATTGTGGAAAAAGGATATGAGGTAAGGCTCACTAATGATGGAGTATATGTTGAAGACCCTAGTCAAGGGTATAAACAGATTGTTACAGGAAAGAAGGAAGGAAGTCTCTTCACATTAAAGGTACAAGGAAATATTGGACATGCTTTGTTTACATATGGAGAGCAGAAGGTATCTGAATTGGATCTTTGGCATAAAAGACTTGGACATTTTAATGAAAGAGGTATCAAAGAAATGGTTAACAATGGTTCAGTACTTGGATTGCCTAATGTTGCAGGTCAACACATGACATACAGATGTGAAGCATGTCAGTTAGGTAAGGCTCATAAGCAATCATACAATAAGCATAGTTTTATGTATTCAGAAAGGCTTGAATTGGTACATACAGATGTGTGGGGTCCTTTAAAGGATTTTAGTATAAATGGTTCAAGATATTATGTCATATATGTTGATGATGCTACCAGGTGGATCACAATCTATGTGATTAAAGATAAATCAGAAGTGTTTAATACATTTAAACACTATCATGCATATGCAGAAAGAATTTCAGGTCAAAAATTGAAGATGTTAAGGTCAGATGGAGGGGGAGATTATTTCTCTAATGAGTTCAGTATCATTGAAATTCAGTATCATTTTTTGAGAGAGAAGGTCATTGATAAAGAAATTGAAGTCATGCATACTCCTACAAAAGATCAAATTGCAGATATGATGACAAAAAGTTTGGATGGACCAAAGTTGCAGAGGTTTAAAGATATGGCAGGAACAAAGAAGATGCAGGTAATCACAATTGATGATTGAGGGGAGCTGTTGGAGCAGAACAATCAACAATTAGTGATTACATAAAGGTTCGAAGTAAAGAGATGAAGAAAAGATTGAAGATCAACTTCATGGAATGAAGAGAAGATTCAGATAACAAAGTTCTTTAAATCATATGTACATTAGTTCTGTATATACTTCAATGTACTTGAAGTAATGACGAATTAGGACTTGTATGTATATATAAGTACATGCTTATAGTCGTATTATAAGCATAAGAGAGCATGAGATGAAATATAGATGAGTAGATGATGAACATTGTATGAATCATCCATCAGATGTATGAAGAGTTAAGATAAGAGAAAGTTTTCAGAGAATGGCGCATCGATCTTTTCTCTAATTCTCCTTCTGTGCTTAATCTTATGAGAAATCCTTTTGTACAAATCTAAGCCCATAGTTAATCCATCTATGGCTAAAGTTTGAGAGTCCAATTGCAAACAGGCTGAGAGAATTTTTAATAGGAACATTCATATGTGAAAAATTATTAGTGTCTTCTGAAAAAGGCGCAGACTTCGTGATTAAAGAAATGGTCAGTACTCAGCACACAGTGTAAAGTTTTACACAAATGAGGATTCAAAATTTAAGTTGAGAGGTAAGCCATATATGGCTAAAAGCATTTGATTAAACGGGCTATAGTTTGGGAGAACCATAGCTTAGAAGTTACAGGTGTCAAAGTCGTCATTACAGAGAGGCAGTTTCAGACATAGGTAAAGTGTTTGAGTCATTTATGACATTCTACTCAAGCATTTGAAGTGATTTGACTTGGAGAAGGTGCACAACCTCTAGGCAACACATTCTACAAAGTTTTATCAAAAACTTTACACAAATGATTAGTCAATGAGTGATTAATTTGCAGCATACTTTTTCTGAGAAGTAATTTTTCACAGTTGATCAATTTCTTGATAGTTTGATAATTGTTTTTCAAAATTAAGTGGAGTCTGAAGTTATTCTTGATATAGAGGTGGTCTAACATCAAGAATAGCTTGTTCTTTTGGAGATTTTCTTTCTCCATCAATTACCTTGATCCAATATGTCTATGGATGAAGGAAATCCATCTCCCATGTTAATTTTTTGTTGCTCTGATATCATTGTGAGGGGATGGTTTGGGTTGATCCCGAGATGCGTTGGCCTTACACAAAACCTACTTTATACATGCCAAGCTGACTCCAAGGATGCTTACTAGACTCCTTGGTCTTCACAATAATGCATTTATACCCACTATGTACTTTGGAACTTCATTCCCAAAAGTTTACATCAAAGCAAATAACTTGCATGTACTAGAAATGTGAGAAAACATTTTATTTTGGGAATGCAGGTGCTCAATATTTTGCTCAAATCTCAGAACTTGGTACGAATTGACCATAGAGCTTTTGTACACATATAATTCAAGTGTATAGCTCACTAGCACAAGTTATTTCATGAATTAGAGGCACTTCACTTTGTACAATGAGTTTAGCAACTCAAGGGGTCATCCCAATATTTGAAGAACAAGATGATTTGTAGACATAGTTGACTTCATCAATTCATATATCAAGATTGCCTGAACCAAAAACAATGAAACTTTATAGATAGATAGTAGACACTTCACTCTAATGAAATTTCTACTATCTCGAGATTGGCTGAACCAAAAATAATGAAACTTTATAGGTAGATAGTAGATCAAATTAAAGTGCATCAAATCATCAAGTACACATAAAGAAAATGATTTTGCAATATCACGAAAATAATGAAGATGCAACAGAGGTCAGTGGACAGAAATGATCATGAAGAAATGTATCAATTAGTATATGAAAATGCAAATATGATTAATGTGAAGTTTAGATTACTACTCTTAGATAAGTTGAGCTCAATGTCTACCCAATGATGTAACCTCAAGTCTCTTAGAAATGGCACACTTGCCCCATGACTAGATCACCTCTATTTATACTCATTTATTAAGTCCAAATTTTGAATTTCCCTCACCTAAAAGTGTTTGACACTTTAGGGGTAATTGAAATGACTCTTCCTACCACATAAGGCATGGGTTAAACTTCCTAATTTCACGAGATTCTTCTCTTTCTTCACTTTTGCAATTTTTCCATGGTGAATACAATTAAATGTATAAGAAGGAGTTCATATGTGATCCTCTATGTGAGGTACATAATTCAAGGTGTAGTCCTGAGATAATAGCCAAGCACTTAGGCTTGCTATTTATAGCAACAAGTACACATTCATTGGCAAATTGACAATGAACCATAACTTCACACTGCACTTGTTAATTCCATATCAACAATCATATTCATACTTTATTCGAACACTTTGTCACATCAACATGTTATCCTTTTCAAAGGCGTAGCTATATCTTCATAACAAGACTTAAGGACAGTACTACACTACAAACACAATAGAAGAGAACGTACACATATAATGCAATTTGAATTAATAATTGATATTAAGATAATTGAAACACACAAAGTGGATAGTGCCAATTAGGTACATGCTATTGATCATACTTCCTCCTTAGGATAGACAACATTACAAGGAAAAGATGATTACATATTGGTACTAGAACCACGCTACTTCAGAAATCCATTTAAATTACAATTATTTATAGTAGGATAATTAAACTGCACTAAGAGTACCCATAACACCTGATTCAATCCAAAATTCATGATACTCAAACTTTTACTTAACGAAACATAAGCATTTTCCTACCTATGGATTCCCTCTTTAAACCTCTTGAATGATGTGAAGAAACCAAAGGTTTATGTCCCCTATCACTAAAAAACAAATCGTAGTACTCAAGTCACTCATATATCACTTCCATGTGTTATTAAAGAAATATACATATATATCCTTGTAGGTCTTATCTCAAAGGTCTTTTGTCTCAAACCTTGGAGTTCTAGGACTAGGGAAGCATGCAAACAACAAGAGGAAGAGGAAGAATCTTAGAGCATAATAGTAAGTGTATCACTAAGGGAATGTACAAAAGACTATTAACCCATTAGGACTATAGTGCATTGTAAGCCGCCAGATTGGCATCTGTAAATCTTTTCCTTTTCATATTCCGCACGAACCGAAAGGTCGCTGCGAAGAGATGTAACCATTTATAATCTAATGAAAGGATGCTTTGGTAACAACCAGAAGGGTCGCCAGACTGTCTGTCTGGGCAATACATCTGTGTAGTTTCGTTGTGTGTGTTTTGAGAATTCTGAGTAATATTGTGTCTTTCAATCTTTGTTTGATTATTTGCACCTATACGGTAAAGACTGGATTGCGATAATGTTTACAGTAAGTTAAGTATTGAATCACTGTTCCGTTAAGTTAATTACTGTAAGTCTGTGCTACGGTAGTGTTTATCTTGTGCGTCGAGTACTGAGAAAGTATTAATTCGTGTATGAGTCGGAAGTCTGTGAGAGAACCCATCGGAGTATTGGTAGTAATTCATATTAACAGAGATTTAGACATCAAGGTACTATGGTGTGAGTGGTTAATTGGGAAACTCTAGTATAGGGCCTCTGTTTATTCAGACCCCTTCCACTCCCAAGAACCCGAAAAGAGCTTAAACGTGTTTTTGACGGCAAACGCACGTGCATTCACCGTGAATGCGTTTCGGTCATAAAGCAGGTTAACAAAGGAGAACTTCCATGATCACGTCTTCCACACATTCTCACTTTTTTATTTCCGGCCATCCAAGCAGCGCAACCGCCTCCATGAGGTCCAGTCTTATATCATGAAGAATCTGCTCAAATTCTTGAAGATGACGAAGAAGATGATGAAGAAATCTTCTAGCTCCTCTGCCGAAAACGAATCCGGATAAGCTCTTCTCATAGTCAAGTACAGGGTTCTGCCGCTAGAAATAAAGCAGACAACAATGAAGAAGAGACTTTCCACGATACAGCCATCTCCATGCACCATGATTCATCAGCTCAGTCATCTCCAAACCAGCAACAGGATCAGAGTGTTACTGCTGATTCTGAAGACAAATCTGATAAGGAATAATCTCAACAGCAATCCAAACAAGAGGAGCAAGAAGATATGAAAGTTATTGTTGCAGAAGTTTTGGCAGAGTTGATTACAGTAGTAGAGTCTACAATTGCCCAACTTGAAGTGACTAAGCAGCAACATACAGAAACATTGCTGGTTGCTAACACTCTGCAACCCACTCCTCCACCCATACCTCCGGACGACCCCATTATACCCGTGAAGCCTATTGAAGAGCCTGCCGCTTCATCCTCTTCACCAAATTACTCTCCCCCATCTTCGCATGACCTTTTATCCACCTCTTCATCCCAACACATTCCTCCAATCCCCATGTTTACCGAATTAGAATCAATGGGCTGTATGCTCATCCAGTTTTCCCAATAACTTCCAGTGCAACTCAGATTGATTACAGAAGATATTCGTCAGGATTTGCAGCATAAGGTCGATACCCTTGAAGCAGATATTACTCCATTACAGGAAGAAATCGATGTAGTAAAAGCAGAAAAACATGCTCTGCACCTGCAAATTCAACATCTCCAATCCAAACTTGTCAAACAGGAATCATTACTTAGTCAAAGAGATTGTGCATTAGCTGAGATTTAGGTTAAAGATGACTTATTAAGTGCTGCCGATGCTGAGATTGTCCACTTAAAACAGTTAGTACAGGATAAGGAAGATGCACGGGCTGCCCTTGGAAATTTATTGGCCAAAACACGAGTTCAACTTGATGAAGTAGTATAGACAAGAAAAGAGATGACGGATTTAGCCAAACAGACAAACAGAGAACTTCAGCTTGCTAATCAAAATTTATATGAATCAAATGGTGCTCTTAAAAGCCAGATGACATTGCTCGCTCAGCTCCAGAAAGAAATTCCAGCAGTTCGAAGAGAAATAGATGCATATTACCGAACCATTCAATTTTAGAATCAAGAATTGGAGAGAAGAGAACGGCAACTTGGAGCTCAAGCTGAACGCTTATCACGAATAGATCAAAAAATTGCAGATATGAAAGTAAACCATGATGCAGCTCTATCGAATGACTTTTATCTGCAGGAAGCTTTTCTACAAATACAGGCAGAAATTTTGATGAGCCAGGTAATTGCCACTAGTTCAGTTAGAACTAATGCCGAGTTAGTAGAACTAGAGATACTGAAACAGATACTGGATTCATTAAAAAAGAAAATTTCCCGAACATTTAAATTAGCTAAACAATGTATCTACAGGGTATAATAGATGAGCCATAAGATTTTGTATACCTGCAGGTTCGAGTCCATCATGCGTGCCAGTGTAAGCCGTCGGATTGGCATCTGTAAATCTTTTCCTTTTCATATTCCGCACGAATCGAAAGGGAGATGTAACCATTTATAATCTAATGAAAGGACACTTCGGTAACAACCAGAAGGGTCGCCAGACTGTCTGTCTGGGCGATACATCTGTGTAGTTCCGTTGTGTGTGTTTTGAGAATTCTGAGTAATACTGTGTCTTTCTCTCTTTGTTTGATTATTTGCACCTATACGATAAAGACTGGATTGTGATAATGTTTATAGTAAGTTAAGTATTGAATCATTGTTCCGTTAAGTTAATTACTGTAAGTTTGTGCTACGGTAGTGTTTACCTTGTGTGCGAAGTACTGAGAAAGTATTAATTCGTGTATGAGTCGGAAGTCTGTGAGAGAACCCATCGGAGTATTGGTAGTAATTCATATTAACAGAGATTTAGACATTAAGGTACTATGGTGTGAGTGGTTAATTGGGAAAATCCAGTATAGGGCCTCTGTTTATTCAGACCCCTTCCACTCCCAAGAACCCAAAAAGAGCTTAAACGCGTTTCTGACGGCAAACACGCGTTTAACAGGCATACATACAATCTAGGAAAAAAAACTCTTAAAGAGGGAAAAAGTTTCAAAGAAATCTTAAGTGTGTTTACACAAATCACTACCAAACTATATTAACAAATCCCCCTTGGGAGTTATGCAGTGAACAAGGGGTTTACACTCATGTGTACGGAAGTGTCAACCAATGTGGACTAGGGCCAATCCACAAAAGAGAGTAAGCCCAAAGCTTTATGAAAAGATTCAAACTCCTCATGAGGCAGAGCCTTTGTAAAAAGGTCTACAACATTATGTTGTTTGGGCACATATGCCAAACTAATCTCCCTAGAAAAGATTCTCTTTCTACCATAATGTTAGTGCATCTCAATGTGTTTAGTGTGAGCATGGAAAAAAGGCTTTCTTGTGATTGCCAACACACTCTAAATATTAGTACATAAGATTGTGGTGGAAGTGACGAACACCCCAATCATCTATAAGGCATCTGGACCACACACACTCAACAATGCCTCTAAAAGATTCCCTATTCATAGCCTCATAACTAGAAGTGGCCCTAGTAGGTTAATTCTTGATCAAGAAAGACATGCATGAGGTACAAATCATGAAACAAAAACTAGCGGTGGAAACCTGAGTGTCATCAAATCCAACCCAATCTGAGTCAAAAAATAATGTAAATTTGCTTGTAGTCATCCCCCTTTGGGATAAAAAGACAAGTTTATGGGTACCAAATAAGTACCAAAAACTACACTTAGTTGGTTTCCAATATGTAACTCATAGGCTATGCACAAATTTGATCATTTTAGAGATAGCACATTGAATATCAAGTTGAGTGATGCATACACAAATAAGGCATCCAACTCCTTTTCATAGTACAAGTGCATCTCCAACATCATAAAAACTCAATCATCAACCTTTTTCCATGAGAGTGGGAATATTTTTACAATATTCAAGGCTAAAACTTGTAATAAAGTGTCAATATATTTAGTTTTACAAAAGGAAATGCGGTTATTGAGTTGCAAAAATTGAGTGCCCAAATAATAATGCAAATGCCCCAAAGCTAACATCTCAAAAGAGGCATGAAATTTATCCTTAAAATCTGAAATATGCATCTCATAAGGGTCAATGAGCAGCATATGATCTACATACACAACAAGGATGTGAAGTACATCATTTACATGGTTTACATACAAGGCATATGATCTACATACACAACAATGGTGTGAAGTACATCATTTACATTGTTTACATATAAGGTGATGTCAATTGGACTATTCTAAATCCATATGCTAATAATTAGGCATGTTTCTTTCCATACCAAGCATATGTTGCTTTCTTTAATCCATATAATGCCTTGTTTAGCTTGCACACTTTTTTTCATGCCTTTTCTATGAAAAATCACAAGGCTAAAATACACACACTTTTTCATGCAAATCACCATTTAGAAATGTATTTTATATATGTCCAATTGATGTACATTCCAACCATTATGAGATGCAATTCCACAAATGCTAGAAACAATTTTCATGCAACATGTAGAGGCAAAGGTCTCATTAAAGTCAATGCACTTCTCTTGAGCATCCAATTTGGGTACAAGCAGAACCTCATAGTGATAGATACTACCATTCGGCTTGCATTTCAATTTATAGACTCATCTAGTGACAATGGCCTCTTTGCCAAGGGGAAAATCACATAGAGACCAAGTATCGTTCTTCATCATAGCATCATACTCTGATTGTTGTAGAAGCCAACCATTTTTTTGGATTATATGAGTTATCAAAAGAGATTGGATCACCCTCATCACAAAGACTACTACAACCATTGCATTAAAGTTGACAAGGGAATCTTAGAGAAGAGGGCTAGAGAGAAGGACAAGGATCACATAGGAAGAGTAGATAGACAAAGCATTAGTTCATAGTGCTAGATCTTGGGCTCAAGAACTAAGTGATTATCCTTATGTATTGAGCTCAGGCACTCATGACTCCTACATGGAGAGACCTATAGGGAGTTTAGGGTTAGCATACTTAAAAACCCAAAAAGTTCCCTATACAGCTCAGCGAGAGTATATTCAAACCAACCACTTAGGTTCTCACATATTAGGTTTCATTTATTCGATCGAATAATTGAAAAATACTGAATATCTTCTTTTTATTCGTGGTTATCCAAATAAATACCGAACAAAATGGACACGGGTAGTCTTTGAATCAAAGGCTTTTGATCAAAAAAGTTTTCGATCAAAAGCGCTTTCGATCGAAAATCAATCCCTAACAAAAATATATATAATTTTACATTCAATAAAAAAGATCATTGTGTACGTGCTTGTTTGCTAGTCTATGGAGCTCTAATCCTACCATTTCTTTCATAGAGGCCTTTCTTCACTGTATCATTCAAGTATTCATTTTTTTTATTGTTTATTTTATTGTTTTGCTCATTGTATTATGCATGTTGTATGATTCGCACATGCATCTCTTACATATGCCTAATTTGTGTTTATATAATTAGTTTTATGTTTTTCCATCATCAATTGTATACATGTTTGACTCTTAAAAGTGTTTCTTACTTTTATACATTGATGGATAAAATTTAAAATAAACCACTGCTATGATTGTTAGACTCGCTACATCGATTCTTACTCTCAGAGTAGTATAGGACTCAGCAATAGATCTATTGAGATTGTTTGAATTGCCACCTCCATTCCTACTCTCTCAATAGTATAGGGAGTGTATAGGGACTATTGTGATTGTCTGATTCTTTGACTCTTACTCTCACATTAGTCACTAATATGATAATGAGCATACTTAGTGTAGGTCACAAGGTGTATATAAACTATTGTGATTGTCTGATTCTTTGGCTCTTACTATCACAATAGCTATATATAGTCATGTGACAAGACTCATACATAGTATAGTGAGTGTATATGAATTATTATGAATGTCTGGTTCTTTGACTCTTACATTCTTCATAGTTACATAGATTCACTTAAAGATTATAACTACACCTTCTATTTAATTATAAATCTATTTATCTAACATACTATTGATTTATCTATCCATACACTTACTGATGTATCTATGTATATGGGTACTTAAAATTTGTTAGAGTATCTATCATTTTATTTATGAGCCTTATTTTTTACTATTGTTTTTATGAATTAGATTTGTGTTTAAAGTTTTAATATCGATTTCGATAGTCTAATAGTCTATTTTTTATTTTTAGATGGAAAGTAAAATACATAAGCATGAGAAATTTTTTTTGGAAGATTTTGTGTGCTCCTACATGTATGAATGACAAAAGATCAAATCACTCTAGCCATGGACATATCTAATTAAAGAGATTTCATTGAGAAATTATCTAGAACAACATATATCAACATTGAAGATAAATTTGGCATTGTGTCATGCAGAGCATAGGTATTAGATGAGCAAATGTCCAAATAACTTACTCAAATCTTTGGACAGATCATCAAAGTAGCAGAGTCATCACCATTGGATACCACAACAATGCCTACATTCATCGACAAAATCAAATTTGTCGATTACATTATCAGACAATGAAGAGAGGAAAGGGAGTGAGATCAGACATGTCTCAATAAGGAGAGAGACCATCGATAGTTCCAAATACAATAGATATGCATGTTAATATGGGAGATCAAACATCAAAATTTATTCATTTCAAAGATGCAGCTCTCATGGGGGAAGGACAATATGGAATGATCCATAAAGTCAGAATAACCCACTCAAGATTCATCAACGAAGTATTTGTAGTCAAGTTATTCAAATTACATGGTGCAAAAATACAAACACGAGAGAACGAAGCCATGAATGAAGCCACAATTTTATCTGTTATGCATAGTGGAATTATTAGTCCACTTGGATTAGCTAGGCACCATAGCAAAAGCCCATGTCTTATTTTCAAACTGTGGAATGGTTGTACATTAGACATGTGGCTTCAGAAAATGCAGAAGGATTACCTAAATGTACCACAAAGCAGAGGTATTAAAGGCAAAAAAGAAGACCTAACAGCCTTGAAGATAAATGTTTGGAAGCTGATCAGTAGATTGTTGCAAACAATATGATTTTTACACTTGTAATATATCCCACAACGATCTCCATCCAGGAAACATTTTGTTTGCATTTTGAAGATCAGCATGCTTATATCGAGTTATGTGATTTCGTTAGAGCAACATATTTACCAACAAAAAAATGTTTTTCGAAGATACTTTATTTAGAAATATCGATTAGAAATGAGTGTAGTCAAAAGTACTGGTGGATTGCACTTGAATGTATATCCACTAGTTCTCATCTTTTAATAAAAGTCAAGAGACATTTAGAGTTTCGATACTACTACTGCAAGTCTTGAAATATATAGATTTAAATAGTTATCCCATTGATAGAAATGGGATTTACAAGTTCAAATATGCTTTAGAACTAGCTTCTGATAGAGATGTATCAAAAAGAGTACACACAGATGAACTACGTAGAGTATTCTCAAATCTAACTTGGTATGGTTTAAAGATATCCATGACGGATGGATTAAAACCATATTGAAAATGATATGTATTCAATTCAACTATCTAGATTAAATGATGTAGATTTGTTTGCATTAAGTGGACTAAATGTTGTGGATTCATTTGAATCATGTGGATTGCATGAAGTGGTATCATTTGAGTTAAGTGGATCAAATGAGGTGGTATCATCCGAATAATGTGTATTAAATGAAGTGCTATCTTTTGAATTATGTGGATGAAATGAAGTGATTCATTTGTAATATGTGGATTCATTTGAATGAAATGTTGTCTTTTGAATTCTATGGATGAAATGAAGTGGATTCATTTGTAATATGTGGATTAAATGATGTGGATTCATTTGAATGAAGTGCTATCTTTGTTTCACTTATGTGTTCCTTGAGTAGCTTTGATGTGAACCTTTTCCCTATACATGGGCACTTTTTACTCTAGTGCTGGCTAGAGGTTTTTCCCCATGTTACCACATACTTGATACTCTCATATGTGGTCGTACTTTGTACTTAGGGATATTATTCATCTCTTACTTCAGTTCAGTTCATCGTCAATATAGAGAGCTATTCCAACCATCGCCTTCTCCGTGTGTCTTGCTGCGTTTGTGCTCCCTGTGTGTGCTTCTTGTGTGTCTCTGGCACTTCTACACACACCCAACAATTATCAGAGCAGGTTCAACTTCTTCTCAAGTTTTGGTTTTTCGCGTCGTGGCGTGCCCGCACTTTTAATAGTGCAAATCGACTTTGGAGCATAGAACTATGAATTTCAGTAGCCAAGAAACATTTCCACCACGTGCGCTTGGGTTTTACCCCCATTTTGAAGCCATTCGTGCAGTCAGAACCGCCAACAGAGTGATGGTTTGTGAGCTAAAATTTCAGCACTTATTTCAGCTTTCGTCGAAGTGAAGATTTTATCACATTCTTGTTCCATAGTGAAATGGCGAGCAGCAATGACTTGTTTGGCATGCTTCAAGCTGAAGATAAGCTTGATCGGACCAACTATCCGATGTGGTCTTACATGATGAAGCATGTTCTTGTTGCAAAACAACTTTGGAACATAGTGGCAGATGTAGATCAAAGACCTGCAGGAGCTTCTACTTCACAGTCTACTGCCACAGATGGAGCTTCTTCTTCGAGTACAGTGGCTTCTCCTTCTCCACCTACACAGGAGCAGTTTACATGGGATGGAAAAGATGCTCAAGGTTCAATGAAGCGTCATATAGTTCCACACATTCGGTCATGTTCTACATCGAGACAGGCATGGGACACTCTTGCTTCTTTGTATGTCGTGCGTAATGAAGCACGTGTTGCATACTTGAGGAAGCAACTTGAGGATGTATGAATGGCTGAAAATGAGTCGGTGGATATGTATGTGACACGCGTCAAAGACTTGAAAGAGCAATTCGAAATCTTAATATGTATGCATTTGATGAGGTTGTGTCTCTTCTTTTGCAAGAAGAGCAATCTAGAGTGAATAGGAGTGGTTTGATTGAGGGAACGCAAGCACTTGCTATCTCACAAAAGGGGAAAAGCAAGTATGGTTCAGGTTTGGGTTCATCAAAACCAAAGCCTCAAGCTTCCTCTTCCACTCATTCCTCTAATGATGGTGATTTGCAAAAGAAGAAGAGATGCAAATATTGTCGGAAGGCTGGTCATACTATTGATGAGTGTAGAAAGCTTGCTAAATGCAATGAAAAGAAGAAGGAATCCAGCATGTCTATTGCTGAAAAATTCAGCAAATGCAAAGAATGATGAAGCTAACATGGCTCAAGAGTTTTGGGCATGTATTGTTACATGTCATTATGATGCTTTTTTGCATTCTAAATGTATGGTTGTGAATGAGGCTGATTCGGATTGGTTCTTTGATAGTGGTGCTTCAAAGCACAGAACATCATGCAAAAGATTTTTTGCCTCTTTGAAAGATGCACCTAAAGGAGGACATGTGGTGTGTGCAAACAATGCCTCTTATCCTATCATTGGAGTAGGAGAAATTGAGCTTACGGCTGCAAATGGAGGTGTGGTTCTCTTGAAAAATGCATTGTATGTGCCCGATATCAAGAAGAACTTAATTTCAGTTCCGTTGATTGCCAAAGCTGGACTTCATGTACACTTTGTTGATGATAAGTGTATGGTTCATGATTTCAGCAATGGCGATGTTATCGTGATTTCCGGTACATTATGTAATGGTTTGTATCGCATGGATACATACAAGAGGGCTGCCTCAAATGCCTTGGTTGCTCATACTTCTTCCATGGCTAAAATGGAGCTTTGACATGCTCGTTTTGGTCACTTGAACTTCAATAGTTTGCTCCACTTGCAAAAGAAGGACATGGTTATTGGCTTGCCTCCACTTGAGTCCATTGAAAAGCATGCATGTGAAGGTTGCAATCTTGGAAAAATGCATCGTGCTTCTTTTCCAAAAGATAGTCATACACACACTACAAGAAAATTGCAACTTGTTCATAGTGATGTATGTGGTCTCGTCAAGACTCCATCTTTTGGGAAGCATGTATATTTTGTTACCTTCATTGATGATGCTACTCGCCATGCATGGGTGTATCCTATGAAAGCAAAGAATGAAGTATTTTCTTGCTTCAAAGCATTTTTAGCTATGGCTGAAAATTTTTCTTCACAAAAGCTTTTGACTCTATGCACGGATCGTGGTGGTGAATACATGTCACATGAGTTTAATGCTTTTCTTCGTGAAAGAGGTATTTCATACCAATGTAGGATGCCATACACACCTCAACAAAATGGTGTTGTCAAGCGTAAAAATAGAACTCTACTTGAAATGGCATGATGTATGGTTAAAGGAAAGCATCTTCCTCATAAGTTTTGGATGGAAGCGGTCATGTGTGCAAATTATGTGTTGAATCTCTGCCCTACAGAAGCATTGAGAGTCATCACTCCTTATGAGGCTTGGAATGTTCATAAGCCTATGGTTAGTCATATGCGTATATTTGGTTGTTTGGCATATGCTTTTGTGCCATCACAACAATGTCACAAACTTGATGACAAGGCAAAGAAATGTATATTTGTTAGTTATAGTGCTGAAAGTAAGGGATATTGGTTGTACCATCCATTGACAAACACAATTATTGTGAGTCGAGATGTGGTATTTGCTGAAAATTCAGTTTTCCCTCTACTTGAATGCAAAAAACTACCAACAATTAGCTCACAAGATGTGTTTGATACACTCATGCCTTTGTTCCAAAATGGTGCGCTTGACTATGGCCATGTAGACCAGCCAACTGAGGTTCAAAGGGCTGAAAACTTCCAGCCAAATAGGGCTGAAAATGTAGAGAATTTCCAGCCAAACATGGCTGAAAAATTTCAGCCAAAAATTGTCAAAACTGTTGGAAATTTCTAGCCACATATGGCTGAACATTTGCATCAAAATATGGCTGAAAATGAGCATCAAATTCAGCCCACGCATGATGTACATGTTGAAGATGTATTACATAATGAATGCATGTCTATCAAGAGTGCACAATCTATGCCAAAGTGGCTGAAACAAACTTTGCAGGACAACAAATTGAGTGCACCTTTACTTGGTAGAACAAGATGAAGCTCTCATCATGCATCAAGTAATTTTGTGGATTATTCTCTTATTGCTAGAGCATGTAATGAAGAGCCACTTTCTTTTGAAGATGCATGTGATGATCCACAATGGATGAGTGCTATGCAATCATAAATGGATTCCATGCATAGGAATGGTACTTGGGAGTTATGTGAATTGCCAAAAGGAAAGAATGCCATTGGTACAAAGTGGGTTTACAAGATTACGAGAAAATCTGATGGTAGCATTGATCGCTACAAAGCTAGATTGGTTGCCAAAGGATATGCTCAACAATATGGCATTGACTATGAGGAAACTTTTGCACCTACTTCATGCATGACTACCATTCGTACTGTGGTTGCATTGGCTGCCCATCGAGGTTGGAAAGTGCATCAGTTGGACATAAAAACAGCCTTCTTGAATGGTGATTTGCAAGAAGAGGTCTATGTGAAGCAACCTCTTGGATTTGCTATGAAAGGGAAAGAGCATATGGTTTGTCACTTCCATAAAGCCTTGTATGGTCTCAAGCAAGCTCCACTTGCATGGTATGACAAAATACATAAGCACTTGATTGCTCTTGGCTTCACATCTAGTCCGATTGAAAGCACACTCAATGTACGCAAAAATGGGGCTGATCTTATAGTGCTTGTTCTTTACGTCAATGACATACTCTTGATTAGGTCATGTGATGCAAAACTTGACATTCGAGGGGGGAATTGTTTTGCATCAAACAAAGTATGTTGAAAAACTACTTCAGCGTTTTGACTTTGAGGATTGTAAGCCAGTTTCCACACCAGTTGAGACAGGATTCAGATTCTCAATTGAAGATTCTAGTGATGCATTTGACACTTCTCTTTTTTAGCAAGCTGTGGGATGTCTTATATATGCATGCAACACAAGGCCGGATATACAATATGCAGTTTCCCAGTTGAGTCGATTCATGCATAGCCCTCGCACTAAGCATTGGCAAGCGGTGAAACGTGTGTTTAGATATCTCCGAGGCACTTTGAGCTAGGTATCTTTTATGGCAGAGATGTTCAGCCATGCTTGCATGCTTTTAGAGATAGTGATTGGGCTGGTTGTTATGATACTCGCGTGTCCACTAGCGGTAATTGCTTTTTCCTTGGAGACTCATGCATATCTTGGTTGAGTAAGAAGCAACCTACAATGGCGACATCGAGTTGTGAAGCTGAGTAAAGGGAAGTTTTCACAGCTACAGTGGGGTGTATATGGCTCAGACGCCTATTGATGGATCTTTGCATGGAGATTGATGTTGCTATGCATATTCTCACTGACAGTCAGAGTGCTTTGGTTGTTGCACAAAACCTAGTGTTTCATGCACGGACCGAACATATTGAGGTGCATTACCACTATGTGAGAGAGTGCCTTCATGTAGGAGATATTGATTTGGTATATGTGCCTACATAAGATAATGTGGCAGACATATTCACTAAAGCTCTTCCACAAGAAAAGTTTGAAGCTTTTTGCAAAGCTTTAGGCTTATTAGCTTGTGGGGGCTGATCTGTCACTCCCTGTATGTGTTCACATCATTTTATCCAGGGGGGTTTGTTACACTTATGTGTTCCTCGAGTAGCTTTGATGTGAACCTTTTCCCTATACATGGGCACTTTTTACTCTAGTGCTGGCTAGAGGTTTTTTCCCCATGTTACCACATACTTGATACTCTCATATTTTCACGAGGAAGGAGATAAGGAAGAGAGCTCACACACACACTCTCACTCTCAAGGAGAAGCACACATGCAGATTGAAGCAAAGAAGAATAATCTTCTTCTTCTTCTATTACATAAAAGGAGTGTACAAGAATGACCTAAAAACAAGAATACAACAAGTGCAATATATAATGTCTGCCAATGAGTGAGCTGGCAAGAAACAAATGTGCCATCACTCTCGGTAGATAAATCTAATAAAGCTCAATGAAGTGTCCCTGACATATACCGGCATCACCACTATACATGTCAGAGAAACGAAAAACTGGTACGTGTCATCCTGGATCATCACATGTTGAGCTTGATATCTCAACACATATGTGGTCGTACTTTGTACTTAGGGATATTATTCAGCTCTTACTTCAGTTCAGTTCATCATCAATAGAGAGAGCTATTCCAGCCATCGTCTTCTCCGTGTGTCTTGCTGCATTTGTGCTCCCTATGTGTGCTTCTCGTATGTCTCTTGCACTTCTACACACCCAATAATCTTTTGAATAATGTGGATGAAATGAAGTGGATTCATTTGTGCTGGTGCAAATCCAAGCCTTCACATTTGGCTTAATTGAAGGATTAGATGAGAAGGCATGTGATGAGTCACATGAACCATTGCTTGTAATACTTGGACATTTACCACTTGTAAAAGTGTTTGATCTTGAGAGAATCTTGTGACTCCATACATCTCGTGATGTTATGAGAGATAAAAGCTACAAATCGCATTTGGTAGAATCACTCCTCACTTAGAGTAACACTTTTAAGTGGAGCCTCATTCGAATTTCAAATTCAAATTGGAAGAAAAAACACTTATATAAGAGCTTGTAAATCTCTGTGGTTGTATGCCTCTTCTAAGAGCTCATTTTCTGATTAGTTGGAGAGATTGAGGAGCATACATTATTTCTCACTCATCTCACTATCATTTGACATCATCATAGACCCAAAGATCTTGTAAAATCATGTGCCATAATACATATATATCATTGAGTATCTTTGTTGACTTCTCTGCTATCTCTACTCAGAATAGTGTAGTTGGGATGACCATATCTCAGTGATTTCTTCACCCTTTTTCATGTTCATAGCTTATTCGAACCAGATCAAAGTCTATGTCTTGCTATCAAATTATCAAGGCACTTGCCTTAGCCAATTAGGAGAAATTGGCATCGAAGTACTCTCTGGTCATTCTCTCTAGAGTTCCTAAAAAATTGGGGGTAAGCATTGCTAAAGTGATTGCTAAAGTGATTACTAAAGTGATTGCTCAGTGTATGGTTTATCATTTTAAGTGATTCCACTTGTAATCATTAGCTATCTAATCTAATTAGGTACCCCCAAAATGATTATGATCAATTGCTACTGTACTATGAGCACTGAGCAAAAGATCCAACAGGTGTAAGATCAAAATAGCAAGTTTTTTATCACTAGCTATTTGCAAAGTTATCTATTTTGATCTAATTGTTTGAAGCATCATCTCCAAAGTACATAGGTACTTATTTGGTGTCATTTGTAGGCTAAGAGGGCCTACTACATAACATTGAAGTGAGATAGGGCAAGTACAAGGCAGGTTTTGGCAGTACCACCTCACTTCCTTGTGGTATCCATCCATCTCTTCCAACAGTGGTATCAGAGCAAGTTGAGGTGAAATGGGAGATGGTTGTTGGAGTTAGACGTCTGTGGAAGCACACGAACAACGCAAGGAAGAAGAAGAAGCTTGGAGCACAACACACAAGACGGAATGTATTACTAGAGAATGTACAAAGATAAGTAGCCCATTAGGGCAATAGGCATATATACAAGCCGGGGGAAAAAACCTCCTAAAGAGGGAAAAAAGTGCCCCGGCGGTCCTAGAGTGTTCACACACATCACTACCTAAATATATCAACAAATCCCCCCTGGGAGTGATGCGGTGAACAAGGAGCTGGCACTCATGTATAAGGAAGTGCCGAGCTATGTGGAAATCACTCCACAAAAGGAAGTAAGCCCAAAGCTTTTCTCCCTAGGCAGAGCCTTCGTGAAAAGGTCTGCAATGTTCTCCTGCGTGGGCACATATGCCAAGCTGATCTCCCCAGCAGAGAACCTCACCCTGAGTATGCTCACCAAATTTCGTGCGAATCTGAGACTGCAAATGGAGGAGTGTTGACGGTGCCCTAGAAGAAGCGACGACCTACTCTGATACCAATTGTTGGAGTTAGACGTCTGTGGAAGCACACGAACAGCACAAGGAAGAAGAAGAAGCTTGGAGCACAACACACAAGACTGAATGTATTACTAGAGAATGTACAAAGATAAGTAGCCCATTAGGGCAATAGGCGTATATACAAGATAGGGGAAAAAAACCTCCTAAAGAGGGAAAAAAGTGCCCCGATAGTCCTAGAGTGTTCACACACATCACTACCTAAATATATCAACAATGGTTTCCCTTCTTTTATTGAAAAATTGGATAGGAACAGTTATCCAGCATGGTCCTTGAGGATGAAGACATATCTACAAGGAAGGATTCTCTATGGATACATATCAGGAGATGAGGAGATGCCCTTTTCTAGAAGCAAAGGACAACCTACAAGAGAGGATCTTGAAAGACTCAAATCATGGTGTGCCAAAGATGCCTTAGCAAGGTCATACTTACTTAAATCTATCTTTGACTTCCTACTTCCACACATTAGGAATTGTAAAACTTCCCAAGAAACTTGGGATACATTGTCTTCATATTTTTCTCCCAAGACAAGAGCAAGGAAAAATAAGTTGTGGATTGAGTTTACCACTCAAAGGAAGCAACCCAAGCAGAATGTTTCAGAGTATGTGATCAAAGTCAAAGATGTGGCTGACCAATTGGCAAGCATAGAAGAGGATATTCAAGAGGCAGATGATAAGTGCGAAGCCTTCACAACTGCTATGGACTTATACATGGGCATGCAGATTCGAGATCTTACCACACTCATGCGACAACTCTTTACCCATGAAGCCAAGCTCAATAAAAATGGAGAGCCATCAAGAGGTAACAACTCTTCTGCCCTATACACAGATAAAGGAAAGTCTAAAGATAAAGGGAAGAGCAAGAAAGTAGAGGATGAAGGTACTACTTCTCAAGCTAACTATGCAGGGGAGAGGTAGGAATTCAAGAGGAAGGGGCAGAGGAGGTAAGCAAGGTAGGGGGAGACCTTTCAACTCTTCCCCATGCAACATATGTGGACTATCTAATCACACTACAAATGAGTGCTATAGGAACTTCAAGAATCACAAAGGAAGAGGATTTCAAAGAGGTGGCTACTCACAATCAAGAGGAAGGTTCAACCATAATCAAGGCTACAACCATGGCTACAACAACAATTACAACAACAATTATCAAGGAGGATACAAATCAATAAAGGACTTAACAATTACATAGAGGATCAACAGGATTCTCTTCTCATTATGAATATGGCTTCAAAACAGGGTATGAATGATGAGCACCTCTTCTATATTGACTTAGGATGTTCAAACCATGTAGCAGGCAATGTAGATCTTCTTTCTGATCTTGAGGAGCCCAAGGAAAAGCCTGAAGTACAAACAAGTGATGACACTAAGCATTCAGTGGTCAAGGTAGGAAATGTCAAAACCTCTTATGGGAATAGAAATCTGTTGAGCAGGGTTCTTTATGTACCTACAATCACCAAGAATCTGATGAGTGTTGGACAGATAGTAGAAGAGGGTTTACAGGCAAATATGGAGCCTTTGTGGAGGACCACCAACATGGATTCAAGAGAATTTCCAAGGGAGAAAAAATAGGTAGATTCTTTACATTTGAACTTGAGGACACTAGAAATATTGCACTTTATAATTACAAGGATCGAACATTATCTGAGCTTGAAATTTGGCATAAAAGATTAGGTAATATTGGTGAGAGAGCCTTGAAGCAAATATGTAGAGATCAATGTGTGCTTGGGATACCTAATGTATCCAAGAAACACATGATCTATAAATGTGGTGCTTGTTAATTTGGTAAATCACACAGGTTACCATTCACAAAGAAAGGCTATATGCATGAGGATTACTTGGAACTTGTTCACACAGATGTGTGGGGACCAAGCAAGGTCCCTTCAATTTCAGGCTCAAGGTATTATGTGTCATTCATTGATGATTTCAATAGGTGGACTATCTTGTACTTTATGAAACATAAAGATGATTTAGTTGCTTCAAGAAGTATCTTGCACTTGTGGAAAATCAAACAGGAAAGAGTCTAATGAGGATAAGGTCAGATGGAGGAGGTGAGTACTTCTCAAATGAATTTGATGCATTTTTGCAAGACAAGGGTATCAAAAGGGAGATTACTACAAGGTATACCCCTAAGCAAAATGGGGTAGTAGAGAGGAGAAATAGGTTGATTGTGGAAGGATCTAGATCAATGCTTAATGAAAAGAAATTACCTAATTATTTATTGGCAGAAAGTGTATCTACTACCACTTATCTTATTAACAGGTTGCCATCGAAATCACTTGAGGGGATGACCCCATATGAAGCATGGCATGGTAGGAGGCCATCACTTGATCATTGCAGAATATTTGGATGTGTTGCTTATGTGCATATTCCATCTCAAATCAGAGGTAAGCTAGATCCTAAGGCAGAGAAGTGCATATTCATAGGGTATGATTTAAATAAAAAAGGATACAGGTTTTATAATCCATGCAACAAAGGATTTATGGTCAGTAGAGATGTTGTGTTTAATGAGAATGATTCTTGGTTTGAAAGTGAATGCAAGAAAGTCAAATTGCCATATGTCTTGGAAGAGGAATTTCCAAGACTCACCAAGGAATAGCCAAGCCAAATTGAAGACATCAAATTAGATGATGACACCATCAACTTGGAGGAGTTCAAATCATCGAAATCAAAGGGTAAGGCCAAGATGAAGAGGTTGGATGACTTACCTGAATCATCCAACCAAGATTTATGGAGATCTCAAAGGGAGAGTAAGAAGCCAATTAGATATGGGTATGATACCATTAGTTACTAAGCATTCCATTTATCTTGCTAAAGAATTATCACTTGAAGAGCCTTCTTCATATGAAGAAGCAAGTACCAAGGCAGAATGGAAGGAAGCTATGAATGAAGAAATAGAAGCACTCCAAGAGCATGATACTTGGAAGCTAGTACCCAAGAAGGCATCGATGAAGGTAATTGGTTCTAGATGGATTTACAAAAACAAGAGAAACTCATATGGATCCATAAACAGGTATAAAGCTAGACTTGTGGCTAAGGGTTTTGCACAAACCCAAGGAGTTGACTATGAAGAGACTTTTTCACCTATGGCTAAAATGCGAACCATCAAAGTATTGGTAAGTGTGGTTGCATCTAGGAATTGAAATATGTATCAATTGGATGTGAAAAATTCTTTATAGCATCAAACAAATGAAACCTCTAATGTGCAGGAGTTCAAAATTAGTGACCTAGGGTTTCTGAAGTATTTTCTTGAATTGGTCTATGAAAATTCTGGAATTTATATAGCTTAAAAGAAATATGTGCAGGACATGTTGAAGAAGATTCACTTGGAGAATGTAAAGGTAGCTAACACCCCTATGGAGGTAAACCATAAATTGAGTGCTCATGAAGCTGATTTACTTGAAGACATTGCAAGATATCAAATCATAGTTGGAAGTCTAAACTATGCAACTTTAACAAGGATTGACATAGCTTATGGAGTAAGTGTTTTAAGTCAATTTATGCATAAACCTAGAGCACCTCACTTGGAAGCTACCAAAAGGATTTTGAAGTATCTCAAGGGTACTCAAAATCAAGGTTTATACTTTCCATATACATTAGATTTGGACATCAAGCTTTACTTAGATGTAGATTGGGCAGGTTGTAATGATGATAGGATGAGTACTTCTCGTTATCTTTCTTTTGCAGGTGATAAGCCCATTTCATGGTCTTCCAAGAAGCAAGCTACTATTGCTCTATCTTCAATAGAGGCTGAATACAGGGCATTAGCAAATGCTACATAAGAAGCCATATGGATTAGATTGCTATATTCAGATTTGGAACTTCATACTTACTCACTTATGATTTTTGGTGATAATACAAGTTCTTTGCATCTTGCAGAAAATCCTATCTATCATGCAAGAACCAAGCATATAGAAGTACATTATCACTATGTTAGAGAGAAGCTATTGAGCAAGGAGATTCAATTGGCAGATGTGTCCACAAATATGCAATGTGCAGATTTCTTGACCAAAGAACTTGATGGTACTAAACTTTGCAGGTTCAAAGCTATGATTGGATTGCAGGACATTCAAGAAGACTCATGAAGAAATACAAGCCAAGATTTTTGGCTTGAGGGGGAGCTGGTGGTGCAAATCCAAGCCTTCACACTTGGCTTAATTGAAGGATTAGATGAGAAGGCATGTGATGAGTCACATGAAAATTGCTTGTAATACTTGGACATCTAACACTTGTAAAAGTGTTTGATCTTGAGAGAATCTTGTGACTCCATACATTTCATGATGTTATGAGAGATAAAAGCTACAAATCTCATTTGGTAGAATCACTCCTAACTTAGAGGAACACTTTTAGGTGGAGCCTCATTTGAATTTCAAATTCAAATTGGAAGAAAAAACACTTATATAAGAGCTTGTAAATCTGATGGGTTGTATGCCTCTTCGAGGAGCTCATTTTTTGGTCATTTGGAGAGATTGAGGAGCATACACTATTACTCACTCATCTCACTATCATTTGGCATCATCATAGAGCCAAAGATCTTGTAAAAGCATGTGCCATAATAGGTATATATCATTGAGTATCTTTGTTGACTTCTCTGTTATGTCTACTCAGAACAGTGTACTTGGGATGACCATATCTCTGTGATTTCTTCACCATTTTCAAGTTCTATAGCGTGTTGGAACCATCTCAAAGTCTATCTTCATGATCTCAAATTTGCAAGGCATTTGCTTCAGCCAATTGGGAGAAATTGGTGTGGAAGTACTCTCTTGTCATTCTCTGTAGAGTTCCTAAAAAATCGAGGGTAAGCATCCAATTGCTAAAGTGGTTGCTCAGTGTATGGTTTATCATTTTAAGTGATTCCACTTGTAATAATTAGCTATATAAATGAATTAGATACCCTCGCAAGAATTTTGATCAATTGCTACTATACTGTGAGCACTAAGCAAAAGATCCAGCAGGTGCTAAGATCAAAATAGCAAGTTTTTAATCACTAGCTATTTGCAAAGTTATCTATTTTGACCTAATTGATTGAAGCACCATTTACAAAGTACATAGGTCCTTATTTGGTGTCAGATTTTAAGCTAAGAGGTCCTACTACATAACCTTGTAGTGAAATAGGGCAGGTATAAAGTAGTTTTTGGCAGTATCACCTCACTTCCTTGTGGTATCCATCCATCCCTTCCAACAATTTGTAATATGTGGATTAAATGATGTGGATTCATTTGAATTATGTGGATTAAATAAAGTGGTTTCATTTGAGTTAAGTAGATCAAATGAGGTAGTATCATCTAAATAATGTGGATTAAATGAAATGGTATCATTTGAGTTAAGTGGATTAAGTAAAGTGGTATCATTTGAAGTGGATTCATTTAAATTATGTGAATTAAATGAAGTGGATTCATTTGAACTATGTGGATTAAATTAAGAGCTATTGTTTGAGTTACGTGAATTCTTCTAAGGTAAAATTAGTGTTTTTGTTTTGCATATTTGAAAGTAAAATATGGCAAGAATGCCAGATGTGAACAATTATCTTGATCATGTTAAATCTCAAAGGATTTTGTCTGAGCAGAATGCTCAATTTTCACAATCAAGATTAGCATTTTTATACCATCAAGATTTAGAGCCAGAGGGATTAGAAGGAGAACCATTATCAATGAAAGAAGTCAAAAAGCTATGTCCAAATCATTTTGTTCATGATTTTATCTTTCCGATTGCAGGAAAGGCAAAAGAAACAGCACCCTTAAAGCTTTTTGACTTACAACATAAAGGATTAGCAGAAATTCTACTTCGATGCTTTGTGCAAGTTGAGAGATCATTACCAAATAATAATCAAATAGCACTATATTTCATTCAGAAAGCTTTTGTACAAAATATTCTTTGCAATGATGGCCCAAAGAATGGAGGTATAGGTTTGGGTCATACTCAAAATCGGGAAAAATTTTGTGATCAAGGTAATGAAGGCCCTCTTCCTCGAAAGTGGCCCTACATTTTGCTACCTGAAGAACATAATCTTATCCATGATTTATCATCATGAGTAGAGTTATACATTGAAGCCGTAACAATTCCTGGATTACGAAGAACAACTGATGATCAACAAAACAGGATTGATGATATAGAAAATCAAGTAAGACATTTACAAATATCTATGGATGAGTAGATATGGAAGACTCTTAGAGTCATCATCATCTTTTGATTGGTTCACAACCGATGAATTATTCGATCAACAAAACACTAAATAGACAAGCTTCTTTTTGTAATCAAAGATATCACTATATTATAAATCCATTGATTTTGCAATAAAATCTAATCAAATCTAATCAAAGTACATCATTTTCATAATTTTGAATATCATCATCTATGATAGGTACCATGCCATCTCTTTCTTCTATGTCTGAACCATTGTTGTGATCTACATCTAAATCATGTATAAATATGTATCTTAATATATATATTAACTACTCTAAATCTCTATTTACGTTTTTAAATCTAGTAATTTATGTATTTACATTTTCTACCTATTAAAGTTCTCAATCATGCACATGCATACTATTGTGATGTAATTACCAATGTCGAGTCAAAAAATCATAATATATATTAATTCTCAATCACACACACATAATATTACATATATTGTAGTGAACTAAGAATCAATGTTGAGTCAAACATTACAATAGATTTTAATTTTCAATCATACTATATAGACACACATACTATTGTGAAATAAGAATCAATGTTGACTCAATCAACTAGAATATACTTTAATTCTTAATTATGCACCCACATACAATTACAAATACTATTGTGAAATAAGAATCAATCTTGAGTCAAACAATTACAATATACTTTAAATCTCAATCGTACACACACCGTCTAACAGCCACAATAGTTTAATTCTCAATCATAATTTACACATATTATTGTGAACTAAGAATCAATGTTGAGTCAGACAATCACAATAGGTGTTAACGTCTCAATCATATGCACATACGCTTACACGTACTATTGTGAAGTAAGAATCAATGTTGAGTCAAACAATTGCAATATATTTTCATTCACAATTATACACTCATATGCACATACACATGCTATCAAATAAAACTTCATTGGATCCCTTTACAATTCAAGGTTCTGAGAAGGTGTTAATAAGTCTACAAGACAAAGCCATCTAAAGACCTATAAGTTTCTACCTCACTTATTAATACCTTCTCAAACCTTGAATTATAAAAAAGAAGATAAAACCTTTTCTAATAAATTCATTTGTTTTCCTATCACAATCAAACACATGCATAAACATGTGCATACACAATCACAATCATATGACATACATGCACATACACATACTATTGTAAAGTACGAATCAATATTGATTCAAACAACCACATTACAATTTTACTTAACATCATAGACACACATACATATACTATTGTGAAGTAAGAATCAATGTTGAGCCAAACAATCACAATAGTTTTTAACACACAAAAAAATATATTTTTGTTTGGTCTTAATACTAAAATACTTAATATTTCTAACAAAATCTTATACCTTGTTCTTTGTGCGACACTGTAACTTCGTAAAAAACAAAGGAACTCTTATGGAAAATGATTCAAACTGTGTTCTTTTATAATACTATATTCGACCAAATCCTTTTCGATCAAAAACTTTTTTGATCGAAGGCTTAATGATTGAATAAGTTTTTTATCAAAAGTGGTTTCGATTGAAAAGTGCCGAATTACTGTGCAAAACGTATTTGGCCATGCCGGGATAAGCTGATTGTGGCACCAAATAATTTGGTCAAATAATAAGGGCTTGGTGTAAAATTTTGTAACTATTCATCAATAAATGAATTGTCCAATAATGAATAATGCAACCTAGCTCACATCTTTGAGGATGGTTTAAGGAGATCAGTGGTTCAACTTAGGAACCCAAAATAGCCCTTCAAAATTGAGCACCTCAAGTCAAATTTGAAGAGGGATCCTATATAGATAAGCAAGGAACTATTTGCTGCTATTTTATGGTTAGAGCTTTCAAAAAACACTGCACCACACTGTTCTCTTTCTCATCTCTCTTCGCTACTTCACACCGTTCCATAGTTCAAAGTTAAGAAAACATAGGACTTCAGAAAACTCTTCAAATCTCTGTAGAAATAAACCCCGCTTCCTAATACAAGTTACAATATTACAAGATTTTGGTCAGTCCATTTTGGTGGCTAACATTGGCATGCACGGTGGATCCGAACCCACTAAATTAACAAATGTTTTTTATTACAAGTCATCATCATTATTCTGAAGCTCAAGGTTCATAATACGCTCTATATCATACCTAAGTTCTTTAAACATTTCCTCTAAATTCTCTTCCGCTACTCTGATCTCTACATCAAAAGACTCCTTTAGATCCACTAATTGTTGACTTTCACTTCTGTAGCTCACTGTTGTAGCTTATAGTTTTGAGATCCTATTCTCTAATTTATCTAACATATGATGAAAAGAGATAGCAATATTTGATAACTTTTTGATACAACCTTCTGTTAGCTTTTTCACTTTCTCTAACTTGGTCTTGTGCTTCAATTCAAAAATTGCTACATGTTTCTTCAACTTTCCGACCTTTGATTCCGTTCCATCTAGAACAAGACTTGTATTAGCATGATATCTAAGTCTATTTCCTATTTCCAAAAGGAATTTTTCTAATTCCTACTAGGTTGAGAGCACTTTTCATTTTTTCCAGCAGGTGTATGTAGAAAAATAGCAAGTTTTAGGAGCTAGTCATTTTGCAACTAGTCTATCTTGACTCAAACTTTTGAGATACTTGTTCATTTTGTGGATTGAAGAATCTCAAAGGGTCTACCAACCAAACATTCCACCGAAAACTGTGCATATAACGCCAAAGTGCAGGGACCAGCAATGGTAAATGCCATTATCCAAGAACCAGGGCAGCCGGTCACTCATTATGTCCACCTCAGATGAGAAATAATCAGCAGCAAGGATACAGAAATTATGGAGGATAGCGAAATACAAATCGCTGGCAGATAGGAACATCACAGGAAGGTAATTCTTTGCCACCCCCTCGCTTTCATTTTTGTGGTGAGTTAGGCCACATACACAGATTCTGTAATGATGCACCTGAATATGATCAAAGGAAAAAAGAGCGTCAGAACCCTATGACCAATATGGTATATATTTCACCAATAGAAACTCAGGCCCCAGTGATTCAAACAAGATCTGGTAAGCAGTTACAACCAGCAGCAGAAGTGTTTGAACCTGGCATCCATGAACAACAGAGAATGTATGACAAAGCTAGTCAATGGACCACCAAAGAGCCTATAGTGTTTCCAGATCCCATTCCAGTAACCCAAGTTCTGTTGCGAAAGGAAGGATCGCAGGAACAAGATTCTGCCACTGTAACAGGCACATCATCTTCAGAATCGGTGAAAAGTACAATTCAAACAGATCAGGCATGGGAAATTTTATCTAAGGCATCCATTACTCTCCCTCTTGGACAGTTACTTGCATTAGTACCGGGAGTTTGGCAACAAATCCAACAACAGCTCAGTCCTGGATCTTCCTGCATTCCAACGACAGCAACGGTACAACCGGAAACTGATTCTACGGTTGATCATTTGGTCCCCTTGATTACGATATGGTACAAAAATCACAAGATTACTCAAGTACTAATTGATGGTGGGTCTGGTGTAAACATAGCCACTGCAGCACTTTGTAAGAAGTTGGGATGGATGAAAATTGAGCCTGTTCAATTTTTTGTTAGAATGGCCGACCAATCCAGAGTCCATCCAGTAGGACTTGTACGGAATGTCCCGATAACTTTGCAGGGTACAATGTTTAAGATGACTTTCGTAGCTTTAGAACTATCGGAGTCCAGCCTTGATTATAATCTTCTTTTCGGCCGACCCTGGTTGAAATAGGCTAAGGTTATACAGGATTGGTCAGCACAGGAACTTACTTTTAAGGACAATCACCGTAAATATGTTGTCAAATTGGATGCTATTCAGCCCTGTTAATTACATGCTAGACCATATGTAGCAGAGCCTGTCCATATGTTGGATGGCTTATCCGATGACGAAGAAGAAGATTTTTTATAGAATAACATTGATTTGATCTCCTTAGGAACTGTTGATCTGCAAACTGTTGTAGATAACTGGAGTCCGGCAGCCTGTATAGTGGTGCCTGTGATCGAAGAAGTGGGGATAATAGATACTGTTGCTATGAATGAAGCCACTATACAGCAACTTTTACAACCAGTTGAAAATTCAAGAAAACCTCGTCAATTCTATGTTCCCGAAGATCAGTTGGTCATCTATAATTTAGGAGATGAAGTAAATCCACGACCTGTCAAGATAAAGGAAGGATTGTCTGAAGTATTTCAAGCAGATTTGATCCAACTTATTCGTGAGTTCTCTGATGTTTTTGCATGGGACTATCGTGATATGAAAGGTCTGGACCCGCGCATCTATCAACATAGGGTCGTACTCAAACCTGAAGCAAAGCCGATTAAACAACCCAGCTACCGTATGAATCCCAACTATGCAGCACAAGTCAAAGCAGAACTTGATCGCCTATTAAAGGTAGGACTCATTGTACCTATTGAGCATGCTGAATGGATCTCCCCGATTGTAATCGTACGAAAGAAAAACAAGCAACTCCGAATATGTGTAGATTACCGCAAATTGAATGCAGCTACCGTACCTGATCCATTTCCTCTTCCATTTCTTGACACCATGCTGGACAGAGTGGCTGGACATGAGATGTACTCATTTCTCGACGGTTATAATGGTTATAACCAGGTCCGAATGGCTGAGCAAGATATACCGAAAACATCGTTTATTACGAATTGGGGTGTTTTTGCTTGCACAATCATGTGGTTTGGATTAAGAAATGCTCCTAGTACCTTTCAACGATGTATGCAGGAAATCTTCTCACCCTATCTTACTTCTTTTATGCAAGTATATCTAGATGATTTCTCTTTATTCGGTAAGATGGTAGCACACCTGTATCATTTACGGTGTTGTTTTGAGAAATATCGTGAATACAGACTCTGCTTGAACCCAAACAAATCTGTTTTTGCAGTTTCATGTGGCAAGCTTCTTGGCCATATTGTATCTGCACAAGGCATACAAGTTGACCCAGACAAAGTTGCAGCTGTGTTAGAAGCACTTGTGCCTACTACGCCGAAAGAAGTCATGTGATTCATGGATCAAGTCATATGGCATGGTCGGCATTTACGGTGGCTTGCCCATTTCGCAATACCCCTGAATCGACTAATCACTAGTACTCCTCAACAGTTTGATCGGACACCGGAATGTCAAACTGCATTTGATCTTCTAAAGGGATTATTAAAGCAGGTTCCAATTCTACAACCTCCTGATTGGGAACGCCCATTTCATGTTTTTGTAGACGCATCAGATATAGCCATTGGAAGTGTTTTAATGCAACAAACTGATAAGTGGTTTAGACCTGTCTATTATGCAAGTCGAAGGCTTGCTCCTGTTGAAAAGAATTATTCAGTCACTAAAAGAGAATGTCTTGGTTTAGTGTATTCTGTAAAGAAATTCCGGCATTATTTACTAGGCCGAAAATTCATGTTTCATGTAGATCATGCTGCGCTGGTATATCTAGTTCAGCAGCAGCATTTAGGTGGCCGCTTGGTACGTTGGGTTTTATTGTTACAAGAATTTTATTATGAAGTAATTCATCGACCCGGCACTGCACATGCATTAGTAGATTTTCTTTCTCGGTTAGATTCCGGTGAAGCTCCGGTCGGTGTTGATGACACCACACCAGCTATTTATATTACTGACATGACTAATGATGAATCTACACAACCTCTTGTGACACCTACTTACTATGATCAATTATTAACTTTTCTTACTGATGGATGTCTTCCTTCTCAAACTTCCCCTGCAATGCGCCGAAAAATTGCAGTTTACAGTCGCAGATTCCGGTTGATTGCTGGAGAGTTGTATTATATGGATCATACTAGGGTTTTACTTCGTTGTATTCCTCCACATGAAGTAAACTCAATCGCTGTGGCACATTCCATACCCTCCGGTGGACATTTTGCAGCAGATTTAACGCACCGAAAAATTCTAGAAAGCGGGCTCTAGTGGCCTACTATGTACAGAGATGTATCTCAATTTGTGCAGCAATGTGACAATTGTCAGCGATTTGGACAGCCTTTATAGCGCCTTTTTTTCGCTCTACAACGTGTTTTACCTTTAGAATCTTTTCAAAAATGGGGTCTTGACTTTATTGGACCAATCACACCTCCAACAATCCTTAGCAACAACATATATATTCTGACATGCACAGATTATGCTACAAGATGGGCAGAAGCTTGGGCTTTACGGTCTACTACAACTGTTTCGGTAGCAAAATGTCTGATGAAAGACGTATTCCCACGATATGGATTACCTTTGGAACTTGTGACAGATCAAGGCACACATTTTATTAACAATTTAATGAAAGTACTCACACACTCTTTTCAGATTCTACAAAAATTCAGTTCACCGTATTATCCCCGTGCTAATGGCCTAGCTGAAAGTACAAACAAAACATTGTTGACTATGCTTCGAAAATTGATTGTGGAATCACCGGAAAGATGGGATCAGTTACTACTTGCAGTATTATGGGCATACCGGACTACTTACAAAGTTACCACCGGACTGACTCCTTTCAAACTTGCATATGGAATGGAGGCAATTGCACCAATGGAGCTTGTAGTCAAGCTTACGTGTGGCCATCTCTCAGAAATTGTTACCTGAAGAATCTTTACCATTTCGGTTGGACACACTCAGAGAATTAGATGAGCCTCGCTGGGAAAGTTTTCTAAATCTTCAAGAAGTGCAGTTGCGGCAAGCTTGTACACATGATCAGTATCTTAAAACTCCAGTTTTTATGGTAGGGCAACTTGTGCTGTTTTATAATGCAAAATCAAATCGTTCTACTGGAAAATTCAAGTTACGATGGTTTGGTCCTTACCGGATTGCTAAAGAAGTGGGCCCAGCTACTTTTTGGTTGACTACTTTGATCGGAATTCCTCTTTCGAAAGTGATAATGGTTCAAAGTTGTGGCCGTATCATCAAGTGCCTGATTCACACTGAAGTGTTCTGCGGTTGCCCGCGTATTTTTTTTCTTTTTTTCTCTTTTCTTTTCTTTTCCTTTTTAGTTTTGTGTGATTAATAAAATAAGTCTGTAAATATCCT
Organism: Ceratopteris richardii; assembly: GCA_020310875.1. Taxonomy (NCBI): domain Eukaryota; kingdom Viridiplantae; phylum Streptophyta; class Polypodiopsida; order Polypodiales; family Pteridaceae; genus Ceratopteris; species Ceratopteris richardii. The sequence continues at coordinate 145,502 of MU260125.1, read as the reverse complement.
CGTTTTGATACCTAATTATGATCAACAGCCGCCCTGCCTTATCGTTCTGCTCATGCATGTATACCGTAGTTATGAAGGTTATCATCTCAATATCGCACGATGATTAACAATTTCGATCGCCTCACACTGCCAAGTATCTACTTAATCTCTTTTGTTTCGTTGTTAATCGCTATTGTATCTGCGTGCTTTGTGAACTTTGTGTTTCCTGTAAACCCTATGTCTGCTTGCTATTCGTATGCGCATGGAAGCTCTGGCAAACTTTGCTACCTTCCGTGACGGACTCCCTGCGGATGTAGGTGAGTTCCTGCGTGTACGTGGGTTGTCCAATTTTGCTGAATTGCCTTGGCATTCAGTGGAATGTCACCCGTTTTATGTCGAGATAATCACCCTATAGTCCTTTGCTGATGCATTCCGACTCTCTCCGGAAGGTCGAGAGAATGGCCCTAATTTGCCGATAGCTACAATGATCCAATTGTTCCCTAGGTATTCTTCAAATGAATATGCCATCCTCTGTCACCCTGAACCTAAAAGAACAACATTAGAGTTTCAAGTAGCCATCCTGAACTTACAAAAACGAACCTATGGGATATCTCGCCCATCCTATTCGGTAATTGATATGGCTGCTCGCGAGCCTATCAATTTTGCTTCTTATTTTTTCCGCCACATTCACCGTGAATGCGTTTCAATCATTAAACAGGTTAACAAAGGAGATATGCCACGTTCACGATTACTGCACATTATTTCCTTTTTGTTTCCGGTCCTCCAAGCAGTGCAACCACCACCCAGAGGTCCAATTCTATATCATGAAGAATCCGCACAAATCCTGGAAGATGATGAAGAAGATGACGAAGAAATCTTCCAGCTACTATGCCGAGAACGCATCAGGATTAGTTCATCTGATAGTCAAGTGCAAGGGTGTGCCGCAAGTGATAAAGCAAACAACAATGAAGAGGAAGGGCATGAAGAAGAAACTTTCCACGATACAGCTACTTCGATGCATCAGGATTCATCAGCTCAATCATCTCCAAACCAGCAACAACATCAAACTCGTTCTTCTGATGATAATGATAGATCTTCTAAAGGAGAATCTCAACAGCATTTCAAACAACAGGAACAAGAAGATACGCAACTTATTGTTGCAGAATTTTTACAGGAATTGATTATAGTAGTTGAAGCTTCCATTGCTCAACCGGACGTCACTTCGCAACAACAAACCGAAGCATCCAACACTCTACAACCCATTCCTCCACTATTGCCTCTAATTAATCCCATTGTCCCTGTTGCACCCATTGTCCCTAAGGAACCTACCGCTTCATCCTCCTCACCCAATTACTCTCCACCAGATTCCACTCATCTTCTGATAGCCTCTTCATCCCAGCAACCACTTCCTCCAATTCCCATGTTCACCGAATTAGAATCTATGGGACAAATGCTCATCCAATTTTCCCAGCAGCTTCCGGTACAAGTGAGAATGATGACAGAAAATATTCGTCATGAATTGCAGCATAAGGTGGATACCCTTGAGGCAGATATCACTCCATTGCAGGAAGAGGTAGATGCCGTAAAAGCAGAGAATCATAATCTACATTTTCAGATTAGCCAGCTTCAAGCACAACTTGCTGGACAAGAGACAATAATCAGTCAAAGAGATATTGCCTTAGCCGAAATTACAGTAAAAGATGATTTATTGTGTGCTGTTGATGCAGAAAACATGCAATTGAAACAGTTACTACAGGATAAGGAAGATGCACACATAGCTCTGGGCAATTTGTTAGAAGAGACAAGAGTACAATTGAATGAAGCAGTACAGAAAGGACAGGAAATGACAGCTCTACTAAAACAAACAAATACGCAGCTAGAGTTTGCAAATTCAAACCTATATCAATCAAATGTTGCTCTTAAAAGCCAGATGATGTTAGTCGCTCAACTACAGAAGGAGATACCAGAGATAAGAAGAGAAAGAGATGCCTATTATAGGACTATTCAATTTCAAAATCAAGAATTGGAAAGACGAGAAAACCAACCTGGAGCTCAAGCAGAAAGACTATCAAGAATAGATAAACAGATTGCAGACATGAAAGTCAGTCGTGATGCAGCTTTATCAAATGAATTTTATTTACAGGAAGCTTTTCTGCAGACACAAGCAAAATTTTTTATGAGCCAGGTTATTGCCACCAGTTCAGTAAGAACTAATGCTCAGTTAGTAGAACCCGAAGTCCTCAAACAGATGTTAGAGTCATTGAAAAAGAAAATTGCCCGGACATTTAGGTTAGCTAGAACTATGTATTTAGAGGGTATAATCGAAGAGCCATAGAGTTTTGTATACCTGCGGGTTCAAGTCCACCGTGCGTGCCAGTGTAAGCCACCGGATTGGCAATTGTAAAGCATTTTCATATTCCGCACGAACCGAAAGGTCGTTGCATAGATGTTGTATTCATTTATAAATCAATGAAAAAGACGCTTTGGTGACGACCAAAAGATCGCCAGACTTTCTGTCTGGGCGATACGACTGTGGAGTTACGTTGTGTTGTTTTGGGAAAACTCTGAGTCATACTGTGTCTTTTCTGTCTTTGTTTGCTTGTTGCACCTGTGCGGTAAAGATTGGGTTATGGTATTGTTATATTAAGTGAAGTGAATCGCTGTTCTGTAAGTTGTTTACTGTAAGTCTGCATTACGGTAATGGTTATCCTTGTGTTGTGTATTGAGAAGTATTGATTGGAATACGAATAGTAATTCCGTATTGGAATGAGCCGAGTTTTTGTTAGAAAGTGTATTAGAAGAGTTGTTTTGAATGAAAGGTCATGTTGAGTGAGTTGATTTGGGAAAATCAAGTATAGGGCCTCTGATTATTCAGACCCCTTCCACTCCCAAGAACCCGAATAGATTTTAAACGCATTCTGACGGCAAAAGCGCGTTTAACACATGCCAACAAGGAGTGCAGGAAGATCTGGAAAGAGGCACCTTTGCAGTTAAAGATAAATCCAACCTATTGTCTAGTAGCCAGAACAAGAGAATGGTCAGTATTTTGGGAAAGATGAAATGCAAGACAAGTTCTAGCAAAATGGCTGAATTTTCCAAAAATAGCTGGACCAAAAGCAGGAACTTGGCCAACTAAGAAGTACATGATTGATACAGCAGAATCTGTTATATCCACATACAAAGATGTAAATGATCCAACTTGCATTTTATTAGTGAGAGTGATGCGACTTGTGGTGGCATGTATAGAAACCTTCATAGATATAGAAGTGAGAACTCTTAATTACATTGGATTCAACTCACCTACAGATGCTTTACTCTTTGATTTAAGTGAAACTCCAGATAGAATTTGTTTAATGGCATATTACATCATAATAGTATTTTTGGGAAGCCATTATCTTCAAATATTTGAAGATGCCTTTGACTATGGGTTTTTTGAAAGGGAGTCAGAAATTTTTGGGAATCTATCAGTAGTCACTAAATCAAGACTCACTACATATGAAGCTGCTTATATAGAATACTTGAAGAAAGATGTGATAGACAGACCAGAGGCAGTAGTACAATGGAGGAAAGCTTTGTTTGAAATGATGAACAATTTGAATATTACAGAAAGAAAGAGTCATGACTTGTTATCTCACGTCTATCAAAGAAAGAAGAAATGAAGGAAGCTCTCATTACTTTTTTGTCAGAATATTTTTTGTCAGGAGCCAAAAAGTCTAGGAGGGGAAGGATGTTAGAAGAAGCAATATTTGAACAAAAATTATTTGGAAAATGTCAAAAATTTGTAGAAATATTTATACAAATGATGTAGAATTGAGGAAGAGTCTTCCTCATGAATGATAGGATCATATGTATTTTTCCTAGAATTTTTGGAAGCTCTTTGATAGCATATTTTTAGAATAAAAGGTGAAAAGGACCAAAATTCAAGTGTGAAAAGGGACACTTGAAAAAGTATAAAAGATAATTTCTTCTATTTTGAAGAGGTTGTGTGTATTATTTTGATGCTATCCAAGTTATGTGAGAGCTCTCCTGTAGAAAATCATGTTTTCTCCTTCCATGATCTTTCTCTTGATTTGTTGAGTCTTTTCATTGTATAATCCATGGAATTTGTGAACTTTTCTTGTGTATTTTTGAGCAAGATGGTATGAAGAGAGGTGATTCTCAGTGTATTGAGTAAGAAAGTGCAGAAGAACAAAGCTGGAGTGGGAAATTCTCAGTTTTTATAGAATCGTGATTGTCTCATCTGTATGATACATGTACTGTTTTGAAAATTTGACTTCATATTTGTAATCTACTGTGAAAATGGCACACTTTAGGCACCAAGATCATTGAAAATGCTGTTGTAGAACTCAAGATAATCAAAACCCTAGATATTTCCTTCCTTCTTCATAAATCTCTTAGAAAAATAGTCATCTCAACTCTTATTCTTGGATTCCATTAACTAGAAGGGGTTGTGGTCTTTGCATACTTCCCGGATTGACAATTTAAAGATGTGTAGTTGATCTTTTGTGCTATAATGATTGGAGAGGACAACTCCAAAGGGTAACAACAAACAGGGTCCATTTGTAGAACTTGATCCAAGGGCTTTCTACCACAAGAACATCCTAATCGTGTAGCTAACTATTGTGTCTGTCCTTCTAAAAGGTTCATGCACAAGTTCCTTGAAAAATATGAGGAATTAGTGCCCTCAGTGGTTTTCCACGTCTTACTCATTGTAAACCAAGCCCTTTGCAATACATAAGAAGTTAAACCATTTTCTTTTTTTCTCTTCTCCACAAAATCTTTTGTTACAATTATTTGGATAGTTTATTTATTGTCTTTTAAGTTATATCTACACTCCCTCATCCATTAGGTTATGGGTAGCACTTTGTCGTATAGTTCATTCACTCTATTTACTTGTTGTTTTATAAACTTTCCAAATGTTGTCTATTAAGTAAGGATCTATGCTAACAAAAGGTGATAGAAGGCATGCTTCAACAAACATGTTAAAGACAAAGGATTAAAAGGGTGTCACTTAATTCTAATGTGTGCATTTAAGCGACATATCAAGAAGCTTCAAAAATGAGGATTTGGAACAATTTTAGTAAATCATATCTCAAATAGAAGTTCCACCCAAGTATCGTTGTTAGAAGGTTTTATAATCCCTAGTTACTTCGTGGTTGCGAAGTGAAATCATCATTATACCAAGAGCCATTGAACAAAAACATCTCGAAACGATCACAAGTTAACAAGATAGGAAGCAAGAAAACCAAGGTTACGAGAAGAAGTGAATGCCTAGGACTTAGAGTGTTTTAAAGAAAGCAACAAAAATGACCACAAAACTCTCATGAAGTGAGTCTCGATGACCCTATTCGTTTTATGGCATGTTTAGCAATGATGAGACCTTGTCTAAATCTTGGGCTAGCATGGAAGGATTTTCACATCGTATTTGCACTCAAAGAATCAAATAATCTAAAGCTATATGAGAAACTAAAAGATGGCTAATGTTCAAAGAAACAAAGGGATTATCCTTCCTATGTAGTCCAATCTCATAGGTGCTCGAGGTAGAACAATCAAGTGTTGTAGAATAAACGGAGTTCCCTCCATATAGGGGAAGATGGTTGGTGTTCAAAGAAACAAAGGAACTATCCTTCCTATAGATCTGACCCATCTCATAGGTAATCAAGTTAGAAAAATTGAGTTTTGTAGAGGAAATGAACTTCCCATCCATATAAGGAATGATTGTACCTATGTGAAATTTTTAGTGTGTGAGGATCGTGACTTCAATAAAGAAGTTATCCTTTGTTTACATTGTTATTAGAGAACAAAGTGGATCTTAATCTGGTATATGGTAATATTGTGTCGCTCTCAATCTCAAGAAGGGAGCCCTTTTGTTCCCTAGAAGAAAGAAATGAATATGTACACCATCCCAACTTGCTTAGAATCCCCTCACTCATGCCATCACCTCCTAATCTAGTAGACGTCTCACAAGTACCCTCTATTACTTGAAAGCTTTTAAAGAGTGGCAGCAAAAATTCTCCTTTTCTACTATCAAGAAGAGTGAGCTCCACCTTAATTTTCACATTCAATGGCTTGTGGAAATCAGTATTCATGGAGATCTTATCTCTTACAACATTAAGAACATCTATATGTGTTTCGTACCTAATCCTCACGAAAGGAAGTGGGTCTAGCATCCATCCACTTGTTCAAAGTGTTTTTGTCACCTATTGGTGAAAGTGAGCTCTTCGACATAGTGTCCATGGAATCTGCTCGAGAAATATGTAAGCTTAGCCTTCACTTCATGGCCTAGGAACTCAATGAAGCTCAGCAAATGGAGAAGGAGATGCAAGTTTGGGCTGTAGTGGGATGTGGCGAATATTTACTTCTTCAGATCGGCAGACCAAGCTTTAAGCATGGTGTAGAAGCAATCAAATCATATCAACAACATATCCCTCCCCTATACTAGTATCTAGCCTCCAAGGTAAATGAAGTGAGATAATCAGCCTAAAACTACTCTAATAATAACCTATCATGCTAAAATTGTCGCATGAAACACAAACATAACATTTGCTCATCACACATTTTATGTTGCCCTTCAATTTCAAGAACTTGTCAGTCATTTACACACAGAGAGAGAGAGAGAGAGAATGTATAAGGTTGTATTCAGAAGTCATAGCTCGTGGATTTGATTTGTTGCCGGTTATGACTATGCAATTTCCATTATTTGGGCGGGAAAATAGTTGTGAGCTCGAGTGGAAATAATATAGTTTTCAATGAGAACTCTGTCCTGGACGAGAACCGGAGGATGCGAGCATGCAATGGTGCGCATATGGTGAGCATTGTACGCATGGAGTCAATATTTCAAAGAGTGAGGCTAGGAGAGAAAGCAAGGTTAGCAAGTCGAGGTAAACCTGTTTGAAGACTTGGAGAAGGTCTAGAGCAGTGAATGTTGAGGCAAGACGAAGGTTGTGGGACCATTAGTAGAACTTAATCCGAAGGCTTCCTACCACAAGAAGATTCTAACCATGTAGTTGGCTATTGCATTTGTCCTTCTACAAGGTTCGTGCATAAGTTCTTAGAAAAATATGAGGAATTAGTGTCCTCGATGTTGTTCCACGTCTTATGCACTGTCAAGCAAACCCTTTATAATACATCAAAAGTTCACCATTTTCCTTTTGTCTCTTCTCTACAGAATCTAGTGTTGTAATTGTCCCAATAGTTTATTTATTGTCTTCTTTGTTATGTATGCACTTAATCATCCATTAGGTTACAGATCGCACTGTCATATAGCTATTTACTTGCTCTTTTATAATTTGCTAAATGTTGTCGATTAAGGATCTATGCTAACAAAAGGTGATAGAAGGCATGCTTCAACAAACATGTTAAAGACAAAGGATTAAAAGCGAGACATTTAATTCTAATGTATACATTTAAGCGACATATCAAGAAGCTTCAAAAATTAGGATTTGGAACAATTTTAATAAATCATATCTCAAATACAATTTCCATCCAACTATCTTTGTTAGAAGGTGATATAATACCTAGTTACTTCGTGGTTGCCAAGTGAAATCATCATTATACCAAGAGCCATTCAACAAAAACATCTCGAGATAATTACAAGTTGACAAGATAGGAAGAAAGAAAACCAAGGTTATGAGAAGACGTGCAAGCCCAAGACTTACAGTGTTTTAAAAAAGCAAAGAGAATGACCATAAAACTCTCATGAAGTGAGTCTCAATGACCCAATTAATTTTGTTGCATGTTTAGTAATGATGAGACCTTATCTAAAGCTTGGCCTAGCATGGAAGGATTTTCACATGACATTTGCGCTCAAAGAATCAAAGAATCTAAAGCTATATGAGAAACTAAAAGATGGATGATGTTCAACGAAACAAAGGGACTATCCTTCCTATGTGGTCCAATCTCATAGGTACTCGAGGTAGAACAATTAAGTCTTTCACAGGAAGTGGAGTTCCCATCCATATAGGAAAAGTGGTTGATGTTCAAAGAAACAAAGGAACTATCCTTGCTATAGATCAGGCCCATCTCATAGGTATTCGAAGTAGAACAATCAAGTTTTATGAAGGAAATGAACTTCCCATCCATATAGGGAATCATTGCAGGTATGTGAAAGTTTTAGTGTATGAGCATCATGAGTTCAACAAACAAGTTAGTCTTTGTCCACACTGCTATTAGAGAACAAAGTGGCCCTTAATCTGGTATATGGTATTGTGTCTCTGTGAGCCTCAAGCAGGGAGCCCTTTTGTTCGAAGAAAAACGAAATGAATATGTACACCATCCCACTTGATCAGAATCTCTTCACCCATGCCATCACCTCCTAATCTGGATCAGTTGAATAGTGGAGTGAGGGTCATTGCACATCACATAGTGAAGATCATTCATGGAGACATAGGAACGTAGAGGAAGATAAGGATAGTGAAGGATATTAGACTGCAAGACAAATGTGTGGAATTTCATAGGAAGTTTGTGTCTATTATAGAGCAAGATAGAAGAAGTCGAGTGTGGCATTTTATGGACTGGAAGAAGTCGATTTTGGCATTCTGTGGGCTGCATTCACAGGGTAGAGATGCTTAGAGAGAAAAGGGTGCAATAGTGATACTTACGTGCATATATGCAAGGGCTAAGAGAGAAAACAGAGTTACCAAGTGGAGGTAAACATGTTTAAAGACTTGGAGACGTGTAATCATGGAGAAGGTCTAGAGCAATGAGTTTAGAAGCACCTTATATTGATTGAAAAGAAATGAACAAGAGTGTCATTGGGGAACCACTAAAGGTGTGGGAACCAACGAGGAGGGTGATGTTGTAGAGGATCGACAAAAGAGTCCTGATGAGGTGAGATGAAGGTTGTGGGTCCATTTGTAGAACTTGATCCGAGGGCTTTCTACCACAAGAACATCCTAATCGTGTAGCTAACTATTGTGTCTGTCCTTCTGCAAGGTTTATGCACAAGTTCCTTGAAAAATATGAGGAATTAGTGCCCTCAATGGTTTTCCAGGTCTTACTCATTGTAAACCAAGCTCTTTGCAATACATAGGAAGTTAAACCATTTTCTTTTTTTCTCTTCTCTACAAAATCTTTTGTTGCAATTGTTTCGATAGTTTATTTATTGTCTTTTAAGTGATATCTACACTTAGTCATCCATTAGGTTATGGGTAGCACTTTGTCATATAGTTGATTCACTCTATTTACTTGTTGTTTTATAAAATTTCCGAATGTTGTCTATGAATTAAGGATCTATGCTGACTAAAGGCGATAGAAGGCATGCTTCAACAAACATGTTGAGGACAAAGAATTAAAAGTACGACACTTAATTCTAATGTGTACATTTAAGCGACATATCAAGAAGCTTCAAAAATGAGGATTCGGGAACAATTTTAGTAAATCATATCTCAAATAGAAGTTCCATCCAAGTATCTTTGTTAGATGGTGATATAATACCTAGTTACTTCGTGATTGCAAAGTTAAATCATCATTATACCAAGAGCGAGTGAACAAAAACATCTCAAAATAATTACAAGTTGACAAGATAGGAAGCAAGAAAACCAAGGTTACAAGAAGAAGTGCAAGCCTAGGACTTACGGAGTTTTAAAAAACCAACAAGAATACCCACAAAACTCTCATGAAGTGAGTCTCAATGACCGTATTCGTTTTCTTGCATGTTTAGCAATGATGAGACCTTGTCTAAAGCTTGGCCTTACATGGAAGGATTTTCATATCACATTTGCGCTCAAAGAATCAAAGAATCCAAAGCTATATGAGAAACTAAAAGATGGCTGATGTTCAAAGAAACAAAGGGACTATCCTTCCTATGTAGTCCAATCTCATAGGCACTCGAGGTAAAGCAATTAAGTGTTGTAGAGGAAATGAAGTTCTCATCCATATAGGGAAGGATAGTTGATGTTCAAAGAAACAAAGGAACTATCCTTGCTATGGATCCGGTCCATCTCATAGGTATTCGAAGTAGAAGAATTAAGTTTTGTAGAAGAAATGAACTTCCCATCCATATAAGGAATGATTGTACCTATGTGAAATTTTTAGTGTGTGAGGATCATAACTTCATGAAAGAAGGTATCCTTTGTCTACACTATTATTGGAGAACAAAGTGGCCCTTAATATGGTAAATGGTGTTGTGTCTCTCTCAGTCTCAAGAAGGGAGCCCTTTTGTTCCCTAGAAGAAAGAAATGAATATGTGCACCATCCCAACTTGTTGAGAATCCCCTCACCCATGTCATTAACTCCCAATCTAGTAGACGTCTCACTGCAAGAACCCTCTATTACTTGAAAAACTTTAAAGAGTGGCAATAGAAATTCACATTTTCTTTGATCAAGCGAGGGTTCATTGGCTTTTGGAAATCACTATTCATCGATATCTTATCTCTTACAACATTAAGAAAATCTATATGTATTTCACAACTAATCCTCACGAAAGCAAGTGATTCTGGCATCCACCTATTGGAGAAAGTGAGCTCTTCGACATAGCATCCATGGAATGTGATCGAAGAACATGTAAGCTTAACCTTTCACTTCATGGCCTATGAATTGAATGAAGCTCAAGAATTGGAGAAGGAGATGCAAGTTTGGAGTGCAATGGGATGTGACGAAAATTTACTTGTTAAGATAGGTAGAAGCAATCAAATCATATCAACAACATATCCCTTCCCTATACTAGTATCTAGGCTCTAGAGTAAATGGAGTGAGATAATCAACCTAAAACTACTCTAATAATAACCTATCATGCTAAAATTGTCACGTGAAACGAAAACATGACATTTGCTCGTCATCACACATTTTATGTTGCCCTTCAATCTTAAGACCTTGTCAATCATAGAGAGAGAGAGAGTGTGTGTGTGTATAAGCATGTTATAGCTCGTGGATTTTATTTGTTGCTAGTTATGACTATGCAAGGTAGGTAGAAGCAATCAAATCATACCAACAACATATCCCTTCCCTATACTAGTATGCTTACAATAGAGCATGATTTGAGGAAAAGGATCACCATGGAAAAGAGATCATGAATATGGAGTCAACACAGAAATGGTGCAAGAAGTAAACTTAGGTGAATCTGTAGAGCCAAAACCCATCCTACTAGCATCTTGATTATGGCAGGAATCGACCCTCTTGCACAAGGTAACCTCTTTCTTCTAAAGTTTCAAAGATGTTTTCACATGGAAATTTAAAGATTTGACACACATCCCCATGAACTTGGGGCTTCACACAATATTTTTGGTCCTTGATGCAAAACTAGAATGAGGAAGAATCTATCACCTCAACCCAAAATATGTAGAGGTTGTGAGAACAAAGATATACAGGATGGAAGTCACGGGAATCATTATCCATGTGATGAACCATGAATCTTTCATTCTATATAAAAAATCTATACGAGTAGTCATGCACTATAAGGAGAAGAGGGCTTGATCAAGGAACCCAAGTGCATTGAGAGATTGATCCAATGGGTGCTTAGTCCATTGATTGTTGAATAGTGGACTGAGAGTCATTGCACATCGCATAGTGCAGATCATTTAGGGAGACATAGGAACGCAAAGGAAGATAGGGAGAGTGACGGATATTAGAATGCAAGATAGATGTGTGGATCTTCATAGGAAGTTTGTGTCTACTGTAGAGTGTTGAGAGTGATGGATGGATGCACTCAGGAAATCAGTTGGTGCTGCAAAACCTGCTTCACACCTGCCCTCTTTTCTCTTTAGATATACTTAGTACACTAGCTTAGCTTCCAAATGACATAAAGAAACCATATATGTACTTTGGAAATGGTTTGGGTAATGATCAAACCAAAACAGATAACTTTGTACTTCAAAAATCAAGCAAAACCTTCTATTCCTGTAGTGATACCTGCTCAGACTTTTACTCAGTGTGTCCAGCACACTTAAAATTGGAACAATTCCTTTTGGGAGTATTAATGTATCTTAGTAAGCTACCAATCACAAGTGGAATCACTTCAATTGATAAACTATGCACTGAGAAATAAATTTAGCAAAGTTATAATCACCCCCGACTTTTCAGGAACTCTGCAGACTGAGACCAGTGTGCACTTCGAATCGCTTTTCTCCCAATTGGCTGAATGAAATCCTTTGAAATTTTGTATGCTTGTAGTAGACTTTGAGCTGGTTCCAATGAGCTATAGAACACTTGATTTAGTTCAGTAGATCCAGAGAAATGCTCCTTTGAAGTTGTCAGACTTGGAGTAGGACACTCAGACAAAACAGAGATGATGAATGTATACTTCTATTGATAAATGTGTTTGTACAATCTCATTAGCTTGCCAAGCACAGCTAAATGAGGTATTGTGGTGTTGGCTATAGAGTAACCTTCACACACAATGAGTTACAATGAAATTTTGCCTCGGGGAGTGAGCTAGAATGAAAGTATTACCCGCGACTTTTTATTTCATCTTTTATAGGAGTTTTGAGATCATTTGAATTTGAAATTCAAACTTAGGCTCCCTTGAATCTCTCCTCTAAAAGTAGGGAGATATTCTCTCCATCTCAACATTCAAATTTTCACGACTAATGAGGTAGGTGGATGACTTAAAGTGATTACAAACAAATGATAAGTCACTTAGACTTTTACAAGGGGTAAAGAAGTAAGAACATATAAGCATATGTTCACATGAGCCTTCCTTTAAGTGAAGCCTAGATAATCCTTTGTCCATGCTAATCTTCAATGAGTCCAAGGTTCCAAGCCAATGTGTGTAGGCTTGTCTTGCACCAACAGCTCCCCCTCAAGCCGAACACTTTGGCTTAAGTCTTCTCTTTCATTCTTCAATCACTTCCTGTAATCCAATTATAGTTTTGAATCTGCATAACTTATTTCCATCCAATGCCTTTGTAAGTAAATCTGCACATTGCATATTAGTAGATACATATGTCAATTGAATCTCTTTACTAAGTAGCTTCTCTCTCACATAGTGGTAATGAACCTCTATGTGCTTTGTTCTGGCATGATAAATTGGGTTTGCTGCAAGGTGAAGAGAGCTAGTGTTATCTCCAAATATAATAGGTGGTCTTGTGAGTAGACCTAACTCTGTATATAGAAGCTTCAACCAGATAGCTTCTTGAGTTGCATTGGCAAGCCCTCTATACTCTGCTTCAGTGGATGACAATGCCACTGTAGGTTGCTTCTTAGCTGACCAAGAGATAGGCTTATCCCCTGCAAAACAAATATATCCTGAGGTGCTTCTCCTATCATCCTTGCATCCTGCCCAATCTGCATCTGAGTAAACCTTTATGTCAATATCTGATGTATAAGGAAAATACAAACCATGACTTTGAGTTCCCTTGAGGTACTTCAAGATCTTCTTAGCTGCCTCTAAGTGAGGTACCCTTGGTTTGTGCATGAATTGACTAAGCACACTTACTCCATGTCAATTCTTGTCAAGGTAGCATAGTTCAAACTACCCACCATACTTTGGTATCCTGTAATGTCTTTGATTTCTTCTCCTTCATGAGCACTTAGCTTTTGGTTAACCTCCATTGGAGTAGTAGATACCTTAGCATCCTGCAAACCAAACTTCTTGACCATATCCTGTACATACTTCTTTTGAGTGATGTATATACCTGAGTGTGTGTAGATCAATTCAAGACCTAGGAAATATTTTAGTAATCCAAGATCACTAATCTTGAATTCTTTCATCATCTGTCCTTTGATGTGTCTAATCCCATTGACATCATTACCTGTAATGATGATGTCATCTACATAAACACATAAGTAAATTACCTCTGTACTACTTCTCTTTATGAATAGAGAAGTGTCTGCTTTGCTCATCACAAATCCTTGGTCTAGGAGGTAGGTGGTCAATCTGTAGTTCCATGCTCTAGGTGCCTGCTTCAAACCATACAGAGCCTTTTTCAATTTACAAACATAATGTACCTTTCTTGGATCTTCATAGCCAGGTGGTTGTGACATGTAGACTTCTTCAGATATCCATCCATTCAAGAATGCATTCTTCACATCCAATTGGTACATGTTCCAATTCTTGGATGCAGCTACACTCACTAAAACTCTGATAGTTGGCATCTTGGCCACAGGAGAAAATGTCTCCTCATAATCAATGCCTTGGGTTTGTGCAAAACCCTTGGCTACCAACCTAGCTTTGTACCTGTTAATTGTTCCATCTGAATTCTTCTTCAATTTGTAGATCCATCTGGATCCTATTACCTTCATAGAATCCTTTTTGGGTACCAAGTCCCAAGTATCACTCTCTTTGAGGGCTTCTATCTCCTCATCCATGGCTTCTCTCCATTCTGGCTTTGTAATTGCTTCTTCATAGGTACCTGGTTCTTCATTCAACAAGTCTTTTGCAAGATATACAGAATGTTTAGTTACAAGTGATGTGTCATACCCAAATCTGATAGGCTTCTTCTTCTCTCTCTGAGATCTCCTCATTGCTTGAGTAGAAGTTTCTGGCTTATCCTCTAATTGCTTCATCTTCATCTTTCCTTTGGATTTCCAAGCTTTGAATTCTTCAAGGTTTATTGTATCATCATCTGAGCTTGAATCTTCTTGCTGAGTTGGCTCTTCCTTGGTAAGCTTTGGAAAATCTTCCTCCATGTCATAGGGTAGACTCACTTTCCTGCATTCATTCTCATACCATGAGTCATTCTCATCAAATATGACATCTCTGCTTACCTTGAACCCTTTGTTTGTGGGGTTGTAGAATCTGTATCCCTTTTGGTTCAAATCATAACCAATGAAGATACATTTTTCAGCCTTGGGGTCTAGCTTTCCTCTTACCTGTGAGGGAATATGCACATATGCTACACAACCAAAGATTTTGCAATGATCCAGAGAGGGTCTCTTACCATGCCATGCTTCATATGGTGTCATGCCATCAAGTGATTTGGATGGCAACCTATTGATGAGATAAGTGGCAGTGGATACACTCTCTGCCCATAGGTAATTTGGCAACCTTTTTTCATTGAGCATAGACCTAGCTGTTTCTACTATAAGTCTATTCCTTCTTTCTGCTACCCCATTTTGTTCAGGTGAGTACCTTGTAGTAATCTCCCTTTTGATGCCTCTTTCCTGCAAGAAATCTTCAAACTCATTGGAGAAGTACTCTCCTCCACCATCTGACCTTAGCCTCTTCAAGCTTCTACCTGTTTGATTCTCAACAAGTGCAAGATACCTCTTGAAACAATTAAACACTTCATCCTTATGCTTCATAAAGTATAAAATGGTCCACCTGCTATAGTCATCAATAAAAGACACATAATATCTTGAACCAGAAATGGAAGGGTCCTTGCTAGGTCCCCAAACATCTGTGTGTACCAAGTCTAGGTAGTCTTCATGCATGAAACCTTTCCTTGAGTAGGGTAATCTGTGAGACTTACCAAATTGACATGATCCACATTTATAAATCATGTGTTGCTTGGATACATTAGGTATCCCAAGCACACATTGCTTTAGAGTCCTTTCACCTATGTGCCCTAATCTCTTATGCCATATCTCTAACTCTGAAAGTGTCTGATCCTTGTAATTATACAAAGCAATGTTTTTTGTATCTTCTAGCTCAAATGTAAATAATCTACCTGATTTCTCCCCTTTGGCTATCCTTCTGAATCCTTGTTTTGGATCCTCCACATATGCTCCATGTTGTGTGAATCTGACCTGCAAACCTTTCTCCACAATCTGACCAACACTCATTAAATTCTTAGTTATTGTTGGTACATAGAGTACCCTGCTTAATAGATTCTGATTACCATCACATGTCTTCACATTTCCAACTTTGACAACAGAGTGTTTAGTGTCATCACCTGTTTGTACCTGATGTTTGCCCTTGGGCTCTTCCAAATCAGAAAGTAGTGCCACATTGCCAGCTACATGGTTAGAACATCCTGAGTCAATGTAAAATAAGTGATCATCATTTGTACCTATCTTGGAGGTCATATTCATAATCAATAAGGAGTCATCTTGCTCCTCTGTGTAGTTGTTGTAGTCTCTTCTATTTCTGAATCCACCTTGGTAGTTTCCATTGTGGCTGTTGTTGTAGTTGTTGTTGTATTGGTTGTTGTATCCATTGTAGCTTTGATGTTGGTTGAATCTGCCTCTCCCTTGAGAGTATCCACCTCTTGAGTAGCCTCTTCCTCTCTGATTTTTGTAGTTCTTGTAGCATTCATCTGTGGTATGATTGGACAATCCACAGATGTTGCATGGTGATGAGTTGTAGGGTCTCCCCCTACCTGACTTACCTCCTCTGCCTCTTCCTCTAGATGACCTACCTCTCCCTGCATAATTAGCTTGAGAGGTAGAGCCTTCTTCATCCTGTTTCTTCTTGCCTTTATCTTTAACTTTCTTATCAGTATAGAGAGCAGAGGGGTTATTACCTTTTGATTGATCTCCAGCCTTGGTGAACTTTGCTTCATGTGTAAATAGTTGGCCCATAAGTGTTGTGAGATCAGGGGTATGCATGTCCATGTAGAGGTCCATTGCAGTGGTGAAACTTTCCCACTTATCATCTGCCTTGAGTCCATTTGTCACTTGCCTGACTATTTGCTCTTCTTCAATTTCCTCTCCAATGCTTGCTAGTTGGTCTGCCACATACTCTGAGACTGATTGCTTTGGCTGCTTCCTAAGGGTTGTGAACTCAATCCATAATTGGTTCTTCCTAGCCCTTGTGTTGGAAGAAAAATAATTTGACAATGTTTCCCAAGTCTCTTGGGAAGTCTTACAGTTCCTTACATGAGGTAAAAGAAAGTCAGATATAGAGTTTAAGAGATAAGACCTTGCCAAAGCATCCTTTGCACACCATTGGTTGAGCCTTTCATGTTCATCCTTTGTAGGTAGTCCTCTAGTCTTGAATGAGGGCAACTCCTCATCTCCTGATATGTATCCAAATAGACTTCTCCCTTGTAGATAGGTCTTCATTCTTAAGGACCAAGCTTGATAATTGTTTCTGTCCAATTTGTCAATGAAGGAAGGGAAACCATCACCCATGTTTACCTTCTATGCTCTGATACCACTGTTGAGAGTGATGGATGGATGCACTCAGGAAATCAGTTGGTGCTGCAAAACCTGCTTCACACCTGCCCTCTTTTCTCTTCAGATATACTTAGTACACTAGCTTAGCTTCCAAATGACATAAAGAAACCATATATGTACTTTGGAAATGGTTTGGGTAATGATCAAACCAAAACAGATAACTTTGTACTTCAAAAATCAAGCAAAACCTTCTATTCCTGTAGTGATACCTGCTCAGACTTTTACTCAGTGTGTCCAGCACACTTAAAATTGGAACAATTCCTTTTGGGAGTATTAATGTATCTTAGTAAGCTACCAATCACAAGTGGAATCACTTCAATTGATAAACTATGCACTGAGAAATAAATTTAGCAAAGTTATAATCACCCCCGACTTTTCAGGAACTCTGCAGACTGAGACCAGTGTGCACTTCGAATCGATTTTCTCCCAATTGGCTGAATGAAATCCTTTGAAATTTTGTATGCTTGTAGTAGACTTTGAGCTGGTTCCAATGAGCTATAGAACACTTGATTTAGTTCAGTAGATCCAGAGAAATGCTCCTTTGAAGTTGTCAGACTTGGAGTAGGACACTCAGACAAAACAGAGATGATGAATGTATACTTCTATTGATAAATGTGTTTGTACAATCTCATTAGCTTGCCAAGCACAGCTAAATGAGGTATTGTGGTGTTGGCTATAGAGTAACCTTCACACACAATGAGTTACAATGAAATTTTGCCTCGGGGAGTGAGCTAGAATGAAAGTATTACCCGCGACTTTTTACTTCATCTTTTATAGGAGTTTTGAGATCATTTGAATTTGAAATTCAAACTTAGGCTCCCTTGAATCTCTCCTCTAAAATTAGGGAGATATTCTCTCCATCTCAACATTCAAATTTTCACGACTAATGAGGTAGGTGGATGACTTAAAGTGATTACAAACAAATGATAAGTCACTTAGACTTTTACAAGGGGTAAAGAAGTAAGAACATATAAGCATATGTTCACATGAGCCTTCCTTTAAGTGAAGCCTAGATAATCCTTTGTCCATGCTAATCTTCAATGAGTCCAAGGTTCCAAGCCAATGTGTGTAGGCTTGTCTTGCACCAACATAGAGGAAGATAGAAGAAGTCTAGTGTGGCATTTTGTGGACTAGAAGAAGTCTGCATAGATACGCATTTGTCAAATAGAGGATGCTTAGAGAGAAGAGGGTGAAACAATCATAGTTATGTGCATAGATGCAAGGGCTAGGAGAGAAAGCAACGTTACCAAGTGGGGTTAAACTTGTTTGAAGACTTGGAGATGTGTAATCATGGAGAAGGTATGGAGTAGTGAGCTTTAGAAGCACCTTATATTGATCGACAAGCAATGAACAAGAGTGTCATTGGGGAACCGTTGAAGGTGTGGGAACCAAGGAGGAGGGAGATGCTAGAGAGGATCGATAAAAGAGGTGAATGCTGAGGTGAGATGAAAGTTGTGGATGTGTTGATAGAACTTGATCCAAGGGGCTTCCTGCCACAAGAACATCCTAACTGAGTAGCTAGCTATTGTGTTTGGCCTTCTGCAAGATTGAGGCATAAGTTGTTGAAAAATATGAGGAATTAGTGCCCATAGTGTTGTTAATTAGGCCTTACATGGCAGGATTTTCATATCACATTTGCGCTCAAAGAATCAAAGAATCCAAAGATATATGAGAAACTAAAAGATGGCTGATGTTCAAAGAAACAAAGGGACTATCCTTCCTATGTAGTCCAATCTCATAGGTACTCAAGGTAAAACAATTAAGTGTTGTAGAGGAAATGAAGTTCTCACCCATATAGGGAAGGATGGTTGATGTTCAAAGAAACAAAGGAACTATCCTTGCTATACATCAGGCCCATTTCATAGATATTCGAAGTAAAACAATTAAGTTTTTTAGAAGAAATGAACTTCCCATCCATATAAGTTGAATGATTGCACCTATGTGAAATGTTTAGTGTGTGAGGATCATAACTTCACGAAAGAAGTTATCCTTTGTCTGCACTATTATTGGAGAACAAAGTGGCCCTTAATAGGTATTGTGTCTCTCTCAGTCTCAAGAAGGGAGCCCGTTTGTTCCCTAGAAGAAAGAAATGAATATGTACACCATCCCAACTTGCTGAGAATCTCCTCACCCATGTCATCAACTCCCAATCTAGTAGACATCCCACTGCAAGAACCCTCTATTACTTGAAAAACTTTAACGAATGGCAATAGAAATTCACATTTTCTGTGATCAAGCGAGGGTTCATTGGCTTTTGGAAATCACTATTCATCGATATCTTATCTCTTACAACATTAAGAAAATCTATATGTATTTCACAACTAATCCTCACGAAAGCAAGTGATTCTGGCATCCACCTATTGGAGAAAGTGAGCTCTTCGACATAGCATCCATGGAATGTGATCGAATAACATGTAAGCTTAACCTTTCACTTCATGGCCTATGAATTGAATGAAGCTCAAGAAATGGAGAAGGAGATCCAAGTTTGGAGTGCAATGGGATGTGACGAAAATTTACTTGTTAAGATAGGTAGAAGCAATCAAATCATATCAACAACATATCCCTTCCCTATACTAGTATCTAGGCTCTAGAGTAAATGGAGTGAGATAATCAACCTAAAACTACTCTAATAATAACCTATCATGCTAAAATTGTCACGTGAAACGAAAACATCACATTTGCTCCTCATCACACATTTTATGTTGCCCTTCAATCTTAAGACCTTGTCAATCATAGAGAGAGAGAGTGTGTGTGTGTGTATAAGCATGTTATAGCTCGTGGATTTGATTTGTTGCCAGTTATGACTATGCAAGGTAGGTAGAAGCAATCAAATCATACCAACAACATATCCCTTCCCTATACTAGTATCTAGGCGCTGGAGTAAATGGAGTTAGATAATCAGCCTAAAACTACTCTGGCAGACGGTTGGAAAGAAAATTAGACTTCAGAAACATCTCAGTTGGCAGCAAGCCCTGCTGGGAGAAGCGATCGGCTTCTCCGCGACTCTCTGGAACGCTATCAAAGGGGAGGTCCTATGGAAAATCTGGCGGGAAAGATGTGCTATCAACTTCGGTGACTCCCCCAAAGAGTGGTCAATTGGGAAATCGTTGTTCCTCCTTGGCAAAAGGATTGTTAACTGTAAGAAACCCCCCCCCCCCCCCCTTTAGGCATCATCAAGTACTCCTTTAGATCAATAACAAGCTTAAACCCAAGTGCGCCCCACATGAGGGTGATGAGAGGGTGATTAACCTTCTTTGTAATGCCATCTAAGCTCTATAAAAGCTTCCCCTGTTTTGTGGGATTTGGGGGGTCCCGTGGGCACTAGTCCCCTTCTCTTGTACTTTTCTTTATTTAATTCAAGTTCGGGAGAGTAGGCTAATGCCGAACTTCCTAAAAAAAAAAAAAACTACTCTTATAATAACCTATCATGCTAAAATTGTCACGTGAAACGAAAACATAACATTTGCTCCTCATCACACATTTTATGTTGCCCTTCAATCTTAAGACCTTGTCAATCATAGAGAGAGAGAGTGTGTGTGTGTGTATAAGCATGTTATAGCTCGTGGATTTGCTTTGTTGCCAGTTATGACTATGCAAGTTACATTATTTGGGGGGGGGGGGGGGGGGGGGGGGGGGGGGCGGGGGGGAATAGTTGTGAGCTCTAGTGGAGATAGGAAATTTTTCAATCGAGAACTTTGTATGCACGAGAACTCGAGGATGTGAGCATGCAATGGATATGGTGAAAATTGTACGCATGGAGTCTAGGATCAATATCTCAAAGAGTGGGGCGTGCTTCAGGAATGGGTTAATTTAGTAGATAGTCTCAAATGTGCGTGAATATTGAACATCTTGCTTTAAGGACTGTCAGATTTCCATTGTCAATGGCAAAATTTATCTCCGCAACTGAATCAACAAGAATCTCAAACTGTCATAAGAAGAATGGAGTTCATGTCAAAGTTGGGAGGTTCTTGTGGTCTCCCTCGAGATAAAATTACTGTTGGGCCTAATTTGTTCAACAAACTGGAAGATCTGAGGGTGGTTCTTGAAGGGATTGCGCCTTCGTTTTTCCATTGGTGACAAGAAACGCTGTCTCCAAGCCCCAACTGGTATGAACCTCCAAATGGCAGTGCATGAACCACACTCCTGTAAAGCATACAGGTCACCACATGATGTAATGTTAATGCCTTGCAGACAGCAGGATGGATTTTTTTTTAAGTCATGCAAAAAAGTTCTGCAATGTCATGAAGATTGTGAAAAGTATGTGTTGAACTCATTGGAAATATAGCTAGGACTATTCTGGATGCGCTAAACCATCAGCTATGTCTGAGTCAAAGGTCCTGTTCTACTTCCTTAAACAAGGTGATGATAACTATGAAAACTCTTGCTGCTTATTAAAACTATCAGAAGTCAAGAAGGGATACACTGGCCAAATAATGGAGAAGAGAATGGCTTTTTCACCATTTTGTATGCAATGTGTCAGGAATAGCAGATGAGATGCAGTTACTTGTTAAACCATCAGGACAATAGATCGAAGAAAACAGTCTTAGTGAACACGAAAACCTTACCTGGATTATCTGCCTGAAAGCGCACTGCTGCCCATCCTCCCTTTGGAACCGCAATCGTATTGCGCTCCGGCGGATCAACCAAATTGAATTTCTCTCGATCAGTGCTCATATTGAAGTCTCCAACCCCTTGGTCGACGACGAAGAAATTGTAACCATGAAGATGGATTGGATGGCTTTCTGTTCCAAGAATGTTTGTGCCTTGAAAGATCAGCTGTACGCTGGCGTTGAAGGGAATCCAAGAGAGACGCGTGCCCTCTTCTGGGCGAAGGTTCTTTGGTTGCACTGGACCTGTGAAGTTGAACACCTTTGTAGGCTTATCTGGGAAGTTTGTGGGAAACATGATGTTTCCAGCATTTGCATTTACTGTACTGTGTGACGATGGTGAGGGTAAGAAGAAAGATTGAAGTAAAGCAGTCTTGGGCAATGTAAATGATATGTTATTCATCGAAGCAGCAAACCGGCCTCCGGACGGCCCTTGGCAACGCTTCCCTCGAGGACATGGTTTTCTAGCGAGGCCCACAGTGAATAGGAGATGTCGATCAACAGACTTCGGAACACGTGCAGGAAACTCATCCGAATTGAGGCTTCTCAGGCTGGAACTGAGCTTGTTTGCCAGAATAGTGTCATTGTATGCAGGCAGTGATGGCATTATGGGTTTTGAGGTGTTGGAAGCTCCCTCATATATGACCATTGCTGTTGCAGTAGTGTTGTCGAATGGCACGCTTGGACTGGCTGAGTTGTAGGCCCGAACGGCCAAGGTATAGCGTCCTATGGGTTGATCAGTGGTGAGCAACGCATTTGTTGTTTGTCCAGGTGCAACGAGTATAGTATCCGTTTTGAGTGGCTTGGTGTACGATGCGTCAATCTCGACGATAGTGAGGCTATGGTTGGCGATACTGAGGAATAACTCATCGTTGAGTGCAGCGTTGATTATGCGGAGAAGATATGTCTTGTTTTGCTCCACCTTCAGCTTGAATGTATCTGCAGTGGCGCAAGAATGGCACATCACAAAACACAACTTTAGCAGGTTTTGCTTGAAAATCATAGACGCTAGTTCAAATAAAGATATAAAGAAATCAACATTTTCTAGGTTTCACAGATATAAAGAAACCTCTCTCTGAGCAATTGTACAAGCTTCCTGGTTGTCCGTTGATGGTGTACGCGTCGGACACGTTGGGACCCGCACCAGACTGCAAAGCTTGTGAGATCACCTTCTCCGTGTCTGAGTTCCACCACTCACCTACGGCCAGGT
The DNA here is from genome assembly GCA_020310875.1 of Ceratopteris richardii. NCBI lineage: Eukaryota > Viridiplantae > Streptophyta > Polypodiopsida > Polypodiales > Pteridaceae > Ceratopteris > Ceratopteris richardii. Next base: position 122,711 of record MU260125.1, on the reverse strand, counting down.
CCGATTAACAGGCATTACGCAAAAACGATGGACTGCAATGAGTAATATACCAGATGGAGTCGAAAAATGAAGGCGCATACCGAGAAGCAGTGGGATCTCTCTGGCAGGCTTTGGGAAAGGATAGATCTGAGGTGCCTTAGGGCGGATGATGATGGCGCCATGGACAGTAGCGCGCATCCATGTGATGTGTGCATGCCAAAAGAGGCTGCCTCGCTGGCCAGTGATCGTGAAATTGTAGAGAAAGCTGCGGCCAGGCATAATGGGGCATTGCGCTATGTATGCTGGACCATCGAACCAGGCTGTGCGCAGCTGCCGGACGCCATGCCTGCGTTGAGTATTAAGTTTTAACACAAATATGAGAAATAGAGTCCCTCTGAGAAATGTAAGCATGGTATAGTACCAATGGATGGTGATGTTTTTGTCTGGCATGTCGTTCGTGACGTTTACCAGTACACGGTCCCCCTCATCTACTTCAATTACAGGCCCCGGGAACTCATCATTCACCGTGACCATACGCTTACTGTGGCAAAGGCGAGAGAAGTTCGTGTACTTGACCTGATAATTAGCAAACCTTCTGAGCAACGTGATTGTGAATGAATGTCAATGTGTGTGTATTTCACAGAGAGAGAGAGTCCTTACATGGAAGTCGAAAAATCGGATTGTACTCTTTGTGGAGACAGTATGAGCAGGTCCAGAGGCGGTTGTTCGTACCTGGAAGATGGCCAAGATGAGTGGCAATGAGAGAAGCTGGAGCGACGACACTCCTTTCATGTTGCTGTTCAGCGGGTGATTGGACATAGCCAAAGCTGATCTGTGGGAAGATGTATTCAATCCACTGAGGGTTCCTTGGATATCCGCATTATATATAGGATGGGCGGTTAGCCTTTGGATTCTTGCGAGCTCCATTGCTTCAAGAATACCTCTGCTGCTTACACAGAATCGATCAAAATTAGCGATGCTTTACCCTCTTCGTCTGTCTCTTCTCTGTTTTCCAAGTATGTTCATCTGTGTCGCCCTCTAAAGTTTAGGAATTCTGTCGCATCGACCAGATCTTACATTTTTGGAGCGAAGTACAGGGATGGAGTCTGTAGACTAGACTGTGCCTTAAAGACAAGGCGGAGCCATGTGGTTTATCCTTACCTTGAAGGAAAGCTAGGGGTATCACCATCGTTGGGGCGAACTCCTTAGTTTTAGTTTACCTACCCAGCTCGACGATATTACTTAGTTAATCATGCAACCTCATGGTGACAGAAAATATGAGTGATGTGGCTTATCCGTGAACAGCTATGGTTGAAAGAAAGAGTAGTTCAAGAAAGAATGGATTTCAGGAGGTGTTCTTTGGGCTACGTACCAAGTTGTATAAGACAATACTTCGGCTGTTTACATTGCATGTGAGGTTCTTGAACAGACACTAGAGATCGTGTCCCATTGTAGGGATCAAATAAAATTGTAGATTGGTTTAAACACCTCTATGAATTTGTGTATTAGAATGGTAGATTAGGTTTACATGCTTCTTGTTAGAAAATACAAATTAATTTTGATAATCTTGATATGAAATCAATTAGGACTCGTGGAGGTTAGGATTTTCAAAAGCTTGTTTTCGAAAGGTATCCTTCAATCCTAGTGAAAATGAGTGGTCATGCCGAGAATTGTAAATATCTCCTTCAAGGTTTTCCTCCTTAAAAAAAAAAGGGAGGTTCGGCAAGCGCCTACTCCCCCGAGCTTTAATTTTGAAAGAACAATTGTCAGGTGAATGGACATAGTGCCCAGGGGACCCCCTCTATCCCACAAAGCATGGGTTAGACAAGATTACAACTGGTTTAGACTGGCGAAAGCCATTACTATTGATATATTTAGGTAGTGCTGTGTGTGAACACACTAGGACCACAAAGGCACTTTTTTCCCTCTTTAGGAGGTTTTTCTCCCCTAGCTTGTATATACCTCTATAGCCCTAACAAGTTACTTATCTTTGTACATTCTAATGGTAATACATTAAGTATTGTTATTGTGCTCCAAGCTTCTTCTTCTTCTTCTTCTTCTTCTTCTTCTTCTTCTTCCTGGTGTTGTTCTCGTGCTTCTGCAGACCTCGAACTCCAACAATTGGTATCAGAGCAAGTCGTCGCTTCATCTTGTGCGTCCTCGACACCTCTTTGTGTCACAGTCTCAGAATCGCATGAAATTTGGTGAGCATACTCAGGGTGATTAGGAGATTAAAACATCTTTGTGTTATGGTGCCGAAATCACGATCTGAGCTCGTTTCAACCTCTTAATGCACTATCTTAGTGCTCATGCAGGCTATTTCATCTTTTTGTGCCAAAGGTATCTACAGTTTCAGTTTGCCAGTATAGGCATCTCGAAGTCTGCTACAGGTTTAGTACCACTCCACGGTTATGTAGAATGTTTTGAGATACAGTCAATTTTTTGCATCAGGGTATTTTAGTCAGTGGCCATGGCTGAAATCAGTGATGTATTCTGTATGTTGGGTGTTGAGGATAATTTGGATGGTACGAATTACCTATTATGGGCTTCTATGATGCATCATGTATTGGTCACAAAAGGACTTTGGAATATTGTGCAGGGTTTCGAAAAAGATCCTATTTCACCTGCAAATATAGGTACTGAAGCTGATGTAGATGGCATCGAAGATGGTGATATTCTACAAATTCATGTTCGTGATGTAGTTTTTGCTGTAGCTACTATAGAGCAAATTCATTGGGATGGCAGAGATGCTCAAGCACATGCAGTGATAGCCTTGTCTATCAAACGTGCCATTATTTCCCACATTCACTCTTGTAGAACAATTAAGGATGCTTGGGACACACTTACCACTTTATACCAGGCAAACAATGAGGCTCACATTGCTTACCTTTGAAATCAATTGGAGAGTGAGCACATGAATGAAGGTGATTCTATGGAAAATTTTATGACAAAGGTCAAGGAATGGAAGGAACAATTGATTTCTATTGATGAAGTTATACTAGATAGCTCACTTGTGTAGACTTTTCTGAATGGTCTTCCTAATTCATATTAGAGTTTTACTTCTACTCTTTGTTTGATGATGAAATGCAAACCAAATGCATTGATATTTGAGGAGTTAGTCTGTGTTCTGTTGCAAGAAGATCAGTCTAGGTAGAATAGGTCCATTATGCGTGTTGCAGATCAAGCTTTCTTGGCTAGCCAGAAGGGCAAAGGTAAATGGACATCATCTAGTTGTAAGTAGAAATCTGCAAATGTTGCACATTTGAAGAAGGAAGACAAAGATGAGAAGAAATCAAAAAAGCAAAAATGTTTTTATACGTACTATAAAGGAAACAATCATGTCATAAAGAATTGTCCAAAACTGGTTGCAAAGGAGGTAAATAAAAAAGAGGCAAAAATGGTTGTTATAGAGGCCTCTTCATCGAAAAGAGAGTCTGCTAATCTTGTGCAAAATGAAGAATGGGTGTTTACTATTGTTTGCAGTTTTGACCCATCTTCTCATGAGTAGTGTATGTCTGCAGTAGACTTAGATGTTTGGTACTTTGATAGTGGGGCAACGAAACATATTACCTCACAACACTATTTCTTCACTTCACTTGAGCCTGTCCCTACAGGGATTACTGTCACATGTGCCAACAACTCCGCTTATCCTATCGTGGGAGTTGGTAAGATCATTATGACTACTATTAATGGTATTCTTTTACATTGTCAAATGCTTTATTTGTGCGAGGGATCAAGAAGAATTTGTTATCAGTTTCAACTTTAGCCAACATTGGCTTCGTTGTGAAATTTATGGATGATGCATAGTTCATGATCGGTCAAATGACGATGTGATTATTGCTTCTGGAATTTTATGTCATGGGCTGCTCAAAGACTATGAAAAATCTGTGAATGATTTGGCATGTGCAATACATGATTCTCAGGCCATGTGAGATGCAAAGCTTTGGCATGCACGCTTTGATCATCTGAATTTTGCTAGCTTGCTACATCTTCATAAATTTAAAATGGTGTCCTCTTTGCCCAAACTTGAGGCACCCGGAAAACATGTTTCTGAAGGCTGTATTTTGGGCGAAATGTAGCGTTCCTCCTTCCCAAAAGATGGTTTAGTTCGAGCTACTAAAAAATTGTAGCTTGTTCATAGTGATGTCTATGGTCTTATGTAGACACCTTCCTCTAGGAACTATCTTTACTTCCTAACTTTCATTGATGATTTCTCTAGGCATGCATGGGTATACCCACTCAAAGCAAAGTCAGAAGTGTTTACGTGCTTCAAATAGTTTTTGGTTTTGGCTAAAAATCTGTCAACATGTAAAATGGGAACCCTCTGTTCTGATGAAGGTGGGGAATATATGTTTTCTGAATTCAATGCATTTCTCGCTAAACATGGGATAAAATACCAGTGTACAGTGTTGTATACATCTCAATAGAATGGAGTTACTGAGCAAAAGAACAAGCCACTCATGGAGATGGCAAGGTGTATGGTCAAGAGTCAGCCTTTACCACATAGTTTTTGGCTTGAGGCTGTCATGTGTGTAGCATATGTAGTTAAGAGGTGTCCCACTAAAGCATTGCAGTCTATCACTCCATATGAAGCTTGGCATGGTCGTAAGGCATTTGTTTCTCACCTACGTGTTTTTGGTTGTCTGGCATATGCATTAATACCTGAACAACATCGTAGGAAATTGGATGATAAAGCAATAAAATGTGTTTTTTTTGGGTACAGTTCTGAAAGAAAAGGCTATCATCTGTATCATCCACAAACTAAATGCATTTTGGTTAGCGGTGATATTGTTTTTGTGGAAGATGCTATTCAGCCTTTACTTTCATGTACAAAGGAGACATATGTTATCTCCAAAGACGTGTATGATACTTTGTTGCCTCTTTTTATAGGTGGACAGTCTCATGATGGTCCTAATGAGGTAACTTCTAAGCCTTTGTAGGTTTCATGTGATGATTGTGAAGAGATGGATAGATATGTGTTTGAAGATGAAGTGATGCTACAAAATCCTTGATCTAGACCAGTCACATGAAATCCAAGAGTATGTGGTGGGCCCTTTTAGCTTGTCAATGGATGTGTTAGTCACCCTATGTACCTTGGAAGATCAATTTCAAAAAGATAGATCAAAACAGATGAGCTGGAATTAATTTCGAGGTGAAAAACTTGCTATTTTGATTCATATATCTGTCCAGCATTTTGAATAATTCTCTGAACACAACAACAATTAGCTTAATTCCTTTTGGGGAACTCTAGTTAACTTAGAGAGCTAACTTTCAAGAGTAATCTCATCAGAAATAGTGAATCACACAATGAGAATGAAGTTTAACAAGTTATGACATCATCACGATTTTCACGCGCTACAATAGTACCTAGACTAATGAGTAGAAAAATGATCCTAACTCAAGATTCAAATATTCAATGATTATGAAAATTTGTGTGTTGATACAAGATAGTATGTTGAATCCAATACGCTTTGAATCATGCAATTTAATGAAGTACACACAGAGAACTAGCTCTGACAAGTTGAGTGAAAAAAAAAAATCTCAGAGAAGTGAACATGGACAAACAGGGTTGACTTCAGCTGAACGTAACTCAAGATTGAGAACTCCAATAGCAATGAAATTTTGTGAGCATATAGTAGACTCTAAAATAAAACTTTAACAAGTTAAATCATTGAAAAGGATACACTACATTGACATAAAGGATCTCTGCAATCTGACTAAAAAATCCGAGAAGCATAATAGTGAACAATAGACTTACAAAACCATGAAGATATGAACTTGTATGATCATAACCATGAATGTATATTGATTGTAGAATACAATGAACTTACAGATACATGTGTGTGCCTTGTATCCACACTTGATATAGCATATAGCTCGGTCTATGGACGCCTCTAGAAGTGCGACTAAACTGCCATGTATATATAGAGAGCTTTGGAGCCAAGATTTGAATTTGAATCTTGCTCACCTCAAAGTAGTTTCCTAATTTTTAGAGATTGATTGATTCTCCAACCTCCAAATCAAGAATTTGTGGCTTCTCTCTCTATTTTTATCAAGTGGACTCAACCACTTTTGATTCCTTTTACTTTACATCAAGTAAATGATCAAACAATTACAAGGGTGAGTTCACAAGTGAACACTTAGATTTCCATACATTGTCTTCTCTTTCTACTTTTCCTAGAACTCAAGCCAATACTTAGGCTTGTAATGGATTTGTTCCAACAGCTCCCCCTCAAGCCAAGTATGCTTGAGGTCTTCAATCTTCAAGAATAACCTGCAATCGAATCATAGCCTTGAATTTGCAAAGTTTTGTACCATCCAATGCTTTGGTCAAAATATATACACATTGTTGATGAGTGGACACATATGATATCTGAATCTCTTTGCTTAGAACCTTTTCTCTTACATAGTGATAATGAACTTCAATGTTTTTAGTCCTTGCATGAAAAATAGGGTTAGTAGTTAAATGAATAGAACTCATGTTGTCACCAAAAATAGTTGGAGTTCCAAACTCCAATCCAAGATCTTTGAATAATGTCTTCATCCACATAGCTTCTTGTGTAGCTATGGCAAGGCCTCTATATTCAGCTTCAATAGAAGAGAGAGCAACTGTGGGTTGCTTCTTGGATGACCATGAAATAAGCTTTGAACCTACAAAGGTAAGGTAACCTGAAGTGCTCCTTCTATCTTCTTTGGAGCAAGCCTAATCTGCATCAGAAAATAGCTTCAACCCTAAATCAGATACATACAGATAATAAAGTCCTTCATTTATGGTTCCTTTGAGATATTTGACTATCCTCTTAGCAGCCTTGGTGTGTGCATGAATTGACTTAGCACACTCACACTATAGCATATATCCACCCTTGTCAATGTGGCATAGTTGAGGCTACCCACAAGGCTTTGATATGATGTGATGTCCTCTATGAGTTCACCTTCATGTGAGCTTAATTTATGGTTGACCTCCATTGGAGTAACTGCAATTTTACAATTCTCCATCTTGAATTTTGCTAACATATCCTTGACATATTTCCTTTGAGTGAGAAATAAACCATGATCTTTGTAAACAACTTCCAAACCTAGGAAGTAGGTAAGTGAACCTAAATCACTTATCTTGAATTCTTCTCTCATCTGATCTTTGATCTTCTTCATACCATCTGCATCATTTCCTATCAATATAATATCATCTACATATACACATAGGTAGATGACCTCAGAATTACTCTTTTTAATAAAAAGTGAAGGATCTGCCTTGCTTGATTGAAAACCTTTGTCCTGAATAAATGAAACAAGTTTGAAATTCCAAGCTCTTGGGGCTTGCTTGAGACCATACAATGCTTTGTTAAGTTTACACACATCATCAGGATAAACTTGATTCTCAAAACCAGGTGGTTGTACCATATATACCTCTTCTGTTATCCAACCATTCAAGAATGCATTCTTTACATCTAGTTGGAGTATCTTCCAATTCTTGGAAGAGGCAATACTAAGTGAAACCCTAATAGTAGGCATCTTTGCCACAGGAGAGAAGCTCTCCTCATAATCAATTCCCTGAGTTTGTGCAAAGCCTTTTGCTACAAGACTTGCCTTATACTTGTTTATGGAACCATCAGAATTCTTCTTGAGTTTATAGACCCATCTTGAGCCTATTACCCTCATAGATGAAGTCTTGGGCACCAAATCCCAAGTGTTGTTTTCCTCAAGTGCTTCAATCTCTTCCTTCATTGCATGCTTCCATTCTGATTTTGCTTTGGCCTCTTCAAAGGATGATGGCTCCTCTTGATTTATGTCTTGTGCTATGTAAATAGAATGTTTAGTTACTAATGAGGTTTCAAACCCATACCTTTCTGGTTTTCTTCTTTCCCTTATAGATCTTCTTAAGCCATGTTGTGATGATTCTGCCTCATGTCCTAGTTCGTGAAATTTTGCTTTACCTTTCGACTTCCATGCTTTGATTTTTTCCATCTGAGTTTCTTCGTCATCTTTTGAAGTATCTTGTTCTTCAATCTTTGGTTGATGTTTTCTGCCAAGCTTTGGAAAATCTTCTTCAAGGTCATATGGCAATTTGGCTTTCCTGCATGAATCTTCATACCATGAATTGTTCTCATCAAAGCTACATCTCTGCTTACCAAGAATCCTTTGTTGGTAGGATTGTATACCCTGTAACCCTTTTGATTGTTGTCATATTCAATAGATACACACCTTTCTGCCTTTGGATCCATCTTGCCTCTAACCTGTGAAGGAACATGAGCAAAAGCAATACATCCAAAAAGTTTACAATGATCTAAGCTAGGTCTTCTTCCATTCCAAGCCTCATATGGAGTCATCCCATCAAGGGATTTTCAAGGCAACCTGTTAATCAAGTAAGTGGCTGTAGATACAGCCTCAGCCCATAGATAATTAGGCAAATGCTTTTCATTTAACATGGACCTTGCAGCTTCAACAATTGTCCTATTCCTCCTTTCTGCCACTCCATTTTGCTCAGGAGTGTACCTTGTAGTTACCTCACTTTTGATTCCTATTTCTTGAAGAAAAGAATCAAATTCATGGGAGAAGTATTCTCCCCCTCCATCTTACCTTAGCCTTTTTAGTGATTTACTCGTTTGATTCTCCACAAGAGCCAAATATCTTTTGGAGCATGAAAAAACTTCATCTTTGTGTTTCATAAAGAATAGGATAGTCCATCTATTGCAATCATCAATAAAGGAGACATCATACCTTGATCCAGATATTGAAGCATCCTTGCTAGGTCCCCATACATCTGTATGAACCAACTCCAAGAGATCTCCATGCATATAACCTTTCTTCATGAATGGTAACATGTGAGACTTTCCAAATTGACATGCACTACACTTATAAATCATGTGTTGTTTTGACAAGTTAGTGAGTCCAAGTACACTTTGGTCGTTGCAAATTTGCTTTAATGATCTTTCACCAATATGTGCCAATCTCTTGTGCCATACCTCTGGTTCTGTGAGTGTTTGATTACCATATTTGAAGAGAGCTATGTTCCTTGTGTCTTGTAACTCAAAAATGAATAATCTACGTGATTTTCCTCCATTTGCTATTCTTCTGAACCCTTGGCTAGGGTCTTCCACATATGCTCCTCCTCTTGTGAACCTAACTTGCAATCCTTTTTCTACTATCTACCCAACACTTATCAAATTCTTTGTAATGGTAGGGACATAGAGTACCTTACTGAGTAGGTTGATGTTTCCATCAGGTGCTTTGACATTTGCTATTTTCTTAACAAGGTGTCTTGTATCATCTCCTGTTTGTACCTCATGCTTGTTCCTTGGATCTTCTAAATCTGATAGGAGGGCCACATTTCCTGCCATATGATTTGAACAACCTGAATCTATGTAGAAAACATGCTCATCAAATTTACCTTGTGGCATAGCCATGTTCATGATTAATAATGAATCCTCTTTGTTTGAGTCTTCTATGTAGTTATTGAAGTATCTCCTTCCCTTGTAGCCTCCTTGATGGTTTGAATGATTGTAGTTGTTGTAGTTGCCATGATAATTGTTGAACCTTCCTCTTGAGTAGCCGCAACTTCCTCTATTGTATCCTATGCCTCTTTGATTCCTCGAATTCCTAAAGCAATTTTCACTTGTATGATTAGTTAATCCACAAATAGAACATGGGTTGGAGTCTTGGGATCTCCCCTCGCCTTGTCTACCTCCTCTTCCTCTACCTCTGCCATGTCTTCCGCTACTTGCATAATTAGCTTGATATGTTCTTGCTTCATCATCCACTTTCTTTGACTTTCCTTTGTTTTCTTTGGACTTGCTTTTATCAGTATATAAAGCTGAAGATTGATTACCTTTAGAGCTTTCTCCATTCTTGATAAGTTTTGCCTCTTGAGTGAGTAATTGTCCAATGAGAGTATTGAAATCAGGTACATGCATGTCCATGTACAAATCCATAGCTATGGTGAATGCTTCCCACTTGTCATCTGCCTTCAAGCCATTGATGACTTGCCTTACAATTTTCTCTTCATCTATTACCTCTCCAATGCTTCCCAACCGATATGCTATGTCCTTGAACTTTGTGACAAAATCAGTCACATTTTGTTTGGGATCTTTCTTGAGAGTTGTGAAATCCAGCCATAGTTGATGCTTCCTAGCTTTGGTACTTGAAGAGAAGAAGACTTCAAGTGCATCCCACACTTCTTGAGATGTCTTACAACTTCTAATTTGAGGCAACAAGAAATCTGACATAGAGTTGAGGAGATAAGACCTTGCAAGTGCATCCTTGGAGCACCATGTGCTCAATCTTTCTTGCTCTTCTTGTGTTGGTTGACTTTTGTTCCTAAACTTGGCGTAACTTCATCTCCAGCCACATAACCATATTAAATTCTACCTTGGAGATAAGCTTCCATCCTGAATGACCAAGCTGAGTAATTACCTCTATCCAATTTGTCAATTGATGAAGGAAATTCATCTGCCATCTTTGCTCTGATACGACTGTGAAGAGATGGATAGATATGTGTTTGAAGATAAAGTGGTGCTACAAAATCCTTGATCTATACCAGCCAAATGAACTCCAGGAGTATGTGGTGGGCCTTTTTAGCTTGCCAATGGATGTGTTAGACACCCTATGTACCTTGGAAGATCAATCTCAAAAAGATAGATCAAAACAGATGAGTTGGAATTAATTCAGAGGTGAAAAACTTGCTATTTTGATTCATACACCTGTCCAATGTTTTGAATAAATCTCTGAGCACAGTAGTAACTAGCTTAATTCCTCTTGGGGAACTCTGAGTAACTTAGAGAGATAACTTTCAAGAGCAATCTCATCAGAAATAAAGAATCACACAATGAGAATGAAGTTTAACAAGTTATGACATCATCCCGATTTTCACGGGCTACAATAGTACTTAGACCATTGAGCAGAAAAATAATCATAACGCAAGATTCAAATATTCATTGATTATGAAATTTTTTATGCGGATACTAGACAGTATGAAGAATCCAAGAAGCTTTGAGTCATGCACTTTGATGAAGTCACACAGAGAACCAGCTCTGACAAGTTGACTGAAAAAAACCGAAAATCTGCAGAGAAGTTAATATGGAGAGAAAGGGTTGACTTCAACTGAACATAACTCAAGATTGAGAACTCCAATAGCAATGAAATTTTGTGAGCATATAGTAGACTCTAAAAGAAAACTTTAACAAGTCACATCATTGAAAATGATGCACCACACGTAGAGAAACAATCTCTGTAATCTGACTAAAAAAATCTGAGAAGCATAACAGTGAAGAGTAGACTTACAAAACCATGAAGATATGAACTTGTTTGATCATAACTATGAATGTATATTGATTGTAGAATACAATGAACTTATAGATACATGTGTGTGTCTTGTATCCACACTTGATATAGCACACAGCTCAGTCTATGGATGCCTCTAAAAGTGCGACTAAACTACCATGTATATGTAGAGAGGTTTGGAGCCAAGATTTGAATTTGAATCTTGCTCACCTAAAAGTAGTTTCCTAATTTTTAGAGATTGATTGATTCTCCAACCTCCAAATCAAGAATTCATGGCTTCTCTCTCTATTTTTATCAAGTGGACTCAACCACTTTTGATTCTTTTACTTTTACATCAAGTAAATGATCAAACAATTACAAGGGTGAGTTCACAAGTGAACTCTTTGATTTCCATACATTGTCTTATCTTTCTACTTTTCCTAGAACTCAAGCCAATACTTAGGCTTGTAATGGATTTTTTCCAACAATGATGCAGATCATTCCATTTCTGATGCAGATTTACATGATGCACTTGTTGATGAGAGAATTTATATTGAGTAGGCAAAAAACTATGCCAAAATGGTTGGTGCAGACTTTGCACGACAGCAAATTAGATGCAACTCTATCATACCATACTCGTTTAGGCTCTCATAGTGCCTCTTTTGCATCAGATTGCTATGTTAAGGCTGCCTCTAGTATTTGTGATAAGATTGAGTCTGTTTCATTTGATGAAGCACAAAATTCTAAACATTGGATGGTTGCAATGAAATATGAATATGATGCTATCGTAAAAAAATGGTACCTAGTCTTTATGTGACTTGCCTCCTAGCAAGAAGGCCACTAGCACTAAGTGGGCATTTCTGAATGGTGGCTTGCATGAAGAAGTGTATTTTTTTCAGCCCCGCGGCTTTGTGCAGAAAGGGCATGAAAACCAGGTATGCAGGTTAAAGAAGGCATTATATGGTTTAAAGCAAGCACCACGTGCTTGGTATGAAAAGATACATGCCTATCTGATTGCACATGGTTTTGAGAATAGTCCAACTAAAAGCACCTTATATGTTAAGTGCACTAATGATGTGCTTCTGATCATTGTTGTGTATGTTGATGACATGCTGCTCACTTGTCCCCATGAAAAGCATATTGCTGATTTTAAGGCTGATTTGCATGCCTCATTTGAGATGTCTGATTTGGGGCATTTACATCATTATTTGCACATTCAGCTTATGCAAGTTGATAGCTTTGTGTCAAACAAGATATATTGACACATTATTGCAGCATTTTGGCCTTGAAGACTGTAAACCCATTGCCAGTCCTATGGAGAGAGGTTTACGATTGAGTCTTCATGATGTTGGAGATGCATTTGATGTTGTTCTCTATTAGCAAGTTGTTGGACGCTTGATTTACTTATGCATTACTCCATGAGATATTTAGTTTGTTGTTGGTTAAGTGCATCTTTCGCTACTTGAGTGGTACCTAGCTATTTGGATTGTTTTATCCCAAGGGGGGATCACTACTGCTAGGTTTACATGCTTTTTCTGACTCTGACTAGGCTAGTTGTTATGACACTCATGTGTCCACCAGTGATTTTTGCTTCATGTTGGGTAGCTTATGCGTATCTTGGTTGAGCAAGAAGCAACTTACTCCCAATGAATAAAACTTACTATTTGAAAAGTCTTGGCTAAATCATGCTAAGGTAACACAAAACTATATCATATGCTAATCTTTTTTGGGGGATAGTAGAAGTATATGGTAACATTAGATTGTACATATTCATACTCTAATGGTTAGAGACTAGAGATTGTAGAATTGGTGCATATGATCAATGGATTGATGATGACAAGCATGATAATTCTTGGAGGCCAACATGGATTTATGGCCAACCATAATAGTCGATCTTAACAAATTTTTGTGGAGTATCTATGAACTAGTCCAATGACAACATGAATAAGGCTAATCACCAACTCGAAGGGGGAGGGGGTTGGAGAAAGAATTTTTGTTGAACTAGATCAAGAATAATTTCAATCGAGCATTCATGTGATTGAGGACACTATCAAAGCTAAAACATGGGGATAGAAGAAAATCTAGACTTGATCAAACTTTGTGCACACCTATCAATGTTTTGATCCTACAACAAGACTTCAAAGCTCTCTCTACAAAATATTTCAAGGATGTGCGAGTTCTAGACCCTTGAATATAGAAGCACCTAATTCAACTTAAGTTAGATGCATCATTGATAGTTCAACACCATGCATAAAGCAGCCATTGACTGTATATGCCCCATTCAAGTTACAATATGGAATCAAAGAAATTGATCTTTATGAACTAGTCATACTAATCTTTCAAGTTACAATACAAGATCCCCTAGTGCTACATGATTTACTAAAATACTAGACCAATCCTTTGTGTTACTTAGAGGGGGATCAAAATCAATTTTTTTAATTTAGGAAGTACAATTTAGACAAGGAATATGGCATGAACAAAAGTTGTGCACTCTTTCTTTCAAGTTAGTGGTTTGGTGTTATTCTTCAGTTTGAAGATGAAGAGAAAGATAAGGAAGCTAAAAATATGGTGGAGTGGTCCTTTCATATCTATGTTAAATCGGGACTTTTCGCTTTTTTATTGAAGAACCTTAATTTGTGATTGCCTCATGGTGAGTGGGTCAAAATGGAGACTATACAAGTATGACCAGCCAAGCTAGGTAGATAAAAGAATAAATAAATATTAATTTAATGTGGATCCTTCATGACAAGATATGTGGTAGAATTCTATCATTTTTTACTTTGAAAATTCACCCTATATGTTAGATCTTCAAGGTAGATAGGAGTGGGGACATCAATAATTGACTGCTAGTCATTTACATCAGAGTGTGGGCTTGCTTGATAAAATCAATGGTATGGTATGCAAACATGCACGATATTTTTGAGACACTAACTATGGTTGAATATTATTCATGTTTCCACATGGGAATGTGTTCTAATCGGCTCATATATCAAATTTTGGCATATTAAACCCACATTCTTGTCCATTTCCTTCTTTTCTTGCTAAGTTTAGTGCACTCTTGATTCTTGAACTCCTTGATTTTTGTGTTTTGAGGATAGCCATGCACATTGCAGCCCAAGACATGTGTGTCTCAAATCTTATCATCATCATTCCAACCCATATCCCATAAGACCTTGTAGATTGATTTGCTAAAAAGATGCACGTGTACTTTGTAATGATAGGATCATTGAACATCCTACCTTATAACCAAAACATATCATTGCTGCATGAGATTCATCAAGCTCCAGCATATGCACCACAATTGCAACTATATTTGGGTGTTGGCACTTGTTAGTGACACTTTCCATCAAGCTTGCACGTTATTCTCAAAGAAAACTCTTTTGAAACCCCAAAATATCATATGCATTTTGGATTATGAAATTTTCTATCCATTGAATTAAAAATGGAGAGAGATAAACCTCAAAACAAAGCTAGAGAGTGGAGAAGACTAAACATGGTGCACTAGACAACTGAGGTTGAAGCATAATGTCGAGTTGAGGAGGAGAAGAAGAAGTGCATAAAAGAGGATGAAAAGAATAAGGGGATAAAAGAGGAGGAGAAGAATAAGGTAATAAAAGAGGAGGAGAAGAATAAGGGGATAAAAGAGGATTAGAATGAGGAGCTCAAGAAGAGTTAGTTGTTCAAGAAGAGCATAAACAAAAATAGTTTGCAGATTGGCAAAAAAAAGGATGTGATAAAGCATCTAGAAAGGCATTAGTTATGGACAACTTGTCCCTTCCCTTGATTTACACAAAATAACCCAAATTCTATCATATTTCAATGAATCATGGAGCTACCGTCCGTTTCTCTAACCAGCTTGATTTATCCTTGGCTTGAAAATGAATATTTTCCAAGATCAAATTATGTAGCAGATGTGTCCCCATATAAGACAACCCTTGACTCAAAATTCCACTAGGCAAAAGATTTATTTTCAGAATTGTAGCAAGAAAATGACCAACTCAAAGTAAAGACAATCAAGTCCTTCATAATACAAGAAACAAAAGGCCTTGTATGAGCACAAAATTAAAGATCAATCTGAGCAATTAACCACTCCAAAAAGATATTTCCAATCAATTAATCCAATTAAACTTGCAATCCCAAATGGAAAATCTATCAGTAGTGAACATGATAATTTATGAAGATGCAATGTAGACATTGACACTATATTTTCTGTTAACGAGAGAGCAAAAGAGATGATAGGTGCACTACAACAAATTATTTTTCAAGTATCACATAAAAAAAAGTTGCTAGATCAAGTCCATGTCATTTTTTTAAAGGAGTTGAATTTTTGTAGAGGAATTAGAGAGAATGAGGGAGTCATTGGATCTAAGAGACAATCAACTAGTAACTAGTAAAAGATTTACTACATAAGAAGATTGTAGAGACTTATGAACAAAAGTTGCAACTAGAGGACCCTACCAAGATCAACAAACATTTTGTTATTATTCTGAAGAGAAAATTGGTAGAAGCAAAGAGGACCCTACTATAGATGATGCAACCTGCCAATTGAAAGATATTCTTGAAGTTTATGTATCAAAATTGGGACCGATTAACCCATCCTGGTGAGAGATGAGATCTTCCTTGGCCGTTTGGCAAGTCTATGGTTCAAGTCCAATGTGTGTTCAATGTTAGGGGTCATCAATAATGTGATGTAACTATTCTATTGAAAAAACTTGTAACTTGGGTAGAGCTCTAGACCAATGTGGTTATATCACCAATATCTAATCACCTTTTCCTTGTAATGTTTCAAATCGCAAAGAGAAAATAATTGTATGAGTGGAAGCATGCAAAGACTATGTAGTGCCCACTCTATGTACATAAAGTTTCTTAATAATAATAATAATTGATTTGGATTCCATTGTTTGCATACGTTTTCTTCTATTATGATTATAGTGTAGTAGTGTCTTTAAGTCTTCTTATGAAGATACAACAAATTTTGAAGAAGGACAATATGTTGTTGATGTGTTGGTGTTCGAATAAAGTAAGAATAGGGTTGCAGATATGAAAGTAACTATTGTGAAATGAAGTTACAATTCATTTTCAGTTCATTAGTGAGTGCATAATTGGGCCAAGATTTAGTGTAGAAGAAATAGGAAGTAATGCAAATAGTAGTTTTGATGTTTATCATAGAGAATAGAATATTATGGTAGCTATGATAGAATAAGTATGATGAGGAACAAAAACTATAAATCATTGTTGAGATAATGGATTTTCCTTATTCCCAAACCCATGATTAAATAGGCAAAACTAGAAAGAGAGTAGAGTGTAGTGTGGCTAATATAAGTTTCATGATACTTGAATCCCTCAATATCAATGAAACTTTGGTTTTGAGTGCCATGATACTTCAATTGCAAGCATCATTGGCACTTGACCTATGGGTTCCATGGGGCCCAAGAATAACCGTTACCTAACATGTATTGTGACATCTGTAAGGCATTGGCAATGGTTTTTGAATATCGTAGCTCCTCTCAAGTACCATGAATTCCTAAGTACCATGAATTCCTAAGTACCATGATCGTTGCTAAGTATCATGACAATATATTGGTATCATGGAGTTTCATGTCCCAAGTATTGTTAATACTAATTGACCCCATGGGTTCTAATTATACAATATTTTTTAATTGTCACCAATTCTTAACCTTGATATCATCTATAATTTATGTGAGATATCACTAACTCACAAGTATCATCGGCATATAAAGTTGAGTTGTCCCGATTCTTGTCCAAGTATCATCAATAATTCTTAATTATCATAACACTTGGCAAGTATTATTTTCCATTGTATCATTATATTGGATAGATATCATGAAATTTCCCAACTATCATGTAGCTTGTGCCTTAAAGACAAGGCAAAGCCATGTGGCTTATCCTTATCTTGAAGGAAAGCTAATGGATATCACCATCATTGGGACAAAATCCGTAGTTGGAGTTTACCTACCAAACTCGAAGATATTACTTAGCTAATCATGCAAGCTCATGGGGACAAAAAATATGAGTGATGTGGCTTATCCATGAAGAGCTATGGTTGAAAGAAAGAGTAGTTCAAGAAAGAATGGATTTTAGGAGGTGTTCTTTGGGCTACGTACCAAGTTGTATAAGACAATACTTTGGCTATTTACATTGCATGCGAGGTTCTTGAATAGACACTAGAGATCGTGTCCCATTGTAAGGATCAAATAAAATTGTAGATTGGTTTAAACACCTCTATGAATTTGTGGATTAGAATTGTAGATTAGGCTTACACGCTTCTTGTTAGAAAGAAAAAAATAATTTTGATAATCTTGAAATGAAATCAATTAGGACTCGTGGAGGTTAGGATTTTCTAAAGCTTGTTTTCGAAAGGTATCCTTCAATCCTAGTGAAAATGAGTGGTCATGCTGGGAACTATAAATATCTCCTTCAAGGTTTTCTTCCTTTAAAAAAGAAAATGGAGGTTTGGCAAGCGCCTACTCCCCCAAGCTTTAATTTTGAAAGAACAATTGTTTAGGAGAATGGGCATAGTTCCTAGGGGACCCCATCTATCCCACAAAACATGGTTTAGACAAGGTTACAACTGGTTACAACTAGTTTACACTAGCGGAAGCCATTACGTGTCTAGTACAAGGGTTGAACACAAGACCTCTGCCTCAAGAGGCTAGTGCCATACCAACCCACCTAGAGGACGTTGACAAGGTTTTCTTCTTTTATGGACATATGGACTCTTGATTGATGAATGCTTGAGAACGTAAAGAGAGGATGAGTTTGGATCCAAAATAAACTTTAAAAAAAGCATAATGGCAATGAGGATGAAGTTGAGCACAATCCAATAGACTAAAGTGAGGATGAAGTCTACCTAGAGTACATCCAAGTCTTTGGAACAAAATTGAATGGCTAAAACTTAGGAGACTCAAGTAATTTTTGTAGAGTTGTCCTTTCAAAGTTAAAGCTCGGGGGAGTAGGTGCTTGCTGAACCTCCATTAAAAAAACAGTCATTTGTAGCAAAAGAATGGAAAGATTTGAAGTTCGTTGTGGAAAGATCATTTCATTCAAGAGGCCAATGGTTCAAATAGACCCAATGAAAAGAAAAGGAAGATAATAGAGAGTAGAGTATATTATGGCTATGATTCACAACCACCATGGGGTTGGGTGCTAGAAGAGGTGAGATTAAAACTAGTTGTGCAAGTAATAGAGGATTTATATAACCATTATGCAAATGGGGGATGGAAATGACAACTTTACAATTGAGAAGGTAGTACATGGCATCTAAGAAAGATAACTTACTAATTTCTTTGCCAATGAGTGGAGATGGGCTATAGGTAGTCCTAATTCTAAATGTAAAGGTTCAAAACCCAATGAACCAAGGAGTCTTCCCATCAAATGTACTTAAGGGACAACCAAGAGCGAGTCAGTGTTTGGGATGTGGTGTTATGTAAAATTTCGAATGCATGGCTTGCTCAAAGGAGAACAACTAGAGTAGAGGAGTTGGTTTGGAGATAAAAATTTTTGAATGATACTCCCAAAAGCATGTCGTAAACATATCTTCAAAAGTATACTTGTAGCAAGTAGGGAGATACTTAATGTGAGCATGCTATGCATAAACTATTTTGATGGATGGAGTCGTATAGGGGTCATACACCAAATAGAGATTTCCATGTTCAAATCCTAAATAGATACAATAGGAGCTTTGATATTCCTAAAGGTTTTGAAGAATGCATATGCTAAATTGAAGATTTTTAAGAGCATTTTGATTGCAATGTCTCACATGGTTTTTAGACGAGGCATTCAATGTCTAATGGCAGTGATCATATGTGAGACAATCAACGGTCCCTGTGATGGTGCCTTAACCCATACTAGACAACATGGATTGATGTCCACTTTAATGAAAAATGGAGTCCATGATCTTCATCTTGGGACTTATCCGTAGCATGGGTTATATATGATGTGTAAGGGAGTGTGAGACCACGTGTTTAGCATTTCTAGCTATGTCTCAAAAAGTGATTTGTTCCAATTCACTTGAAAAGTTGTGCCTTTACGAGATCTCTCTCGAAATCTTCAGGTTCAAATTGAGTGACAAAGATAGGTGCCTTTCCAATAATATGCTTCACCTCTGCATTATAATCCACAAGGATCACAAAACAAGATCTATATTGTATCTCAGAGGTGGTGATAAGCTGTATGGGTGCCATATTTTTAAAGTATCAAGACTTCAAAACTGTTGCTTCCATATTTTCCATTCCTGAGATTTGTGTGGCCACTCTCTCATTGTGGGTTTTGTAGAGATATGGTGGATGCAATCCAAAGATGAGTTGGTGCTACTACAACTAGCTTCACACCAGCCAACTGAGACTTCAGAGTTGGTTAGTAGAACCTTTGAGCTTCCTAAATCCACAATAAAATCACCCAAGTGTTTTGGAACAAGTATCTCAAAAGTTTGAGTCAAGACAGACTAGTTGCAAAATGACTAGCTCCCAAACCTTGTTATTTTTGTACATACACTTGCTAGAAAAAATGAAGAGTGCTCTCAACCTAGTAGGAATTAGAAAAATTACTTTTGGAAATAGCAAATAGACTTATATAGCGCAAATTCAACCATAGCTCTGTTTCTCTTCTCTACTGCACCATTGAGTTCAGGTGTATACCTTGTAGTGACTTCCTTTTTAATGCGTCTTTCATGCAAGTAGGCATCAAATTCACAAGAGAATTATTCTCGTCCACCATATGATCTAAGTATTTTCAAAGTACTACCTGTTTGGTCTTCAACAAGAGGAACATACTTCTTAAAGAAATTAAAAACTTCATCCTTGTGCTTCATGAAAAACAGAATGGTCCACCAAATACAATCATCTATGAAAGTCACATAATATCTTGAGCCTGATATAGATGGCTCCTTATTAGGACCCCACACATCCGTGTGCACTAGATCCAAAATATTTTGATACACATACCCCTTCCTATTGAAAGGTTGTCTATGATCCTTGTCGAATTGACAAGCTTCACACTTATAAATAATGTATTGCCTTGTGATATTAGGCAAACCAAGTACACTTTAGTCCCTGGAAATTTGTTTGAGTGTCCTCTCACCAATGTGAGCAAGCCTTTGTGCCATATCTCCAACTCTATGAGAGTTTGAGATCCATAGCTACATAAAGCTATGTTCTTTGTATCTTCCACTTCAAAAGTGAAGAGCCTTCCTGTCTTTTCTCATTTGGAAATCCTTCTAAAGCCTTGCCTTGGGTCTTCAACATATGATCCAAATCGGTTCAATCTAAGCTGCAATCCTTTTTCAGCAATCTTCCCAACACTTATTAAATTTTTGGTAATTGTAGGGACATACAAGACTTTGCTTAAGAGGTTCATATTCCCATTTGATGTCTTCACATTACCTATCTTCTCCACAGAGTGCTTTGTATCATCTCCTGTTTGCACTTCATGTTTGTTGTGAGGATCTTCCAAATCAGAAAGTAAAGCCACATTTCCGTCTACATGATTTGAGCATCCCGAATCAATGTAAAAGATGTGATCATCATCCTTACCCTTCTTCACTGATAGATTCATAATCAATAATGAATCTTCTTGAATTTGATCCTCTACATAGTTATTTTAATCTCTTCTTCCTCTATGGCCACTTTGATAGTTGTTGTTGTTGTTGTAGTAGTTGTTGTTGTAGCCTCCATTATATTTGCCTCTATTTGATCCATAGCCACCTCTATTGAATCCTCTTCCTCTTGAGTTCCTCGGGTTCTTGAAACATTCTTCAGTAGTATGATTAGATAAGCCACATATACTGCAAGGTTGAGATGATTGGAATCTCCCCCTACCTTGCTTTCTACCTCTACCTCTTCCTTTAGCTCTTCCTCTACCTGTAAAGTTTGCTTGGAAAGAGCTACCTTCATCTTCATTCTTCTTATTCTTTAACTTGTCCTTGACCTTAGCTTTATTAGAATATAAGGCAGAAGTTTGATTACCTCTTGAGGACTCACCATCTTTGCTACTCTTTGCTTCATGAGTGAAAAGTTGGCCCATGAGTGTGTTGAGGTCGGGTACATGCATATCCATGTACAGATCCATTGTTGTTGTGAAGGACTCCCACTTGACATCTGCTTTGATTCCATTTATGATTTTTCTGATGATTTGTTCCTCTTAAATTACCTCTTCCAAGTTGATCTAAAATCTCCTTCATCTTTGTGACATAATCAGTCACACTTTGCTTGGGGATTTTCTTCATTGTTGTGAACTCCATCCACAATTGCTTCTTCCTTGCTCGAGTGTTAGAGGAGAAGAAAGAAGCAAGTGCATTCCTAAGTCTCTCTTGATGTCTTGCATCCGTTGACATGAGGTAAAAGAAAATCAAAGATTGATTTTAGACTATAGGACCTTGCAAGTGCATCCTTTGAACACCAATTTGAAAGTATTTCCTCTTCTTCATGTGATGGTTTCCCTTTGTTCCTCATAGTTGGCATAGCTATTGAGATATCAAGCTCAACATGTGATGATCTAGGATGACACGTATCAGTTTTTTGTTTCTGTGACATGTATAGTGGTCACGCCGGTATATGTCAAGGATACTTCATTGAGCTTTATTAGATTTATCTACCGAGAGTGATGGCACATTTTTTCCTTGCCAGCTCACATTCGTGGACATTAGGTTTTTCCTTATGTACTGATCTTTATATATTGCACTTGTTGTATTCTTGTTTTCAGGTCATTCTTGTACATTCCTTTTTATGTAATAGAAGAAGAAGAAGAAGATCATTCTTCCTTGCCTCAATCTATGTGTGTGCTTCTCCTTGAGAGTGAGAGTGTGTGTGAGCTCTCTTCCTTATCTCCTTCCTCGTGACATGGTATCAGAGCCAGCGTGGCTGTAGAGAGCTTGTGGAGAAGGCGACGGTGAAGAGTACGTAGCAAGGCGTGGAGAAAACGCGATTCACAAATGACCTCTGTTTGTTACGATAATCGGTGTGAAGGTGTCAGATCGAAGTTTCAGAGCCATCTCGACCTCCGTTTCGAGCCTGCAAGGTGGGGCCCGAAAAAAAACGAGGTGAGTTTTAGAAAATGTAACTTGCGTTGTGTTCGACAACATTCATATATTCCAGATCCAGAATTTTAAGTGATTCTGTGTACTGTTGATACACGAAAACTGTGTTTTTCTGGGATCGAACTGTCACGTCATAGTATGATAGTGTTCAAGCAGAAGTGCTACTTGTAGTCTTTTGCAGTGTTGTGAATTGCTACAAAAATGGCAAACGCAGATGGAATGAGTCAGCTTATGAGTGATAAGCTAGACAAGAATAACTTCCATGCTTGGAGATTCAAAATGACAAATTTCCTGATGGGAAAAGGCTACTGGAAGTACATCGAAGGAGAGAATGAAAATTCTCCGCAGTTACCAGAAAGGAATCGGAGAGCAGATCAGGTAAGAGCATATGAGGAATGGAATCAAGGAGCATGAAAGGTAATGTACTGGCTATTTGTTAGCATACAGGATAGTATGATTGGACACATACAAGATGCCAAGACTCCAAAAGAGGCTTGGAACAGTTTGGTCACATTGTATAAGACCAATACAAAGGCACGGAAATTGCAACTCAAGAATGAGCTGCATACATTGGAGAAGAAGAGCATGTCGGTAAGTGACTACACCTTGAAATCAAAAGCATATGTGAGTCACTTGCATCTATTGGCGTGAATGTAGATGATGAAGATAAGGTGGAAGTGTGTCTTCGTGGTTTAGGAGATGCATATAAGCAGTTCAAAACTTCCATACAGACCTATTCCGATTTTTGCTGATCTGTTATCTATGCTGATTATTGAATAAAAGAATCTTGGTGAGGATTCAAACTCCCAAGGAAAATATGGTGTTGAGCAGGTATTCTACTCTAGTAGAGGAAGAGGTAGAGGTAGAGGTTTTGGAAGTGGAAGATGAAACAATAACCAAGACCAAGGTCTACAACATAATCATGCAGGAGGAAGAGGAAAATTTCGAGGCAGGGGGAGCCAAAGAGGTCATAGAAATTTCCAAAGAAATGATTCAGGTAATGACAGTAAAGGATGTTGGAATTGTGGTAAACCTGGACACTTTGAACATGATTGCAGGTTGAAGAATCAAAATAACAAAAGGCAGCAGAATAACTATGCATCCTCAAGTGAAGATGATTCTGAGAAGCTGTTCATGGTTCAACATCACATGATGAATACGATGTCTCCTGGTGTTTCAAAATCGAATGATAATGTCTGGTACGTTGATTCAGGTGCTTCAAATCACATGACCAATCATGCAGCATGGTTTAGTACTTTGCAGAAATTGCCAGTTCCTGGATATGTTGAAAAAGGTGATGACACATCACATCCTATTGAGCATACAGGAAACATAGCGCTCTCAATGGAGGATGGAAAGGTAAAACATCTTGCTGATGTGCTGCATGTTCCAAATATAACAAAGAATATTCTGGCTTTTGTTGGACAAATGGTTGACTAGGGATTACAAGTCAGGTTCAATGCTCATGGATTATATGTAGAAGAGTACAAGCAGGATGGACGATTGGTTGCCAAAGGAAACAAAGTGGGTAGGATGTTCACTTTAAATGTGAAGATTCCTGAAATGAATGCAGCCATGTTTGCAAAAGGTGCAGGAGTTATTGCAGATATAGAGATGTGGCACAAACGGAGTGGACATGCAAACTTGCAAAGGCTGAAATTGATGCAGTCAAAGGAGATTGTCCATGGACTACCAAATTTCAAAGTTGTAGAAATGCAAAAGGTATGTGCAACATGCCAATTTCGTAAACAGTCAAGAGCTACATTTCCACATGACAAGCATGCTAGTGACAATGTACTAGAAGTAGTACATACAGATAATTGGGGTCCAGCAAAGATCACATCTATGGGTGGTTGCAGGTTTTATGTTACTTTCATTGATGACCATACACGCAAAGTATGGGTATATTTCATGAAAGAGAAGAGAAAGGTGTTCACTCACTTCCAAAATTTTAAAGCTATGGTGGAAAAGCAGACAGGGAAGTACATTCAGACATTAAGATCTGATGGAGGAGGTGAATACATTGTAAATGAGTTCAGCAGTTTCCTAAAAAATCATGCAATTCGGCGTCAGTTTTCATGCACGTACACACCACAACAGAATGGCATTGCTGAATGCAAAAATAGAGATATTGCAAAAATAACAAGAGCCTTGATGGTTGAGAAGAATATGCCTCATTGTTATTGGGTAGAAGCTGTGCATACTACTGTATACATCATGAACAGAACTCCGACTACTATTGTACATCAAGTTACACCTAAAGAGAAGTTTACAGGTAAAAAGTCAAACTTATCACATCTGAAAGTTTTTGGCTGTATTGCATATCTATATGTTCTAGATGAGTTGAGGACAAAGCTAGATCCAAAAGCAGAAAAATGTATCTTCATTAGATACTCCCTTGAGCAAAAGGGATATAAATGTTATAACCCACTCACACGACATGTGAAGGTGAGAAGAGATGTGGTATTTGATGAAATGTCAAGCTTCTATGCAGATGCCAAAGAAGGACTGAATCTTGAACCAAATGACAAAGAAAATGCTGAAAAATCAAGTGTAGAATCTCAAGTTTTGAGTGGACCGGATGCATCACCAAGCAATAGTTCCAACTCAAATCCATGGAGTGGAAGATTGCGTGGAAATTTCAATCCATCAAATTCATCAAATACATCCAAAAAAGATAAAGAAAAGCTTTCTGCTGGTAGTAAAACATGTGTAGGTTTTGGAGACATTGATGGAGATTCAAGCGGTTCAGAAAAGAGTCTTGATGAGGAACTTGGACTGCCCTCTGTGAAGACTCGAGGGGTAAGAAGGGCACAAGCAGATGATACAAGGAGAAGTGACCCAAGACCAAGAAGATCTGGGAGGATGCGGAATTTAGTGCAACGACTGACGTATGACAGTTATATGGCTCGTCATTGTGCCTACATGACAAAGGTAATACAAGATGCTGAACCTTCTTGTTTTGAAGATGCAAATCGAATTGCAGATTGGAAAAAAGCTATGGATGAGGAGATGGCTGCACTTTATGGAAATGATACATGGAAGCTCGTTCCATTGCCGCAAGGAAAGAAACCCATAGGCTGCAAATGGGTTTACAAGGTAAAGCATAATGCTACTGGTAGCATAAGCAGGTATAAAGCATGATTGGTAGCTAAAAGATATGCATAGACATATGGCATTGATTATGAGGAAACATTCAGCCCTATAGCTAAAATGTCTCCTATCAGAACACTTGTTGCATTAGTTATAACAAAAGGATGGACTTTGCATCAGATGGATGTGAAGAATGCTTTCCTACATGGTGAGTTACAAGAAGAAGTATAGATGGACCAACCACAAGGATATGAAGATTCAAAGCATCCAGAATATGTTTGGGGGTTGAAGAAGGCTTTGTATGGGCTGAGGCAAGCCCCTCGTGCATGGCATGCAAGGATTGCTGATTACTTAACCAGCATTAGGTTTTCTACGTGTGATGCAGATCACTCACTATATGCAAGGAAGGTTGATGATGGCATCACTATTGTGGCTATTTATGTTGATGACTTGATTATAGGTGGTGATAATGAAGGAAGCATCAAAGAGGTAAAGCAACTTCTTATGCAGGAATTTGACATGAAAGATCTTGGTGTGTGTTGCTCTAGCACAATGGTGAGAACCACGTTAAGAAGCTCCACCTCCTTAATGTCAATCCGTGGGAGAGGTAGGAGTGATATGAAGATCGTGAACGTGAGATGATGTGAGAGTGAAGGTGAGAAGCACAAAGATGCACACACACATACACACACACAATGAAGAGACAAGCAAGACACAATGGAAGGTGGGAAATTAGCTCTATTACTCAAGAATACTCTTACAAGCTCAAATTAGCTCTATGCTTACACTAACCAAAATGAACCAAAAAACCCCCAAAAATGAGCTCTCTAGCTCTTTTTATAGTTTCTAGACTAGTTTTGACCGGTTTCACATCTAGTGACCGGCCTAGTTAAAAAATAGGTCCTAGAGGCTATTTGGAAGGGTAAACGATGTCTAAAAATAACGAAAATTGGTACGCGCATTCTACCTAAGCTCCTCAAGCTCGAGGACTCCTCGGCTTGCACAAAATGGAGCTATGGATTACAAAATGGGGTTTTCTATGATACATATGTTACAATTAGTGATAATAATCACTGTTGAATGTTTTGGAAAATTAATAAGACATGTATTTGTTTAAAAGATTGATCCGCCTGGCTCCCTGCTTCGTCTTCACATGCTTCCGTGGCGTCTGTGCCTCTGACTGCTTCCAACACCCCCCTCCCTCTCGCTTCTGTCGTCCCTGACAGAACCTTGTTGTGAGGTCTGCCGGATGTAATTCTGTAGGAGGTCTTGAGAGAGGGTGTGCTCTGATACACGAATACCTCGGGCTAGATCAGCCTCGAGTTTCTCCCAGTCGATAGGTTGCGGCTCGTCTGGTGGTGGGAGCTGATAGTGTGTGGAGTACACCATTCGTTCACAGGCGAATAATTGCAATAAGTGTGTGGGCCTGCTTATGAATACTTCTGAATGGTACTCCCAAAAACCGGTGGTGAACATTTCTTCGAATGTTTGCTTGTAACATGCCGGTAGATATTTGATCCTGCAGTGCCAGGCGTAACACACCCGTAGCGATGGCGTTGTGCTCATATCATAGACTAAATCCAAGTTGCCATGCTCAAAGCCCGGGGTGTTGACATGGGGAGCCTTGATGCGCCGGAAGACTTTAAAGACCATCTGCATCATGTCAAAGATTTTGACAGTCATGTGCGCGGCAATATCATCCATAGGTTTTAATCGAGGGAGCCAGTGGCGGATCGTCGCCATCATGTAGCCTACTGTGGGTAACGCGATTGGTGGCTTGAAGTAGGGGTAGTTCAACCAGTCTTGGCACTGCTTATTGTTTTGTAGCTTTATAGCGAAGGCAGTCCAAGAGCGGCGTCGTGGTACTGGTCCCCAGCACGGATTAAATTTTAAGTGAAGCGGCGCTTTTACCCACGTGCTCATCATCTCTGGATAATTTTGCAGTAAATCTTTGCGCCAGTCTGGTTGAAGGATTTCACCTCTCTGCGCCCTTGGTGGCAAGTCCTCTGGCTCGAATTGAGTGGCATGCGTTGGTTTCATGCCGGTTTCTTTCTCTATGGTTAACTGATATTCTGCCATTAACATGAAGTATGGTTTATACTGAAGCTCATGCCCGGATATGTATCGTCGCGGGGCCATTTGAGCAAAGAATGGTGATTGTAAAATTTTCTCTTCAATTATGGCCATGGCATGTAGCTGTGCCTCTACTCTGGCCGAGTGTGTCGTTCCGAGTTCTTCTACTGGCTTCATCCACGCGGGGGTAGGTAATTCGTAGGTCATCTGGCCTTCGGCCGTGACACGTCCGCCTGGGATGGGTATCGGTTCATAAGCCTCTTCGAAGGTCTCCTCCACCGGGATAGTGACGGTTTCTTCCTCAGCTGGTAGCTCAGGTGGGGAGTCTGGCCTTGGTGGTGCTTCATAGATGGCAATCCTAGATTCAAGATTTGTTACCTGGGCCCGGAGTGCGTTGAGTTCCTCTAAAACTTCAGGGGCAGGGTCCACAGGCGCTGGTAATTCCGCTGCTACTGGTACCTGTTGTGTTGCTGGTTCTCTGAGTTGTAGCAGTTTGTGATCTTCCTTTAACTTTTGATGTTCTTCGTTCATACGATCATAGTCCTCGAGCAATCTGACATGGTCGTCTAGCAGCATCCGCATCGACTCGGATGGGATTGCCTTGAATCTGCTCGGACTTAGTGGCTGTTCTGGATGATCTAAAGCCGCTTCTAAGTTCTCTCTATTTTGCTCTTGGAGTCTCTGGTTCTCCTCTTTTGCTGCGGCTAAGTGTCTTCTTAGTAAGCCCATATTTCTAGTGAGCGTTGCATTGCGGACAGTCTGGGCTCTAAGTAGGTTATCTAAATCCGCGGTGGCCTCTTTGCTTTTTTCCTCACTTTCTATTTCTAACTTGTGATAAGCCTCTCGTAACTCTTGGTATCGGCTGTTCAGTGAGGCGTTCTCAATTGATAACAAATTAAGCTGCGTTTGTAAGTCGTTCGTCGTTTTCTGCAGCTGTTGATAGTTGGTGCCGAGTGATGCAAACTCATCGCGGACTTGCGTCATGCATGCGAACATGTGTTGAAATGCGGTGTCTATGGTGGGCGATAGTAGTAGTGAAGTGCTAAATGAGGATGCAGTGATAGTAGATGCAGTGGGAATGGGGAGCGGGGTTGGGACTGTGGATGCAGTGGTGATTGTGGAAAATTGTGAAGTGCCTAAATATGAGGGTGCTGTGAGTGGAGTGGGTGGTGGTGAGGTGGGTGGTGATATGTCCATGCCATTGGACGTGTTTAATGTTGTGACTGTGAAAAGTGGTGTGATTGTGGGTGGTTGCGTAGGTGTGAATACGGGATTTACAAACGTAGAGTAGTTTACAGGGGGGATGGTTGGAGCGGCTTGGTGAAACGGGGAAATAGGCGTTATGGTAGGTTGGGGAGGTGAGACTGGTGAGAAGGTTAGTGGGGTTAGGAAGGGGAATGGGGGTCTTAGAGGTGGGGGAAACGCTGGGAAGGATGAAGGGGTGAAGGGGTTAACATACGGATGCAGAGGGTTGGGTGTGGGCCTGGTGGTATGAATGGGTAAGGAAGAGGTTGTGGCTACGTTGCTTTGTACAGGTGTGGATGCGGGGAAAGCCGGTGGGTGTGCGGGTGATACGGGATGGGTTGGTGAAAGATGAGGTGAGAGAGGAGTCGAAGGGGTGGATGTTATTTCGAGGATAGTAGTGGTATGTACAATGGTGGTACGGGGTGGCGAATCTACAAGGATGGTTTCTGCGGTTAATGAACGTTCGGGGGCGAGGCGTGCCTCCCTGGCTTGTGCTGAAGATTGGGCTCCTGTTGGTACACGAATATACTCCCCAGGTTTTGAGAGTAGTCGCACTCGGCGGGGATCAAACTGTGGTAGTTGCTTTCTTTGTAAAAACCTGAGTGCTTCATGGGAGCCTACTGATTTGACTAACTCTCTGAACCCTCTAATATATGCGTCTTCGAATCCTCCGGAGATGAGTTCCTGTTCAATTAATGCCTGGCTCTCCTCTTCAGTTAACTTCTTTCGTGCCCAGACTTTCTCCATGGTACGATATAATTTCTTTATGGCCAATGTGTACGCTGCGGCTTCGAAAGTTTCATCTTCATATGTGCTGGTGTCGCCGTGCGTGTCGGTTTGTTGGCCTTGCCCCTCTGTCTGTTCGTCAGGTGAGCCCTGGCTGGCTTCATCGTCGCCTTGATCGTCGTCTGTTTCGGTTCTTTCTTCTTCAGAGCCCGACACAGCTTGTCCCTGTGGCAAGTCTCGCGGCGTAGTAGGGTAGCTGGGGCGTTCATATTCCTGGGAGAACAGTGGTGCTTCTGAATACTGGAACTCGTTTGAGAATGCATCAGGCATCTCAAAATCAAATGTCGTGTTTATGGGGTCGGCCTCCATATGTGGTATCGGGAAAGAAAACGCTTCCGCACCAATAGTGGTGGGAGCTTCTGCAGTTGTGGTGAGGGGTTCTGTGGTGGTAGCTGCCTGAGGTGCAGCGGTACTCGTGGTGGCCTCCGTAATTACTGGTCTGGACAACCGTATGCGAATAGGTTGTACAGTGGGAGCAGCTTCTGTCTGTGGGCGCTCGGGAGAGGGTTGTGGTGACGGCGACTCTGGCACTTGGAGGCAAGGGATGGTGCCTCGCATGCGCTTACCTGCCCGTGTCCTACTGGGCTTCCTAGCTTTCTTCGCTGTGCTCTTGAATGCCTTCAATTCCTCTCCTGTTAATGCACGCTCGATGGGCAAGTCATAAGCCAAACACATATACACAATTCTTGTGAGTGCACAACATCCGTTAAGCACTTTTTTACGCTCCCATCTGTGCTGTGCCAGATACATTTGGTCTATGATCCAGCTTGCCAGATCAACTGTTTGAGGTCCCGTACATGCCAAATATAATCCGAACCATATTCTTTTGTGTGGCATGGTAAATCTGTCCTGAGCTGGAAATGCAAAATGTTGCATGCATATTCTTAGTGGCTTTGACAACTCAGGTGTAATGGCCGAAATCTCTTCCCACTTCGTGACATCCCCACGTTTCATCGGTTCTGGAATCAATCTCTCTCGGTCTGTGGGAGTGTGGGTTCCATGAATCTTGATGGCTGCTCTGATTAGGTCCTTAGAGAGATAAAATCTCTTGTAAGGTGGATCATCCACTAGAGTAGGCAATATGAAGGTTCCTGGGATATCCTTATTCTCCGATGCCATCAATGTAGTGATTAAATAATAGCACCTATAAAAATCCGGTTTGGGTAGAGGATCACTGAAATATTCTGTGAAACCGGCTCTGGCCCAAACATGAGTTAAATCCTGGGTGCTTTGTAGGGCTTCGAACTCTCTGGAGAAAAACTGGTACTTTCCCCACGTGCGGTCATCAAAAGTCAGAGAGGATTCAAATATAAAGTCTGCGTCCGCGAGGGGTCCTGCCAGGCCCTGAAACCAATGAGAGTTCCTGTGTATCTTTTCGGTGTAGCCCATAGGGGGGTTATCGATAGGCATGGGCCCTGGAAATCCCTGAAATTCCGGCGGTGGAGCAGTAGGGTGGGACTCTGCTCGTAGCACGTTGAGTGGTACTGCTGCTACACTGGGGCCTGCTCCTGATGTTCCTTCGTCAGTTTGCATGGTGGCTGGTGCGCTAGTGAGAAAGATCTGCTACAAAAGATTAACACATTAGCATGGAAATTAATCATGATCCCATTAAAGTGAGACCGCAATCCCTTTCCATAACTGATGCGTAACCCGTGTAGCCAAGTGCTGTGATGTGATGGATGCAATGTTTCTTGCAGCACTAGTGCAGGTCTCTAGACACCTATACGTTTCAGATCATGCATACATTTCTTGATGAGATGAGATTACGAGTGGTGTGTGAATTTATACAAGGTTTAAAGGTTAGTGATTTAGCATAAGGTTGTATGTTAGTCGAGGGGTAGTTAGACCATGGGTTAGGGGAAGACGGTTGGACACGTTTCGGTATCCATTTCCTAAGAGTCCTTGAACGGGTGGTGGGTTTCGGCTGAGGGGTAAAAGGTGGTGTCGGGTTTGGTGGTATCGAGGGATGAGATGAGTTCTGGGGGTTATATATTACATGGCTTATGGGTTGAGCTATGATACATGG
This sequence comes from Ceratopteris richardii, assembly GCA_020310875.1. Classification (NCBI taxonomy): domain Eukaryota; kingdom Viridiplantae; phylum Streptophyta; class Polypodiopsida; order Polypodiales; family Pteridaceae; genus Ceratopteris; species Ceratopteris richardii. The sequence continues at coordinate 91,203 of MU260125.1, read as the reverse complement.
TTTGGGTACCCAAATCTGCATGGGCGTGGGTCTATGGGTAAGGTACTTCTTGGCGATCCACATTTGTCGAATGGTCGGACCTGTAGATGGAGGTCGAGGGGATGGTGGATATCGATTTTGTTTCTGTTCTGCTTTTTTCTTGTTGACCTCTGCTTGGTTGGAGATCTTTGGTGCTTTTTGTCCTTTTGGCACCCATATTCGTCTGGTGCCGCTTCCTTTGGGAGGCCTAAACTGCCTTCCTGGTCGTGTCTTCTGATACTGTCGTCGATCTGGGTTCTTTTGTCGTGGTTGACTCTGTTGTGGCTGGGGTTGAGAGGTCGGATGGACACTCTGCTTTGGAAAAGAAGGGAGTTCCAACACTTGCGTGACCTGCCCATTAGGAAGTGATGCCTTTTGTAACTTTAATCTAGGCCCGTCCGCAACAAGCTTGGAAGGATGAGCACCGTAGGGTGTCGTGCTCATTTGGCCGCTAATGCAACCCACCTGACCTCTGATTGTGCCCTTCTGCCCTTGCTGTTGGGTAACTGTCTCTTCTAGTTTGCAGGAAGTCCCAGGGAAGATCTCCTGTCGTCCTTCTAATTGACAACTGTCTATAGCCCAGCCCGAGTGGGTTGGTGTAGATGTAACGTGACTGGTCGGATTAACGATCTTCCGGTCTTCCGTCGCATGCGTTTCATAGGGTCTAGGGTCACAACCGTCAAGCGGAATGCCGTTAGGGAAGTCGAGCGGTATCACTCGCTTCTGCTCTAAGGTTCCAATCTGTAAGGAGCCTTGTCTAAGATTTAGGTCCACTGAGTGATCGTATAGCCAATCTTGGCCAAGGATTAGGGGTTCTATCAGGTCGTCATCATGGCACACTAATAGCTTCGCTGTCATGGTCACCTCCTTAACGAGGATAGGAAGGTCCACCTCACCCATGCAAGGGGTTTCCATGCCTCCTAGGCCTATGAGGTATGCCTCAATTGGCCGCATTTCTATTCCTGAATCCTTATAGTGGGACCATCTAATCGCACTAGTCGCAGCACCTGAGTCAATCAAAGCCCTGAGTTCTTGGCTATGGTTACCGTGCTCTAGCCTAACTGTAAGGAATGGTCTCCTGTCCACTATGCTAGGATGAGTGGTTGACTTTACTTGACACATGGCCATGGGATATCTGGGTGGTGTTTCCAGATGGTTATAATGTTCTCTCCCTAGTCCTTGTCTTCTTAGCTTCATGCGCTTAATGCGTTCTATGGCTTCTGCCTGAGCTTCTGCTCGTATTCTATTTTCTTCCTCCTTACGCTTCTTTGCCAACGTGAGTCGTCTAAGCATATCCTCAGTAAGAGGTTCTTGATATAGCCTGACTCTACAGCCACTAATGTAATTAGGCATTATATCTCCTTCTAAGGTGGCTAACTGTACTGCTCCGCTCGTCGAGAGTCTGTTAATGATCATAGGTCCATAACCTCGCTTTTCTAACTTCCGTGCGTGCTGTTTCAGTGTATATACTAGAACTAAATCTCCTTCTTTTAGGCCTTTATCTTTCACATGTGCATCAAAATATGCTTTCTGTCGCTTCTTCGTTGCGTATATTCCTGCTGCTGCTTTCAGCCTGGTTTCTCCTAATCGTTCCAAGTCCATTATTCTCGCTGATAATTCATGGCCGGTCCACTCATGTTCTTGTGCAACCTTAAGGGTCGGTATCAAGAAGTCCAAGGGAAGCACTGCATTCTGACCAAAAACCATCTGAAAGGGAGTTGCATTGAGTACGGTCTTGTAGGCCACTCGATATGCCCAAACAGCGTGGTGTAGCTGTTTGTCCCAATCTGAACGTTTATTGTTCACGAGTTTCGTCAGTACGGTACAAAGTATCTTGTTAGTGCTTTCAGCCTGACCATTGGCCTGAGGATGATATGGTGCAGATTTCTTGTGAATCACCATAAAATCCTGTAACAAATATTCAATGACTTGGTTTAGAAAGTGAGTGCCTCGATCGCTCACTAACTCTATAGGCAATCCATATCTTGTAAAAACATTTTCAAATAAGAATTTTGCAGTAGTGTGAGCATCATTCTTTTTTGTGGCCTTTGCCTCTACCCATTTTGTAAGATAATCTGTGGCAACAATAATGTATTCTGCATGTGTACCTTTTGCAGGGGGGTTAATGGGTCCTACAAAGTCTATACCCCACTTTGAAAATGCACGTCCGCCCATCATGGGTTTCAATGGCATTTCATCTCTGCGAGTAGGAAACTGAGTTCTTTGGCACACGTCACATCTCTTTACATAGGTATGTGCATCCATGTGAAGAGTGGGCCACCATAATCCTGCAAAGAGAATGGCTTTGATTATCCTATCTGGTCCAAAATGACCTCCTGCTACACCTTGGTGTGCAGTCTCTAGTATTCTCAGATAATCACTCTCATGAACACATTGTCTTAGATATCCATCTCGTCCTCTTTTGTATAGATTATCGCCAATAAGTGTATAGTCTTGAGCTTCCTGCTCTAGACTGCATTGTCGAGCTAAGGTCATGCCTTGAGGGAATGTGCTCGTCCTCAAGTAGGTCACTAAAGGTTCACTCCAGTCTGGTGTGAGAGACACATGATATAATGTCGCATGCTCTACTGGTGGTCTTTCACAACACACCTGACATTCTTTACACAACTTGTGGACATCTGCTTCCATAGAAGGCCAATATACTCCTAATCTATGCAGAGTCTGTAGTGTTCTATGTTTTGAATGATGTTGCTTTAGTGCACCTAAGTGTGCTAATTGCAACCAATTCGCATGTTCTGATTCATCTACACAACAAGCAAGAATCTTTTGATTATCTTGTTTATATATGCTTCCTGCTATTATTTGGTACCTCTGAGATTTGGTAATCTCTCCTTCTTTGATCTTTATCCTAGGACTCTTGGGTCCGTATGTCAGAATAGGGACTAACGGCTTAGCCCATTCTGGTGCTATCTCAAGGTTGAATAAGTATGCATCTGGTAGATCATCAGCTACTCCTTGAGGGGCTTCTCCCGAGGTTAATCTTGAAAGGTGGTCAGCTCTAAGATGCGTCTTTCCCTTCCTAACTACCACTTCAAAATCATACTCCATGAGTAATAGAAACCAACGTATCAGTCGTCCTGTGTTACATGGTTTGTTGACTAAATATAATAGGGCTTGATGATCCGTAAAGAACTTGAACCTGTTGGCCAACAAGTAGTGCCTGAATTTCTTTACTGCGTAGATCATCCCTAATCCTTCTCGTTCCGTCGTGGTATAATTTCTCTCTGCTGCGTTCAGTTGTCTGCTAGCGTAAGCTATGGGGAGATCTATGTTACCTTCATTCGTGGGTTGTGCTAATACACATCCTATGGCGTAATTGGATGCATCCACATGTACATGAAATGGCTTACTCCAATCTGGAGTGGTTAATATAGGTGCTGAGCACAAGCGTCGTTTAAGTTCATTGAATGAATGTTCACATTCATCTGTCCACTCAAAATTGGTTAAAAGAGAGTACAGAGGCTTGGCTATGATTGCATACATGTGTATGAATCTCCTATAATAACCGCAATGGCCCATAAATGCCTGTACCTCTTTCACATTAGTTGGTCTAGGTAATTCTGCAATTACCTTCACCTTTTCCTCGTCCGTAGAGATTCCATTTTTTGACACAATGTGTCCTAGAATTTTGCCTTGTCTGACCATGAAAACGCATTTTTCTGGGTTCAAACAAACCTGATATTCTCGACATTTGTCAAATATTTGTCTTAACTCTGGAATATGTGTCAGTCTTACATTTGAATGCGCACACAGGTCATCGACATAAACTTCCAAGCTCTTGCGTAAAAATTCCTTAAAAACATGACACATGAGTCGCTGGAAAGTAGCGGGTGCATTTGTCAAGCCAAATGGCATTACACGAAATGCAAATATGCCCCATTCTGTGGCAAAAGCCGTCTTGTGTTGGTCTTCTGGAGCAATGGCTACTTGGTTATAGCCTGAGAATCCATCAAGAAAACTGTAGACTTCCTTGCCTGCAACTCTTTCCAATAGGTGTTCCGTGATAGGAAGAGGATAACTATCTCTAATCGTGGCGGCATTAACTTTTTTAAGGTTAATACACACACGCAATTTTCCATTCTTCTTGGGAACAACCACAATGGGGGATACCCATTCGGTATGCTCAATTTCGTAAATGAATCCTGCTTCCATCAACCGATCTATCTCCTCTTTAATCTTCGCAGCGTAATTATCATTATACGTGTAAGGTTTTTGTTTTGTCGGTTTTGCATCTGGAGTCATAGGGATTCTATGAGAACATATATCTGGGTCTACTCCTTTCAAATCTTTGTAACTCCAAGCAAAAACATCTCTATATTCGCGCAATAGGGCAACTAACTCTTCTTCTTCTTCTGTCGTCAAATCATGCCCTATGTATGTACATTTTTCTTCTTCTCCTTCGATAGCAACTATTATTTTCTTGGTTTTCTCTCGGTTATCATATGCTTGTCCATCATTCTCTTTTCTATTAGGCCTTCGTACCATGATTCTTCTATCGTCGATTTCATATTTCTTGAAATTCTCGGGTACTTCAAATAAAGATTCCTCTTTTTCAGACATGGTTTCTTTCTTCTTTCTCTTCTTGCCTTCACTCTTATCAGTCACTTGAGTGGCTAACCTTACCTCGTTCGTAATTTCCTCGTGACTCTGAGTGTGAGTCTCTACTTCGTAGAAATATTCTTCCTCTGATGCAAAGGGTGGGTCCATGATAATTGATTCTAAATCAAAATCGCTTGCGTCCTCAAATGCATCAGTGTTTGGTTCGCACTCTTCTAAAATTGCATCGCCCATGATTGGCTCTATCGTAAAAACTGAAATGTCATAGCCATCCTCGTCACAGTGGGGTGTCCATTGTTCTTCATTGATGGCTACATCCATGGTTGCTAGTATTTCCGCCCAACCATGGGGTTCAAACTCCTCGTCAGGGAATACTACAGGTGCATAGGCTGGATCTTGAAGGGTTCGTGAATGTTGTTCCGCACCTAAGGTCCTTGCTTCTAATCGTTCTTCCTCTTGCTTGGCTACTTTACACATCCATAAATGGGTATCCTCATGCAACCAAGAAGGATCTGATTCTAATGAGTGCACGGATTCCGTCTCTGCTGGTGTCTTATGGATGGTATTCCATTGTATTGGGGGTACATCTCTATGTGAATAGTCTTTAAGGTTGACTTTGGTAGTCACTCCTAAATGTTGCAAGTACAAAGAATTAGTTCCCCAATCTTGTACAATTTGTAACTGACGCATGAATGGTCGTCCCAATATCATCTCATATGCATGATTTTTTGCAAAGTCGCAAATGGCAAAGGTATGCTCAAATTCTACACCACAAGTGGTGAGAGATATGCCTTCTAGTAAGCCTAACGGTTTTTCTATGTGTCCATCGGCCATTTGTAGCTTCATCCTGGTGGGTCTGAGTGCTGGCTTACCCCATCGTTTCCATAAGGCGGTAGTAGCGATGGCTACTCCGGCTCCTGAATCTAAGGTGGCTTTCGTGGTGTAGCCCTGATGGGTTATAGGAAGATATGTGTTACCTTCCTCTCCTTCGCTTACGTCTCCAATCTTTTCCACGGGTATCTCTGGTACCTTCTTCTGTGATCCTATCTGAGAGGGTGTGGTAGCTAGCTCAGGGAATTGATTTGCTACGTGCTTCCACAATTCTGGTTTTACCTTTAACAATTCCTCCAGAGTGAGATTACATTGTACTTTGGTATTCTTGATCACTTCCGTATTTCTAGGGATCACTGATTCTTCATTCCTCACTATTATTGTGGGTGCTCTCATACTAATAGACTTTGCTTCCCAAGGTCCTGTGAACTGAGGTAATTCTTGTAAAGAATTAGATTCAAATCCTGTGGGTTCACTCAGTCGTTCCACCTCTACATCACCATATATAGAGGGGATGTCTTGGGGAAATTGTTCCTGCAAGTCGTCTATTTCTTGAATAGGAGGATGAGTTCCTTGTTCTTTTCTCCATTTCTCTTCTTGGATTTCTCTTAAAAATTCATGTGAGTACTTATGTATGGAAGACAAATTGTCTTGACTTTCTGTATTGGGTACTTGAGACAGGGATGGTGCATTCCTTTCCTGTGTCTCTGGGACAATATGGTTCCTATGCTGATCCTTTTTCTCCTTGCTTTCTATCAAGTGTTCTAGCCTCTCCATTAGTCCTTGAAAGTGTAGTTCCGGTTTTGCCATGTTATTCCAATTAAGATATCTAGAGGCTTCGAACAAAGCTTGTGCTAACTCTACCATTTTCATGCAAAGTTTAGTTCTCTCAATTTCTAGATCAGCTCGAGGGTAGTTTTTACTCATTTCCGTTACTTGAGGTCCTTCTTTTATTCTAGCCTGATATGCGCGAAACATCATGTCTAGATCTTCCGGTATGGGTTCCGCTAAGACTGATCCCGATTTCTGAGCTGGGATTTCTTGGTTTGATTCTTGTGAAGCCAATTCTTGTATTTTGGCTCTAGATTCTCTTAGACTTCCTTCCAACTCACTTATCTTTTTACTCCATTTTCTCTTTATCCTTTCTCTGGAATCTTTCCACGATTTCGTCGTTTTACTACTCGATCCCGCAACTTCACTAGTTTCGGCTATTTTCTCATGATTAAGCTGTTGGTTTTGTAAAAGTGCCTGGGCTCTAGTTATAGCTTGGATAGGCACGTATGTAGGGTTGGATCCATCTGCGTTGTTTACAATACCTATCACATTGATCGATGTCACATTTGAAGTGTTAACTGGGTTCTTAGGACAATCTTTGATTATGTGTTCTTTGCCACAATCGGCGCAAAAGCCTTGGATGCTATAGTACTGCGATTGCCTTGCTATTGGGGGATGTGGACAATCCTTTATGAAATGATCTCCTTGGCACCTAAAGCATGGTCCTCTAGGGCCCTGTGGTCTCTGCTGTCTCAATTGGGGCCGTGGGTTTGGGTTTGCGTACATCACATTAGTATAATCTGGCTCCCAACTAGGTTCCATTGGTGGACTATCATAATGATATGTCTCCACATGCTCTGGTGACTCCGTGTAATAAGCGGGTGGACTAGTCACATGAGTAGAGTCAAAACTGTTTGAGTTCGGGTCACTTTCGGTGATCAGGGGTGAAGAAGGCACTAAGGCCCTACTTAGGTTCTCTTCTGCAGCAGCATATTTGACTGAGATGACATTCGCTGGTGGGGGTGGCTGTTGAGCTAAGACAGGTTGAGGTCTCTGTTGAGCCTGGTATGGGTGGTTCTGAGGAGGCCTATAGTAATAAGGCTGAGCATTGTATTGGCCTTGATACCTACCTGGCTGCTGGTATGTTTGCGGGTAGTTCTGTCTCACGGTTTGTTTGTTGTATGGGCAGTCCTGAGCTGTATGATTTGTGTATCTTCTCTCAATTGTGCAATATTGGCCACTAGGGTTGGCGTGAGGTTGAGGTGCATTGGGGCACATGTTTGCCAAATGATTTCCACCACAAGTGTAACAACGTACGTTCATCGGTGGCTTGGGCACCTGTTTACTAGAAACTCCTAGTTTTTGGGCCACTTTTTCTGCTAGGTCCTCTATCGAATTAGACAATTTTGTGGAAGCTAGAGAAGAACAATCTGAGTCCTTGTAGACCTTTGAGAGTTCTAATTCATCTCCTAAGTTGTCCTCAATGTCTATACATATTCTTACACACTCCTCTAGCGTTCTGGGTTCTTTTAGGTACACATAAGAGCGTAGTTTAGCGCTCAACAAGCCATCTAGGAACAGTGATACTTGTTTGGCTTGTGAGGGTAGCTCTTGCATTGGACATCGCTCAACATATTGTCTGAATCTACGACCTGCCAGTCTTACTGTTTCCTGAGGGGTTTGTTTAAAACTATGAATCAGCGAAGACGTGTCATATCTAACCCCACTTTTAGAGAATTCAGTAATGAATGACTCTAAAAAGTGATGGATGTCTCTAAATTGCCTTTGTTGCAGTGGTTGGAACCAAGTTAAAGCTGTATTCTTTAACGTTAGTCCAAATGCATTGTACTGCGTGAACATATCTTCAACTTGTTCTGCTCTTAGTACTTGCTTGAATTCTGCAACGTGGTCATAGGGATCTCCTGTCCCATCAAAGTAATTTTTCATTGATTTTACTAATTGCGTGGGTCTCAATACTCTTGCGTGCTCACGTGGTCTAGGTAGAGGAAAATCATCTCTACCACCTGGTACTCCATGTTCTCTTTGTCTATCCGTCCTATTAGTGTTCGTGGTTGTTCTATCTCTCCCTATGGGGTGAATGAAGCTTACTTCCGGTCTCTCGTGATTTCCTTCTCTTTGATTTCCATGGGCTGAGGATGTTCCTGCCCCTTGTTGATTTGCATTCATGTTTGTTCGGGATGGAGGGAATATCAATTCACCTCTCCATGTGTATGTGTTTTTAGCGCGTTCAGGCACCACAAAGACTCTTTCTGAAGTCTCATCCAGGTATACAACCTTTCCAGGTGTATCTGGGTCCTTGAATTCATAGATTGTAATGATGCCTACCTCACCAGGGTTTTCCTTTCTGTACCTCCAAAAGGCTTCGTCTCTCTCTTTATTTATGAACAACTCGGTACTCCTGTTATCTTGAGGGATCCACTCTGGGATGATTACTCTTGTTAATACGGATTTCCCTCTCGGTGTTCTAAGTTCTTCTAACGGTTCTTTTCCTTGAAATTTCCCTTCTGTCTCTAATTGGATTGTGCCAAACTCATTAGTATCGTTTGGCTGCGTACTTAGAACGTACATGGTTCCTTCTTTGTCTATGTAAGCGTCTCTCTCAAATTTCACCACTGGTCTTTCCAATCCAATGGGTTGATCAGGGTTGTGCAGTTGCACCACTTGCCTTTGCAAACCATCCTCATAGATGCGAGCACCTAATCGGTTGGTTCGGAGAAACTCTAGTTGCGTTCTATAGGGTCCTTCTGGTTTTTCTAGGTATGCTACATGAGATCCTCCTGCTGGTCTGTCTGTGCTGAATGCCATTTCTGACTCGCTAGTTTCTGAGCTCTCGTAGGGGTAATTGCTATTCAATTGCTGAGCCCAAGATCGAGCGGTAGTTCTTACACTAGCTTCTGATGATCTAAGGCTTCGTCTGTCCGACTTACCTATATGTTTGCCCGATCTAAGGTTCATTAATTTTCTGCCTTGCTCACTCAATTACACACTTAGATCGTCAATGGTCCTTTGTTATTATTCTCTTGATTCTTTTTAATTTTCTCTGGATTCTTGTCTTAATTTATGCGTCAGGAATTCGACTTTCCGTTATGATTTTGAGCTCTCGTTCCGTCAGACTTAGGTTCTTTCCTTTAGGTTTTCGCGTCACACACACCTTTACTTGTAGTCTTAAACTTGAAAGAATTAAGTATCTTGAACTTGAGGCGTTCCTATCGTCGTTAATCCACAATGCTAACGTTTAGCCTAAGCTAAGAATTGACTGAGGGGGTTGAGTAATCTTCCAACCTCGAGTCGGCTTTTCTGGTTGCGCTGATGCCCTGTTACCCAAGAAGCCGCGCTTCCCAAGCTTTACTGTCTTCACGGCCTTACTTGCTTGCCTTTGATTGCCCTTGCTAGACCTGGAAAATTCCAATATTAGACCAATTCACAATTGGGTGATCAAACACTTGAGTATATACACCTTGTTAGTCCCTTCCCTTTTTTGCTCGAATTTTCAATACTTGCCCCCTGGCTTCCTAGTCCCAAACTAGGTGAAATTCAAAGTAGCTTATCCAAAAATAGATGTATTCTTTATGAAAAAAACAGTTGAGGTCACGTAGTACTCGTCGCGAGCTTTCTAACGAGCTATTAAGCTCAAAAAACGGACTTCGGATGGAAAAGTTATGAGCGTTCAGGCCCTGGGGGGTAAAAACTGACAATCAAGTTTTCCTTCGAATATGAGCTAAGGGGTCTCCTATGAGTATAATGGTCCAAAAATTTCTCAAAAATACCCTCAAATTTGGTCAAAAATTGGAGCCCAAAATTTGCGATGGGGGTGCACAATCGCGATGGTCTGGGACCGTCGCGATGGTCCAAGCGAACCGTCGCGATGGCGTGGAATTTGGACAATCGCGATGGTCCGAAAAAGTGAACCGTCGCGATGGCTCGAAGTGAACGATCGCGATGGCGTGAGGTCGAACCGTCGCGATGGCGTGAAAATGGACCGTCGCGATGGTCCAAAAAATGAACCGTCGCGATGGCGTGATCAGGCGGACAATCGCGATGGCGCGGTCAACGGTCAAAGGTGGGCAATCGCGATGGTCCGAAGTGATCCGTCGCGATGGTCCGCGATGCAATGGCTTGAGCCAATCGCGATGGTCCGATTTTGGGCTGTCGCGATGGTCCAAAAGTTGAACCGTCGCGATGGCCTATCGTGACACGTGGCACTGTCGTGGCGATGGCATAAGCCAATCGCGATGGTCCGGGGTCAAATGAACCGTCGCGATGGTCCAAGCGGACCGTCGCGATGGCTCAAGTGAACCGTCGCGATGGTCCGAAAAAGCGAACCGTCGCGATGGTCCGGCCGAGCCGTCGCGATGGCGTGAGCCTATCGCGATGGTGCGACACAATCGCGATGGTCCGAGCCAATCGCGATGGTCCACCAAACAACGAATTTTTGAAATGCGATTGTGGTTCCGTGAATGCGCAAGTATCGCCTATCTAGTGGTGTGGTCGCCTACCTCAAAAACCGAAAAGTGCAGACCATCGCGATGGTCCGCCACACTCGAAAATCTCTGACAGAAAGTGCATTTTTTACCTTTTGGAAGCTTTCCTGATGCTCTGAAGCTCTGTACCTGCAAGAAAACTCAAGAAAACACAAGCACAAACAAGCGCAAAAACTCTCTCTCGCTCTCTCGCATGCACAAATGAGGGGAAATGAGGTGGATGGGTGGATATGGTGAATTTTCTGATTTTTTTGGAAATGGAGATGATGATGCAATGATGAAGATGGAGTGTGGGGAAGGTGAAAAACACTAAAAACTAAGTAAAAACAACAACAAAAACTGAAATTTTTACCTTCCAACGCCTCTTCTTGCTATACTCTTACCATCACACATTCGTCCTAGACTCGATCCCCGGCAACGGCGCCAAATTTGGTGTTGCTCTAGCACAATGGTGAGAACCACGTTAAGAAGCTCCACCTCCTTAATGTCAATCCGTGGGAGAGGTAGGAGTGATATGAAGATCGTGAACGTGAGATGATGTGAGAGTGAAGGTGAGAAGCACAAAGATGCACACACACATACACACACACAATGAAGAGACAAGCAAGACACAATGGAAGGTGGGAAATTAGCTCTATTACTCAAGAATACTCTTACAAGCTCAAATTAGCTCTATGCTTACACTAACCAAAATGAACCAAAAAACCCCCAAAAATGAGCTCTCTAGCTCTTTTTATAGTTTCTAGAGTAGTTTTGACCGGTTTCACATCTAGTGACCGGCCTAGTTAAAAAATAGGTCCTAGAGGCTATTTGGAAGGGTAAACGATGTCTAAAAATAACGAAAATTGGTACGCGCATTCTACCTAAGCTCCTCAAGCTCGAGGACTCCTCGGCTTGCACAAAATGGAGCTATGGATTACAAAATGGGGTTTTCTATGATACATATGTTACAATTAGTGATAATAATCACTGTTGAATGTTTTGGAAAATTAATAAGACATGTATTTGTTTAAAAGATTGATCCGCCTGGCTCCCTGCTTCGTCTTCACATGCTTCCGTGGTGTCTGTGCCTCTGACTGCTTCCAACAGTGTGCTACGCTATTTCTTGGGCATTGAGTTTATACATATAGAAACAGGTATATGGACGTCGCAAAGGCAATATGCCTTGAATATGCTGCAAACGTATGGTATGGCTGGTTGTAAGCCAATTTCTATGCCATTAGATCAGAATTTGAAGTTGGATACTACATCAGGTGAAGCATTGGAAAATGCTACTATGTATAGGAAAATTGTGGGAAGTCTTATATATCTCACAATAACAAGGCCTGATCTAAGCTATACTGTTGGACTTGAAAGTCAGTTTATGCAGGTTCCTAGGAAGCCACATTTGGATGCTCTGAGGCGCACTCTACGTTATGTGAGTGCTACTTTGGATTATGCATTATTTTATGAGGCTGGTGTAGATTTGCAGATTTATGGATACACTGATGCAGATTGGGTTGGTAGCATTCCAGATAGAAGATCTACTAGTGGTTTTCTATTCCCACTTGGGAGTGCAGCTCTTACATGGAGCAGCAAGAAGCAACCCACTGTTGCTTTGTCGAGTACAGAGGCTGAGTATAGAGGTGCTGTAATGGCAGCATGTGAGGCATCATGGCTGGAGATGCTACTTGCGGATTTAGGTGCGGAAGTGCAAAAGCCTATCACTATTTATTGTGATAATCTTAGCAGCATACAGTTAGCATGGAACCCTATTTTCCATGTTAGAACAAAGCATATCGAGGTAAATTATCACTTCATTAGAGAGAAGGTATTAGCAGGTGATATTGATCTTGTTTATGTGAGAACAGATGAGCAGGTTGCTGATATTTTCACCAAAGCACTTGGAGCTAAGAAGTTGAAGAAGTTTCGAAAAATGCTTGGATTAAAGGATATGGCATTGAGCTTGAGTGGGAGTGTTGAGATATCAAGCTCAACATGTGATGATCCAGGATGACACGTACCAGTTTTTTGTTTCTCTGACATGTATAGTGGTAACGTCGGTATATGTGAGGGATACTTCATTGAGCTTTATTAGATTTATCTACCGAGAGTGATGGCACATTTGTTGCTTACTAGCTCACTCATTCGTGGACATTAGGTTTTTCCTTATGTATTGATCTTTATATATTGCACTTGTTGTATTCTTGTTTTCAAGTCATTCTTGTACATTCCTTTTTATGTAATAGAAGAAGAAGAAGAAGAAGAAGATCATTCTTCCTTGCCTCAATCTGTGTGTGTGCTTCTCCTTGAGAGTGAGAGTGTGTTTGTGATCTCTCTTCCTTATCTCCTTCCTTGTGACAATAGCTTCATCTCGAGATGTGTATCCAAATAGATTCCTCCCTTGAAGATACGTCTCCATCCTTAGAGACCATGGTCGATAGTTGTTTCTATCCAATTTGTCAATTGTTGATGGAAATCCATCTCCCATGTTGATTGACTATGCTTTGATACCACTCTAGAGAGATGGTGGATGCAATCCGAAGATGAGTTGGTGTTGTTACAACCAGCTTCACACCAGCCAATTGAGACTTCAGAGTTGTTCCCAAATCAACTCACTCACATGACCTTTCATTCAAAACAACTCTGCTAATACACTTTCTAACAGAAACTCGGCTCATTCCAATATGGAATTACTATTCGTATTCCAATCAATACTTCTCAGTACACAACACAAGGATAACCATTACCGTAACGCAGACTTACAGTAAACAACTTACAGAATAGCGATTCAATACTTCACTTAATATAACAATACCGTAACCCAATCTTTACCGCACAGGTGCAACAAGAAAACAAAGACAGAAAAGGCACAGTATCACTCAGAGTTTTCCCAAAACAACACAATGTAACTCCACAGTCGTATCGCCCAGACAGACAGTCTGACGATCTTCTGGTCGTCACCAAAGCGTCTTTTCCATTGATTTATAAATGAATACAACATCTACTCAACGACCTTTTGGTTCGTGCAGAATATGAAAAAGAAACAGGCTTTACAATTGCCAATCTGGCGGCTTACACATGCAACCATATGTTCCTCCATTTAGGGTTAGCTTTTTCAAACAACTCCTTAGTGACATTAATATCTTCTTCATATTCCAAATATTTGTTTGGTGGTAGTCCTACTCTTGCAATCTGATAATTCTTGACACTTTCCATAATCATACAGAATGGTATTCCTGTTGGTGCAGACCAATCACCAATTGAAGGCTTGGAAGATTAAAGGATGAAGGAAGAATCAATTCTTAAAGTTTGGAAGAAGATTACATTCAGAGGATAAGAGAAGTGTACACATATGTACATTAGTTTAGTCATAACTGACTTAGATCTTTTGTTTAGTAAGAATCATGTACAAATTTATCTATAAATACTTTGAGAAAAGTCGGGGCAAGTATGAGAGCATATGTGACAATAGTTAGAAGTCAAGAATGAGGAAGTTAGATGTCATGAGATAGAGAAAAAGTTAGTTGAGTTTTCTCTCATCACTCAACTGTAAATTTTTCTGAGTAATCAAAAATATTGCGCCCGATGTTTCTGTGTCTTCTCCTTCTACAGTAGATCAACTGTGAAATGCTTTTGTACAAGTCTAAGTCTAGAGTTGCTCGACCTCTGTACAAAGTTTTAGCTTCCAATTGTAATCAGGCTTAGAGAATTAAGTGTAGGAACATTCATATGTGAAGTGTATTCACAGGTTCCTAAAACAGGTGCAGATTTTGAACTTAATGTTTTGATCATTTCTCCCAGCACAGTTTAAAGTTTTGCATGAGTGAGGACTTAATCTTTAAGTTGAAAGATAAGCTACTCATGGCTAGAAGCATTTGCTTAAACGGGTTCTATTCAAGGAGAACCAAGTCTTAAAAGTTGCAGGTGTAAAATCGAATGTTCTGAATGACAGTTTCTGACATAGGTAACTTGTGAAGTTGATTTCTCAAGTTATACTAAAGCTTTTGAAGTAATTCAACTTGGAGGAGGTGCGCAATCTCTAGAAGATACTTCGTACAAAGTTTCATCAAAAACTTTACATGTTTGATAGGTCAATGTGGAGAAATAGTGCAGCAGACTTTTCTGTGTTTCACCTTCTTCACAGATTTGTTAATCCTTTGATAATCAGTAATTGATCCTATAAATTAGTGGAAGTTTTTGACTTACTCTTGGTATAGAGGTGCTCTAATCACAAGAGTAGGTTGTTCTTTTGGAGATTAACACTCTCCATCAGTGGTATCAAAGCAGGAGATATCAAATTAAGGAAAGGAGGATTCCGACTGCTGCAGATTCAAGAAATTTAACATTTGAAGGACTAAGAAGTGAAAGCTTGGAGTCAAAGCTTGAGGAGAAGACTGTTTGACATCAAGAAAGGCAAAAGGAGTCTAATTCGAAGTAAAGGTACATACATTGTTTGTAAAGCTTGAAGATTTCAATACACAGGTGGACACAAGATGGGAGAAAGCTTGCAGATTGATAAGCTAGATAGGGAGAACTATCCAGCATGGTCCATGAGGATGGAAGCACACCTCATGAGCAAAGATCTTATATCATTTATTACAGGAGATGAAGAAAAACTTGAGTTTGCAGATCCTAGTATTCCTACTAGGGAAGAGCTTGCAATGTTGAAGACTTGGATGAGAAAGGATGCTCAAGAAAGGAGTATCATCTACATGGCTGTAAATGATTACCTTCTACCTCACATTAGAGGTTTGGAAAGTGCTACAGATGTTTGGAATGCCTTGGAAGAGCATTTCCAAAATACAACTAAGTCAAGGAAGTCCTCACTATGGGCTGAGTTCACAACCTTCAAGAAGAAGAGCTCACAATCAATTTCAGATTATGTGGCAAGGATGAAAGATATTGCAGATAGCTTGGGAGCAGTGGATGAAGACATTGAAGAGGAAAAGTTGGTAAGACAAATACTTACAGGTTTGAGAGGAGATGAAAAGTGGAAGCTTTTTATATTGTCCATAGAATTGTCACTTGATCACTTTACTCCTGATCTTAATCAATTGCTAGGACACATGCTAACCTTTGAGCAGGATCTTAAAGGAGACAATGATAGAAGTACAAGTCAAGCTATGTACTCCAAGGACAAGAAAAAGAATGGCAAGGGAAAGCAATCAAATGATGATGAAGGGAATTCAAATCAAGCTAACTTCACAAAAGGGAAGATGAATTTCAGAGGTAAAGGAAGAGGAGGTAAGAATAAAGATAATGCTAAAGCTTGTTGGATTTGTGGCAGAACAAATCATTTGGCAAATGATTGTTGGTATAACAATCAAAATGGTGGAAGCAATAATCAGAATTATAATCAAAGAGGTAGAGGAGGCAGAAACCAAAGAGGCAATTTCAGAGGAAGAGGAGGTAGGACATCATATGGTAGAGGAGGTGGAAGAAACTTCCAATCTCAGTCCTACAACAATAATTATTACAATTATGCATCAGATCAGAAGGATGACATGACTCTTATCTTGAATGCAACTCATGAATCAATGGGAGAAGATCAAAGAGTGTTTTATATTGACTCAGGGTGCAGCAACCATCTGAGTGGGAATCTATCTTTGATGACTGATATGGAAGCAAGGGTAAATGGACATACAGTTGAGACATGTGACAATACCAAACATAAAGTGGAGAGCATTGGATCAGTGAAGACAAAGAGTGGAAGTACACTTTTGAGCAAGGTACTTTATGTTCCTACTATTCCTAAAAATTTGATAAGTGTAGGGCAAATTGTGGAGAAAGGATATGAGGTAAGATTCACAAATGATGGTGTTTATGTACAAGATCCAAATCAGGGATATAGAAACATAATTGCAGGTAAAAAGGAAGGAAGATTGTTCACTCTCAAAATCCAAGGTAATGTGGGACATGCATTATTTACCTATGGAAGTCAAAAGGTATCTGAATTAGACCTATGGCATAAAAGGCTAGGTCATTTCAATGAGAGAGCTATAAAGGAGATGTCAAAGAATCAGGTGGTGCTTGGATTGCCAAACATTGAAGGACAACATATGGTGTACAAGTGTGAAGCTTGTCAATTAGGTAAAGCACATAAGAGTTCTTATAACAAATCAGGGTACAAGCATTCAAATATGCTTGAATTGGTTCATACAGATGTATGGGGTCCCTCAAGGGACTATAGCATAAATGGATCCAGATATTATGTGTTGTTTGTTGATGATGCAACCAGGTGGATTACTTTGTATGTAATCAAGGATAAATCAGAAGTTTTCAAGACATTCAAACATTTTCATGCTTATGCAGAAAGGATCACAGGGCAAAAGCTCAAGAGGTTAAGATCAGATGGAGGGGGAGAGTATTTCTCTAAAGAGTTTGATGATTATTTGTGGAATGCAGGTATCAAAAGAGAAGTAACTTGCAGGTACTCCCCTCAACAGAATGGAGTAGCAGAAAGGAGGAATAGGACTCTTGTAGAGTTTGCAAGAGCCATGATGAAGGAAAAGAATTGTCCAAATTACTTATGGGCAGAAGCCATTAACACTGCAACATACCTTGTGAATAGGTTGCCTTGCAAAGCTTTGGATGGAGGAACCCCTTATGAAGCATGGTGGGGTAAGAAGCCTACTCTTGATCATTGTAAGGTATTTGGATGTATTGCATATGCTTATGTTCCTTCACAATTAAGACATAAGCTAGAACCAAAAGCAGAGAAGTATGTGTTTATTGGATATGATGATAGACAGATGGGTTACAGGTTGTGGAGTCCATCCACAAAGAAATTTCTTGTTACTAAAGATGTGACATTTGATGAGCAAAATATATGGTATACAGGATCACCAAATGAGTTTGCAGGTGTTGAAGAGATGCAAAGGAAAGGGAAGGCAAAGGTAAAAGTATGTGAAGAAATTGTTGATGAAGTTGACTCTAGAAATAGAGTGCAGGATCATGTAGAAGAAGGGCCAAGATTTGATCCAGAATCAAATGAGGCTGAAACTTCAAGAAGTGCAGAAATCAGAAGATCTACAAGGGAAAGGAAAGAACCTATAAGGTATAGTTATGATACATCTTTCCTAACAACAAAAGATTATGCTTACATTGTGAAAACAGAAGAAGATCCAACCACTTATGAAGAAGCCAAAGGTAAACAGAATTAGGAGAAGGCAATGCAGGAAGAGTATGATGCTCTACTTGGAAATGAAACTTGGGAACTAGTACCAAGACCAAAGAATCAGAAGGTCATTGGATGTAAGTGGGTATATAAAACAAAGAGGTTTGCAGATGGTAAAGTGTCTAGATATAAGGCTAGACTTGTGGTCAAAGGTTATGCCCAAACTTATGGGGTAGATTATGATGAAACCTTTAGTCCTGTTGCTAAGATGTCTACAATTAGGACATTGATTGCTATTGCTGCTTGTAAGGGATGGAAATTATCACAATTGGATGTGAAAAATGCATTTCTAAATGGATACATTGCAGATGAAGTATATATGGAGCAACCAGAAGGCTTCATGGAATCAATTGGATCAGATTATGTGTGTAAGCTCAAGAGAGCTTTATATGGGTTGAAGCAAGCCCCAAGAGCTTGGAATTACAGATTAGTCAAGTTCTTGAATGAATGTGGATTTCAAGCATCAAAGGTAGATAGTAGCTTGCTAGTGAAGGCAAGTGAAAATGGATACATTTACATGTGCATTTATGTTGATGATATTATTGTTACAGGAACAGATGCTCAAGGAATCAATGAACTCAAAAGACAAATAGAGAAGGAGTTTAAGATAAGTGATTTGGGAAACTTATCTTATTTTCTAGGAATGCAGATTGTGTATACTCAACATGGAGTATATGTGTCACAAGAGAGATACTTGAAGAATCTTCTAGTCAAGTTTAACATGGAAGATTGCAAGACCTCAACTACACCATTGGAGGTAAATCATAAATTAAGCAGGTATGGAGGTGAAGAGTTTAGTGATATGAAGAAATATCAGAGTTTGGTAGGTAGTTTAATCTATGCTACCTTGACAAGGCCAGATTTATCATATGCAGTAGGTGTGTTGTCACAATTTATGCATTGTCCAAAGAAGACTCATTGGATTGCAGCCCAAAGGGTACTCAGATATATCAAAGGAACCCTAAGTGAAGGTTTGTATTATGGTTTCACTTCTGACACAAGAATCAAAGTGTTTAGTGATGCAGATTGGGCAGGTGACTCAGATGATAGAAGGTCTACTCATGGGTATCTCTGTTATGTTGGAGATAAGCTAGTTTCTTGGTGTTCAAAGAAGCAACATACAGTTGCTTTATCATCCACAGAAGCTGAGTATAAGGGAATGGTAGAAGCTGCAAAGGAAGTGATATGGTTGAAGACCTTGATGAAAAGTTTTGAGATTGATCATAGTACTCCAATAATTTTTGGAGACAATATGAGTTCTTTGTATTTGGCAGCTAACCCTGTTTTTCATGCCAGGACTAAGCATATAGAGATTCAGTATCATTTCTTGAGGGAAAAGGTACTAGATAAAGAGATTGAAGTGATGTACACTCCAACAAAAGAACAAGTGGCAGATATGATGACAAAGAGCTTGGATGGACCTAAGTTACAAAGGTTCAAAGACATGGCAAGTATAAAGAAGATAGAGAAAACCTCAATTGATGATTGAGGGGGAGCTGTTGGTGCAGACCAATCACCAATTGAAGGCTTGGAAGATTAAAGGATGAAGGAAGAATCAATTCTTAAAGTTTGGAAGAAGATTACATTCAGAGGATAAGAGAAGTGTACACATATGTACATTAGTTTAGTCATAACTGACTTAGATTTTGTTTAGTAAGAATCATGTACAAATTTATCTATAAATACTTTGAGAAAAGTCGGGGCAAGTATGAGAGCATATGTGACAATAGTTAGAAGTCAAGAATGAGGAAGTTAGATGTCATGAGATAGAGAAAAAGTTAGTTGAGTTTTCTCTCATCACTCAACTGTAAATTTTTCTGAGTAATCAAAAATATTGCGCCCGATGTTTCTGTGTCTTCTCCTTCTACAGTAGATCAACTGTGAAATGCTTTTGTACAAGTCTAAGTCTAGAGTTGCTCGACCTCTGTACAAAGTTTTAGCTTCCAATTGTAATCAGGCTTAGAGAATTAAGTGTAGGAACATTCATATGTGAAGTGTATTCACAGGTTCCTAAAACAGGCGCAGATTTTGAACTTAATGTTTTGATCATTTCTCCCAGCACAGTTTAAAGTTTTGCATGAGTGAGGACTTAATCTTTAAGTTGAAAGATAAGCTACTCATGGCTAGAAGCATTTGCTTAAACGGGTTCTATTCAAGGAGAACCAAGTCTTAAAAGTTGCAGGTGTAAAATCGAATGTTCTGAATGACAGTTTCTGACATAGGTAACTTGTGAAGTTGATTTCTCAAGTTATACTAAAGCTTTTGAAGTAATTCAACTTGGAGGAGGTGCGCAATCTCTAGAAGATACTTCGTACAAAGTTTCATCAAAAACTTTACATGTTTGATTGGTCAATGTGGAGAAATAGTGCAGCAGACTTTTCTGTGTTTCACCTTCTTCACAGATTTGTTAATCCTTTGATAATCAGTAATTGATCCTATAAATTAGTGGAAGTTTTTGACTTACTCTTGGTATAGAGGTGCTCTAATCACAAGAGTAGGTTGTTCTTTTGGAGATTAACACTCTCCATCAATTCCTAACCCATCAGCTGCCCAATGATGTTGATCTGGATTTACTCCTTTATTTAGAGCAAAATTTACAATTTGTTCCTCAAACTCATTATGCATTTTCCTTATGAATTCCATTCTTGATTCCCTGTCTGTTAAAAGCTTCTAAACAAATTCATATGAATATTCTTCAATAACTTTACCTTCTTGTTCACCATGTTCTTCAGAATTTTGATTTTGAAACCTGTTATCCTCTCCTCCCTCATATTCCTCTGCTTGTTTGGTCACTACCTGTTCTCCAACTTATTTTCGTGAGCATTCCAAGTTTTTCTGTAACTTTTCCACCATCAACATTAACCCTTGTTTCTGAGATATCAATTGCTCTCTCTCTCTGATTTCCATTCAGCCCTTTCTTTTGTTATTTCCAAATGTAAATTGTTATATCCTCTCATTGCACTGGTAGTATGCACACTAGCTTGTTTCTCCATTTCCTTGGCTTCCTTCAATTCTGCTTGTAACCTTAGAATTTCCTTATTCAACTCTTCCTTCTCATTTTGAGTTCTTTGTACAATCTGACTCTCTTCTTTCATCTGACCTTCCTCCATCAACAATTTGTTTATGTCTTCATTAGCTTTGACCATTATTTGATATGAGCTCTGAAGAGTTCTAAATCTTCCTTCCATTTTCTTTAATTCCATTTCCATTTTATTAATATGCTCCAACTGCTTGGTACATTTGTTTTCAAGAAATTGAATTTTTTTCTGGCTTTGAACCTCTTGTTCTTCTAATGAAATTATTCTTTGAGACAAAATTTCATTATTTTCCTTGATGACCTTGATCTGATCTTCCAGCTGCTCCTTTTCTTTCTTTTGCTCTTTAACGATCATACTACCTTTTACAAATTCTGACTCAGCCACCATCCCTGATATAATCATATTTTTGCTGGAGGGTCTAAATTGTTCTATGTTACTCATGATGATTTTACATGCAGATCTGATATCCTTTGGTATCCTTTCAAGGCCAATTTCCATCTCAATTTGCTTTACTTCTATCTGCTTTTCCTCTTTATATTCATTTTTTTCTCCATCTTCTTCCTCAAATTCTGTAACGTGATTCTCTTCTTCGTCATAGTTTTTTTCTTCTTCCAATACTTCTCCCTCTTTTTCATCAATTTCCTATTGTTTTTCTTGAATAACTTGTCTTTCCTCTTCTTGGACTTTGTTTCCTTGAATTGAGGTTGAGTCACTCTCCACTAAATTCTTTATTTGATCATTCAATTGATGCTCCTTTTTTTCCACCTCCTACTCATCTATATCCATAAAGTCTAATTCTTCTTCCTTTTCCTGATCACCTATATGTGTGGACTCTTCATTATGATCTAGATTATAAAGTACCTCCTCTATACTCTGATTTATTTGTGTTTCAATTTTCCCTTTTGTATATTCCTTAGAATCTATTCTTTCTAATCTTTCTGATATTGCAACCTTTTCTTCCTCCTTGCTTCCATCCTCTTGACTCTGCATCTGACTATATAATTGTGTTTTGCTTTCCAATCCTTGTTTTTCCTCATATAGTTGATAATGAGGTTGTTGTGAGGGTTTTGTCCATATAGCTGGAAATCCTGTGTCTATCAGTCCACTGCTGAGTTCTTTACGTGCTTCAACCTCTTCTTCCCTTGTTACTTCTTTACCTTTTAATTTCCTTTTTTCCTCCCCAGGACTATCTTGTTTTGTTGATTCTTCACAGACCTGTATCCCTTCTAAATTTTGACTCAATTCCTCTGGTGTTTTCTTTTTTACAGAAGCTTGTACTATTGTTACTGGTGTGCTGGGTACTGAGAGGTTTAAACTCTTGAGAAGGAAATTCTCTATATCACTTTCAGAATCGGATGAAAATTGTGAAGATGTAGCTACCCCTTGTTTGTCCACTCTATGCTCTTCTATTCCAATTGATTTCTTTTGATTCTTTTCTTCTGATAATATTTCTGATGATAAGTTTACTGACTTTTGCATTTGTTCCTGTTCAACTGCCTTACCCTTATTCTTTTTGGTTGACTTCTTTTTCTGGACAAGCTTTTTCACCACCACTGTGGTTCTAGTCTCTGGAGGACCTTGTAATTCCTTAAAATAATCCAATAGTTCCACTTCTTTCTTAACAAACACTTCTTCAGTTTTTGTAGCCATCATTTGATCATGTAATTCTTCCTAATGTTCCACCTCTTCCTGTATCCAATCTGTTGCTTTACATGAATAATTTTCCAACATTTTCTGATACTGAGCTCGATAGATTGCCCTCTTATCATTACCTTGAGTAAAATAAGAATCATTTTGTTCTTTGCTAGTTTGAGGTGGGTGGGGTTCCTTTGAGTCCTGAACTTCTTTCTCAGCTGCTTCACATTCCTCTTTTGTCACTTCTTCCTATTCCAAGACCACATTCCTTGGATCTAGTCTTCCCTATTTTACTGGAATTACTTCATTTGATACCCCTTTCCTTTTCCTTCCTGATCCCCTCATGCTTGTCTGTACTTCTGCTTCTCTTATAGACATCATCTTTGAAGGATTTTTAACTCCTGCCATCAAACTCTTGAAATATTGAGCTTCTGGAGCCAACTTCAACTGATCCTCCATACCTAAAACATGGTATATAATTCTTGTTAAAAACTGTGCTCCATTCATAAACTTTCTTTGCTCCCAATGCTTTGCTGCTTCCTTCAATTGTTCATGAATGTAGGGAGTTACATCCATTACTCCAAATGGTTTAGTGTTCTCCTTATTAGCGAACATAACCAATGTCACTAGCTTATGCGACATTGTATATCTTGGCAACTTTGGAAAACATAGATACTGAAGAAACATTCTGGTAGAAAATTCTTCATTTTCTTTTCCTTTGAAGTCCACAAACTTTGAATATCCAGCATATGAGGATGCATTCTTCTTGACAAAACTGCCATCCAATTTGGTTCCCATGGGATAGAAATGAAGAGCTGCCCTGATGTGTTCTGCTTTTATGGTGATTTGTACCTCTTTGTTCTCTTTGTTCTTAACTGAACATTTGAAGTATGCATCATTGCCTTTGCCCACTTCCAATAGACTAGACATGACTTGTGATACTCTCTCAAAATCTATAAAGAAGAGAGGTTCATCCAATAGTCTATGTAACCCTAGAGCCTTCCATATTTTATGATTAGCTACCATTTTTTGAAATTTGTAGAATTCCTGACATAGCATGGTATATTTATGATCTCCAATTCCCACTATAAAGATATGCTGACCAATGATGTTGATAGTTTCCCTCAGCTCTTTGGCTATCTTCTCAGCTTCTCGGATATCCTGTTCTTCATCAGATTCTAGCTCTACATCTTCCGTTACTGCTTCACTATCCAAAAACCAGTGTCCTCTCGACAATGTCACAGATTCTGCTTTGAAGTCATGAATAGGTAATTCTTTTGCATTCACCATTCTGAAAAACATATAACACATCACACCACAAACTCCCACCACATGAGTCACAGGAGATATAAAAGAGAACACCTTTGTCTTGAGATAAAATGATATTCAAGAAAAAATAAAAGATAAACAATGACTTTCTTATTTGCATCACAGGTACAACACAATTGAAGTGATCATCACATGTGTTAGCAAGATATCTAGTGCTCTCCCTTTTTTAGATAAGAAAATAATGAATAAAATTTTAAAAGAATTTAGACAGATATAAGAAAAAAAACATTATCCAAAAGAAGAAATAATTACACAGTGACCGCTTAGTCCTACTGAATTATAACCTATATCTTGCTGGTGCTTTATAACTTATGAAATAAAATTTTTAATGATTTTCTCAAAAAAAATTAAATAATTTTCTCTTTCATCTCTTTGTTATATTCCAGAGATGTACATGCTTGAAGGAACGAGAAGTTCCTTGCTCGGGGGATAGCCAAGGCCAAGAGCCAGAGAGTTCATACGAGGACCTACTCATGATGGCCAGATGAGTAGAGGGACCTTAGAGAGAACTCTAGATGGTGACTAGGAAAGGGCTATAAATAGGCTGGGAGGTGAGTCCCAGGCATGTCATTCGCCACTTCTCACATTTGGTATCAGAGCACCAAGAGAGAGAGATCTTGGGGAAAGCTTGATGGAGCTTCATCATCATCTTTATGGTGGTTGCTTCTAACCAATGTTGATTCATAAAAGCATGCACAGATCTTGTTTGTGTGTTTTAGAATCTTTTGCAAGTATTGAAAGCAGGAAAAAAGACATGGTTATGAGGGCGTGTAGTGCCCAACATCACATTTTGGCAAAGTTTTTTATTTGCAGGTTTCTCGAATAAAGAGTGTGGTTTGCCAACCACTAGGCTGATGCCTATCATTGTAAAGACTATTTTTTTTTTTTCAGGCTTCATTTTCTTGGCAAAATGCTGTCGGAAATTTTGTAGCCACATGGCGTTATATGCCATGTGAGAACTAGAGTGATGTTGTGTTGTGTGACAGAGGAAGTCTTCTTTCAGCATAGCGAAAAGCATATAATTTTATTGAAGTAGAGAATAAAATGCATGAGTGAATTCATGTATACATAGACGATATGATTGCTAGAAAGTTGAAATGCATGATGCATTTTCTGTTTATAGAAGATAACTTTTTGGTATCACCACAATGAGTTAGGATGAGCATGAGGTATGTCATCGATGTACCATAGGCTAATTGTGCCGTTAGAGAGTAAAGGATAAGGGATATACATCAAGAACAACTAAGATGTGTTTTTCGACTAGTAACGCATGAGCACATAAATTGTTTTCATGCGAGTCTATGTATTTGATATAGATGCTTATCTCGAGTCTGCACAAGAGTGCTATGGTTATGATCATCAATACAAGTATTAAGTGCTTGTATATGATTGGTTGTGATGAGACTAATGAATGTGCAAGAAGCACAATGAATAGAATGGCATCCATAGATGTTCACTTTTACAAAAGGGTGGATACTATGTACAGAGTTGTTTTTTTTTTAACGAGACGATTTAGATGATTATTTAGTTTGCATTGATCTAGATGATCATTATATGCATGAATATATCCCCATGACATAATCCATCCAACATAATGAGTTAGTTTGTTTAATCATAAGGATTAACATGTCTCGTCCTTTTTAAGTTTGATAAAAATGATCGAGCAAATAGTTAGTGAGGTAGTAGCCTCATAGAGATTTGGATGCTAATCTTTGAGAGAATGCCTAAATTTATTGAAATTTGGAGGGCAAGTGGCCCTTAGGCTTTTCTTTAAGCTGACCAAGTTTCAAGTAATTTGGAGACTTTTAGATAGGTCAAATGACATCTGCACTAAAAGTGTTGCTAGTAGAGGTAGAGGCCTGAAACAAGTGACATAGGCCTGTTACAAAGGGCATTTCTCTTGATTGGTAGATCCAAATGGAATGCTTTTTGTTGGATATGAAAGCTTGATAAATGCAATTTGTGCATAATAAGTTTCATTATTTTTAGAGATCATGTGAAAGTTCAAATAATCTCTGCACATGAAAGTGCAGCCTTTGGAATTTGTGAAATGAACATAGACCATGTCACCTAGAGGTGATTGGTTCTCTTAGCTCATTTACTCCAATTGCATAATTTTTGTTTATAACATTAGGTGTATATGCCAAAACTAGATCCCCTACTTTCAAGTCTTTTTGTTTAATATGAACATCATGATATGCTTTTTGCCTTCTTTTATCTGCATATATGCTCATAATTGCTTGAAGTTTGGAAGCTCCAAGTTTTTCCAATTCCACCACTCTTTCAGATAACTCATGTCCATTCCACTTGTATTGATTGCCTACCTTTAATGTTGGAATGAGAAATTCCAAAGGCAAAACTGCACTTTGTAGTACCAAATGTGTGTTGTTTTCATGTGTTCTACAAGGTCCCATGGCTAGCAAAGGTACCAAAGTCATGACCCAATCAAGAATACTTTCAATTTTGAATAGGTAGGCATCTGGTGTTCATCATCCAAGGGTTAGTTTGACTCTTTAGTTTGTATCTTGGACAAATGATATGCTCTTAAATGAGTTTTCCCTTGTCTAATCACTACCTCGAACTCAAATTCCATCAATAGGAGAAACCATCTGACTATCCTACCTGTGTGGCATGGTTTATTTACCAAGTAGAGTAAGGCTTGGTGATCCATAAAGAATTTAAACTTGTTGGCTAAAAGATAATGTCTATATTTTTTACAGCAAATATCATTCCCAATCCTTCCCTTTCAATGGTTGCATAATTTTTTTCTATTGAATTCAATTGCCTACTAGCATAAGCAATTGGAAAGTCTAATTTTCTTCCTTCTATTGGTTGTGCGAGAACACATCCCAAAGCAAAATTTGAAGCATCAACATGAACATGAAAAATTTGATCCCACTGTGGAGTTTTTTAAATAGGTGTTGTCACCAAACAAGTTTTTAAAATTTCAAAGGCTTGGTCACATTCTATGGTCCACTCAAATTTTGTAATTAATGCGTACAAAGGTTTTGCAATATCTACGAACTTATGTACAAATTTTCTATAATACCCATAGTGTCCCATGAAAGTTTGAAGTTCTTTTACATTTGTCGGTTTTGGGAGATCCACTATGGCCTTAATTTTTCTCTCATCACTTGAAATTCCATTTCTAGAGACTATGTGACCCAACATTCTCCCTTGCCTCACAAAGAACACACATTTATCTAGATTTAGACACACTCTGTATGTTCTACATTTCTTAAATATATTTTCCAAATCTTTCAAATGATCTTGTCTTTTTAATGAAAAAGTGCAAAGATCATCAACATAGATTTCCATTATGTTTCTAAGAAATTCTTTGAATATAGTGGCACATTAACCTTTGAAAGGTTGTTGCAGCATTAGTTAAACCAAAAGGCATAACCCTAAATGTAAAAATTCCCCATTCTGTGGAAAAAGCAATTTTATGTTGGTCTTCCAAAGTTATTGTCACTTGGTTATGTCCTAAAAAACCATCCAAAAAATTATGGACCTCCTTACCTGCAACCCTTTCTAAGAGATGGTCTGTTATTGGTAATGGATAGCTATCTCTTATAGTTGCAGCATTAACTTTTTTCAAATTAATACATACCCTGAGTTTTCCATTTTTCTTAGGTTCCACAACTATAGGAGATATCCACTCAGTGTACTCAATTTCATAGATGAAATTGGCAGCAAGCAGTTTGTCAATTTCTTCCTTTATTTTAGTAGAGTATTTGTCGTTTAATGTATAGTGTCTTTGTTTGCTAAGTTTTGCATCAAGAGTAATAGGAATCTTATGTTCACAAATGTTAGGATCAATTCCTTTCAAATCCTTATAACTGTAAGCAAACACATCCCTATAAGTTTTAGCCAATTTCCTTAATGCTTCCTCCTCTTGATTTGTCATGTCATCAGCTATGACAATGTGTCTATCTTCCTCCTCTTCTTGAGTGATCACCACCTTCTTAGTTTGTTCCTCATTGTCATATGCCTCCCCCTTTTTCTTTTCTCTCTTTGGTTTCATTTTTAGAAGTAATCTGTCTTCTACTTCATAGGTCTTGAAGTTTGAAGGTACATCAAATTGTTGATCTTCTTTTTTTATTTTCTTATTCTTATCAATTTCTTGTTCTTTTACTATTTCTTTGTGTTTACTTTTTCTATATGTTCCTGAGATTTTGTCTTTTATAGCATCTGTAGCTTCCACTTCTTCCAGAAATTGTGTTTTTCTAGTTTTTAAAATTATTCCTTCCTTCATATCTTCCTCTGTTTTTGACACCTTTATCATTCGTATTCCTATATGAAAAATATCATATCCTTCTTCATTTTGGAATTTTACTCCCACATATTCATCATTGGCCAAATCCATTGTGGTCAAAATCTGATTCCAACCATAAGGCTCAAACTCTTCATCTTTAAATTTATGTGGTATGTAACTTTCATCTTGTGACTTCCTTTCATCTAGACAATCTTCTTTCTTTAACATCCCTTTTTTATATATGTGGTTCCTCATCACATTACATTTCCAAATTGATGATTATGTGTCATTCTAATCTTCACTCCCACATTCTTCACTCAGTTCCTCATTTTGATGTACTTTAAACCATTCCTGAGGGGACATATCACAATACTGCCCATTTCTCAAATTTACTCTAGTTACCCTTCCTTTGCTTTGAAGGTATAGGAAATCTTTTCCCCAAGCTTGCACAATTTGCATTTGTCTCATAAATGGTCTTCCTAGGATGATTTCATATGAAGTAGATTGTGGAAATTCAACTATGGAAAAAGTGTGCTCAATCTCTATTCCACATATTTCCATAATCACTTTTTCCCAAATTCCTAGGGGTTTTTCTATGTGTCCGTCTGCCAGTTGTAATCTCATTTTAGTAGGTATTAGCTCATTCTTTGCCCATTTCTCCCAGCTTTGTTTAGTCATGATTGCCACTCCATATCAATAGGTATCTACCACAATTCTTCCAGTTCCTATTGTTGTGGATCTACATTTTTTGACTTTATTTCCCAATTTTTCCTATTATGTTGCAAATGAGGATTTTGTTTTACCATCTCTTCCATTGTATTTTGATATAAAATTGTACAGTGTTTGTCTAGATTGATTTGGAATGTGATTTGTGAATTATCTTCCTGATCAATATGTTTCCTGGTTTTTGTTGCATCTGACTCTTCTCTTGTTGTTTAATGACTGTCTATTTCCCCAAGCTTAAGTTGTGCCTCCCGAATGATTTGTTTACATCTTTGCATTCTTTCATCCTCTATATCTGGCATAGGATATGCCATCACATGATCTGTAGGGTATGGTCCATCTTGAATTCTTCCTTTATATGCTTTTATCAGAGTCTCTAGACTTTGTGAATTTTTTACCCCTTCCTGAGTCTGTGTATTTTTTAGTTGGCTATTGTTTGTATGTTCCATAGTCTCCTCTTCCAAATTTTTACCCATTCTCATCTTCCTTTCCCATCTTCCTTTTTATCTATTTTTCTTTTCTTTTGCACATGAATTTTTCCTATTGTTCTGTATGTGTGTCTCACTTTTTATGCCTTGTGGTTTAGCTTGAGATCTTATTATGGCATTTACAGTTACTTGATCATGATCACTCAATTCTTCTTGCTCCATTATGTTAACTCTTTTTAATGGTATGTTACTAGATGTGTTCTGTTGTTTCTAAGGGTTTCTTAGGCAATCCCTTATTAAATGTTTCCTGTCACAATCCTTACAATAGGCTCCTTCCATTCTTAGTGTTGGAGGTTGTGGTCAGTCTCTAATGAAATGCTCTCTGACATTTTCATCTTTTTTTGTTTAAAACTATGTATCAGGGTAGCTGTACTATGTTTAGTTCCAATTTTGGAGAATTCCCCTATAAAGGCTTCAAGGAAAGATTCAATATCTGGATACATTCCCTTTCTCAATGGAATGAACCAAGACAATGCAGGTCCAGTTAGGGTTAGACCAAATGCTTCAAATTGCACTTTGTAATCCTCTACTTCTTCTGCCCTAATCAATTGTTTGAATTCTGCAGCATGAGCATGAGGATCAGAATACCCTTCATATTGATTCTTCATGCATTTTGCTACTTGATAGGGCCTAAGCATTCTTCCATGGTTTCGCCACTGATTTCTCCTTCTAATAGGAAAATCATTCATTCCTTCTGCTTCTCTTTCAAAAGGATTTGGGGAAGTGTGTACTCTCCTCCCTTGTTCTTGTTCCATATTAGTGTGATTTTCATTTTGTCTTGGCAAGTCTGGTTGCCCTAGGTTTTGTTCCCAAGGTCTCTTGTCTGCACACTGCCCTAAGTCATTAGAGTTTTATGGATCTTGTGAAAATATGTACACACATCCCTGGCTATCCTCATATCTACCATCCTTGAATTGTGCCACTGGCATTATACTTAAGGGAATTTCTAAGTTTCTCATCCTATTTCTAGATCACTAGTTTCAGATGCTTCATTTGTTTCATTTATATTTTCCATATTATTTATCTGTCCTAAATCCCTTTCTTGTAATTCTCCTACTACTGTCTCTATCTCTTTCCTTTTTAACTCTTGTTTATGAGGTATACACAATTTATTACTAGATCTCAAAATCATTCAATTATTTCACAATTCTATGAAGGGAATCATGTTTGTTACGATTCTTTGAAGGGAATCGTGTTTGTCACGATTCTATGAAGAGAATCGTGTTTGTCACGATTCTGTGAAGAGAATCGTGTTTGTCATGATTCTGTGAAGGGAATTGTGTTTGTCACGATTCTCTAAAGGGAATTGTGTTTGACACGATTCTGTGAAGAGAATCGTATTTTTCACGATTCTATGAAGGGAATCGTGTTTGTCATGATTCTGTGAAGGGAATCTTGTTTTTCATGATTTTGTGAAGGGAATCGTGTTTGTCAGGATTCTGTAAAGGGAATCGTATTTTTCACAATTCTGTGAAGGGAATCGTATTTGTCACGATTCTGTGAAGGGTATCGTGTTTTTCACAATTCTATGAGGAGAATCGTGTTTGTCACAATTCTCTGAAGGGAATCGTGTTTTTCACAATTCTGTGAAGGGAATCGTTGTTGGAGATAGATGTCTGCGGAAGAACGCGAACAGCACAAGGAATGAGAAGAAGCTTGGAGCACAATACACAATACTGAATGTATTACTAGAGAATGTACAAAGATAAGTAGCCCATTAGGGCAATAGGCATATATACAAGTCGGGGGAAAAAAACCTCCTAAAGAGGGAAAAAAGAGACCCAGCGGTCCTAGAGTGTTCACACA
Organism: Ceratopteris richardii; assembly: GCA_020310875.1. Lineage (NCBI taxonomy): Eukaryota > Viridiplantae > Streptophyta > Polypodiopsida > Polypodiales > Pteridaceae > Ceratopteris > Ceratopteris richardii. The sequence continues at coordinate 60,067 of MU260125.1, read as the reverse complement.
CATCACTACCTAAATATATCAACAAATCCCCCCTAGGAGTGATGCGATGAACAAGTAGCTGGCACTCATGTATAAGGAAGTTCCAAGCTATGTGGAAATCACTCCACAAAAGGAAGTAAGCCCAAAGCTTTGCGGAAAGCTTCAAACTTCTCCCTAGGCAGAGCCTTCATGAAAAGGTCTGCAATGTTCTCCTGTGTGGGCACATATTCCAAGCTGATCTCCCTAGCACAGAACCTCTCCCTAACATAATGATAATGCACCTCAATGTGCTTAGTGCGAGCATGGAACATAGGGTTCCTCGCAACTACCAATGTGCTCTGACTGTCAATAAAGATGGTTGTAATAAAGTAAGTTATGATCTAGGGATCCGATGGCTTCAGACAGATCTGAAATCGGATGCCGTTTGGTCACTCGTCTGTAGGACCAAAGATCTCAAGAGTAGACTCAAGCATAAGTCATGTGTTCTCATATTCAAGTAATCTACTTAGCCTAGTGGTTAAGTCTCATGGTTGTGAAGGAAGAGGTCTTGGGTTCAACTCCCATGGGGAGCATGGGAAGAGAGTTTTGCCCAAAGAGCTCTAGAGCCTTCTAACTCAAGTTAACGTGAGTTAACTTGAGTCCAGTGGACTTAACTCAAGAGGTGAGTACAACAACCACTAGTGGACTCTAGTGGAAGGTACTAAAGTAGTGGTCGAGATCACTCCAGCCACTAATAGACTCTAGTGGTGGATATGAAAGGAGTGGAGGAGATTGCACATGCACTTGTGGACTCTAGTTACATTTGTGGTCCTCATTAGTTCAAGCAGCTATATATACAGGCATAAGGTTGGGAGGAGAGTCATTCATTCATGAGTATTTCCAGTCGTTACACTGTTGCATTGGTATCAGAGCTTTCACTCCATAGTTTTCTTCTTCATCTTCTTGCTCGTGACTTTTGGCGTGCGAATTCTGCTCCCGCCCGCATTGAGATGCGTGTCGCCATCATTCTTATGCTTTAGCTTAGAGCAAAAGAGTACTAAAAAGAAGTAATCGCTCCTGTGTTTGGCGAGGGATTCGAACTTCCGCCCCTCTGTTGGGAGCGCACTGCTCTAACCACAAGAGCACATTGTCCGCGTGAAGACATATCTGCAGCAAATATTATTGATCAAAGTCCACGCTGGAGAAGATCCCAATCAGGAGATCAAAAGGTTAATTTTCTCTACTGCAGGCCCGACGGTGTTCGAACACGGGACCTTTGTACGTGAGCGCATCCGCCTATTCAGAAGGACAGGCTCTGTTTGTGGCGAGATACATTTGTAGAGATTTTAGTCTCATTCAGCCGCTGCAGAATGTCGCAGTTAGGAGATCAAAAAAGCAGCGCCATACGGGATTCGAACCCGGGTAGCCAGTTTGAGGGCTTGTTGAGATAGCCAAGGCGCTCAAAGGCTTTCTCTGTTTCGTATGCGCAGAAAACTCTGCTAAACCAGTGATCAAAGCTGAAGTGCAAGCCAAACTCTTATCCATCCAAGGAGCCAAATCAGTTGTTGCAGGCCGAACCCGAGAAGTATTCTGCTTTTAGCCAAATAAACAACCAAGGAGAATCAAAGATTGAGCAAAGTTTGAAGGAAGAGGAGCCGTGCAGTGAAGATCCGGAGGCCTAACTTCGTCATAATTCTAGCACTTTCGGCTAGAATCAAGTCGACCTCAACGGACCAAATCATCAGGGACTATTTCTTGTGATATTCTTGCATAGCTCTTTTGATTTTGTTGCACACACCACTTGCGTTAGGAATACTTAGTAAGTTTAATAACGCTTTGTGTGCGATGGAGGGGACTTCTAGCCACGTCTCGCTTACGAGTACTACTAGTACGTCAGTGTTTGTTTCTGTTCCTATTTTAGTAACATCCTCATTCATGCCTAGACCACCAATAGCTGCACGTGCATTGCATCCATTTGCACCTATGGTTTCAAATACAAGTCATGCGTCTGATGCATTTAATAGAGAAGCGACCATTGTAGCATTAGACGTTGAGGATTCTGCGAGAAAAGGGGAAACAATCACTACTCGAAACGAGGGGAAAGATATGGAGAGTAGGATGTTGCTAGTTGAGCAAAAGCTTGGACGGTTGTCTAGTATTCCGGATGAGGTTGCAGTCCTCCGTCAATCTGTTGATGGAATCCAGGATCACCTTAAGGCCATTTTGAACTTACTTCAGACGCCTAGGGATATCAGTAAGACTATTTTAGGTAGTCACACAGATACGATCACAACTTCACCAATGTCTGTTAGGATGGAAATGGATAAGGGATTATCCTCTCCCCAAATAGATATGTTTCCGCTAGCGGGAAGTATGAGCCGTCTTAGCCTAGCGTCTTCTACTCCCTTGTGTGTTGCTTTGGTAGGGATGTTAGAAAGCCATAACCGCCCTGTGGATCTTTCCTTGGGAAAGGAGATCCGTCCTCCTTACTTCTCTGGAGAGGATAAGGATAGGAATAAGGATGCGGTTTTGATTTTCTTAGAGAAATGGCAAGATGTCCATGAACTCAAACATACCCCCGATCATGTGAGGGTAGTAGAAGCCAGTTTATCGCTAGGACCGAAAGCTTATACATGGTGGATGAGTCTCTCTGAGACTCACAAGAAACCTACCACTTGGAATGAATTTTCCCACCTTTTCAAGAAAGAGTTTCTCCCCGAGAATGAGGAGGAACGCAATTGGGAAGCTTGGGATAAAATTCAGCAGAAGGGTAGACCGCTATTGGTGTATATTTCAGAATACAGAGATGTAATTCTGAAGTTAAAGAATTTAGATGACTTCCATCGACTTCGCGGTTTTGTCAGAGGACTTAACCAGCGAATTCGTAATGAAGTTAAGAGGCATGCACCTAAATCCCTTGAAGAGGCGATTAAGGTCGCACAGATTTATGAGGACAATTCACGTTTGGATGTCCCGCAGGAAAGCAGTTATTCCCAGAAGAATACCTTTAAGCGTAAGGGCAAAGGGACTAGATCTAATGAAAGAGTGTCTAAAAAACCTCGTGTTTTTAGACACATCCTTTCTCCAGAAGATCATGATAAAGCGCAAAAAGAAAACTTGTGCTTTAAATGTCTCAAGCCTGGACATCGAAGCCGTGTCTGTTCAGTCGGAAGAGAAAGTAAGGGAAAGGGTAAGCAGCAAATCAATCTGATTCACTCTTTGAACTTGGATGCAAGTTCAAGTGCAAAGAAGGTTCAGATTATGCATTGCGACAGTACCCATTCATGCCAAATTTCCAAAAACATGTGGCAACCTCAAGAGTTTGGTCCACATGATTTGGTCAAGTTGCATGGATCAGTAAAAGGGCACACCATCCGGATAATGGTGGATGACTCTGCTACGCATAATTTTATCAATTATGCGTTAGTAAAAAAACTGGCTCTTCCTCAGGAACCATCTCCTCATAAATACATTGTCTCCATGATGCACGGTCAAGGCACCCGTGTTTGGGACACAATGATATGTAATTTGGAACTAGAAATCCAAGGATTTAAAGACACCTTGGACTTCCAAATAATGAACATGGACCGGGTAGATCTTGTTTTAGGGAGAGAGTGGCTATGGAGTCTAGGACCTTCATTGACCAGGTGTTATTTTACAAATACTTTGGAATTCCAGCGTGACGGTGTAGTGTATAAAATCAAGGGTGAGCATGATGTTCCAAGTATCCCTTTGATTTCATACACTGAACTTCAGAAACTTGTCAATACTGAAGCCAGGACTCAAGCTTTTCTTGTCCTTGGCACCGATGTAATAGATTCTGATAATATAAATCAAGTTTCTTATGTCTCGTCCTTTATTCCTCGAGAAGTTCATGTTAAATTTAACAATTTAATGAAGGAATTTAAAGATGTGTTCCCTAAGGAACTCCCCTACGGCTTGCCACCCTCTCGTGGAAACATTGATCACAGTATAGATCTGTTTCCGGGTACCAAGCCAAAATCTCAAAACCCATACCGCCTCCCCTATGTCCAGAATAAAGAAGTAGAAAATCAAATCCAAGAGTATTTGGATAAAGGATTTATCCACCCAAGCCAGTCTCCATGGGCAGCACCCATCCTTCTAGTGAAAAAGAAAGATGGAACTATGAGGCTGTGCATAGATTATAGGGCGTTAAACAATCTTACGATAAAGAACAAGTATCCCATGCCACTAGTCGAAGATCTTTTCGATAGTTTAAAGGGGGCTAAAGTTTTTTCTAAGATTGATTTACGCCAAGGTTATCATCAGATCAGGATCAAAGTTGATGATATTCCTAAAACAGCCTTTCGAACAAAGTTTGGTCACTACGAGTTTTTAGTGATGCCGTTCAGGTTGACAAATGCACCCGCAACATTTATGACTTTGATGAATCAAGTGCTAAGCCGTATTTGGGAAAATTTGTTGTAGATTTTCTCGATGATATTCTGATCTACAGTAAAGATCATGAAAATCACTTAGAGCACTTGGAAAAAGTTTTTCAACTTCTTCGTGATAATAAACTTTACGGTAAAGAGTCAAAATGTGAATTCTTTACCCCAGAAGTAAAGTATTTAGGTCATATTATTTCCGCGGAAGGAATCAAAGTTGACCCTGAAAAGGTCCAAGCGATTCTTGAATGGCCTGAGCCCAAGACGGTTCGAGAACTACAAAGTTTTCTCGGATTGGCAGGATATTATCGGAAGTTTGTGGCTGGATATGCCAAGATTGCAGTACCTTTGACAGATCAACTCAAAGGGAAGCATCAAAAGTTAAATTGGAAAGAAGATCAAGCAAAGAGTTTTCAAGATCTTAAACTTGCTTTAGCATCGGCCCCGGTTCTACAGATTATAGATCCGAACAAGCCTTTCCAATTAGAGACAGATGCAAGTTCATCTGCAGTAGGAGCAGTACTAAGCCAAGATGGTTGACCGATAGCTTTCAAGAGTAGAAAGCTAAGTCCTGCTCAGCAAAATTACTCTACCTATGAGCGAGAGATGTTCGCTATTATTAATGCTCTGAAGAAATGGCGCCATTATCTATATGGATCAAAGTTGACCATAGTTTTTGATCAAGAGAGCATAAAGTGGTTTGCAAACCAACCTGATCTAAGAGGTAGAAAAGCGAGGTGGGCCGAGCAGTTGCAAGAGTTCGATTATGAACTCAGGTATAGAAAAGGAAAGTTCAACGCAGTGGCAGACGCCTTAAGTCGGATGCCTATGCTGAACAATCTAAGTTTTGTACAAATTCAAAGTGAATTTATTTCAACTTTGAAAGGAAGCTGCAAAGAGGATCCAAGCTTCAGTCAAGCATGGAAAGCAGCTGAACAAGATAAAAAAAATGAAGCAAGTACTTCTGAAAGAAAGTTTAAACACTATTCTCTCCAAGATGAATATTTGCTTTATAAAGGTAAGGTTTGTGTTCCAAGTACCTCGGACATACAAAAACAAGTACTTTTCGAATGCCACGATGCTCCAAGTGCAGGACATCCTGGAATTAACCGAACCTATGAGTTAGTAAAAAGATATTTTTATTGGCCTAGTTTGCATCAAGATGTGCAAAACTATGTGTCCAAGTGCCATAAATGTCAATTAAATAAGTTTGAACGACTTAAAGTTGGAGGATTGCTGCATCCTTTGGAAATTCCCAAAGGAAAGTGGGAAAGCATTTCCATGGATTTCATTTCTGGATTACCCCGCACTCAGAAAGGCTTTGATTCAGTCTGGGTTATCGTTGATCGATTGACTAAACTTGCTCAGTTTATTTCAGTCAAGACTACTTATAAGACTCCAGAACTTGCAAAAATATTTGTAAATCAACTTTATAGACTCTATGGTCTTTCAGTAGACATAGTTTCTGATAGAGATGCTCGATTTACAAGTCATTTTTGTTGAGCAGTCTTTAGTAGACTTGAAACTAAACTAAGTTTAAGTACAGCTGAACATCCCCAGACGGATGGACAAACAGAGAAAGTCAATCAGATTTTGGAAGACGTACTCAGAGCTTATGTTACTTCCAAACAGACTGACTGGGAAGATTATCTTCCATTAGCTGAGTTTGCCTATAACAGTGCCAAGAATTCATCAACTGAATTTAGTCCATTCATGTTGATGTATGGTTTCCAGCCTAGGTCTCCTTATGCAGTAGGACTACAAAATGAACGAGTTCAAGCAGCTCAAGAGTTCCTTCAAGACATGAACTTTAAGCTCAAGTTAGCTAAAGAAAACCTAAAGAAAGCTCAAGATCATGCAAAGGCTTATGCCGATCCGAAGCGAAGGAATGTTACTTTTCAGGTTGGCGATCAAGTTTATCTTCGTATCCCTGAAAGATCGGAAAAGTTCAAGACTGGTCAATGTGCCAAGTTGTCACCTAGATATTGCAGTCCTTTTCCAATCACTAAGAAAGTTGGTTTGTGGGCTTATGAACTACAACTTCCAGACGATAGTTGGATTCATCCAGTGTTCCATGTTAGTCGGCTTAGGAAGAGTCTAACAGATTCAGATAATCTAGTTGGACAACAGGTTATACTTCCTATTCCAGTAAACGAAACAGTTCCTCATGAACCTGAAAGGATACTTCGCACCCGAGATAAACGTACAAGAAGTCACTTGTATGAAGAGTGCTTAGTAAAATGGAAGGATGGAACTGAAGAAAATTCAACATGGGAAAAAGTTTCCATAATCCAACAACGTTTTCCAGCTTTCAAGTTTTAAGTTGGTCCCAAATAAAGAAGGTTTTTTATTTTCAAGTTTCTAAGTAAATAACCTAATTGAATGAATGCATGTTCTTCAAGTTTTAGAACATGAGGCTCGGGGGTTGCCTACAGTTATATATATAGCTTTATTTTCGAGGATGAAAATCTTTCCCAAGGGGGGAAGAATGTAATAAAGTAAGTCTATGATCTAGGGATCCGATGGCTTCAAACAGATCTGAAATCGGATACCGTTTGGTCACTCGTCTGTAGGACCAAAGATCTCAAGAGTAGACTCAAGCATAAGTCATGTGCTCTCATATTCAAGTAATCTACTTAGCCTAGTGGTTAAGTCTCATGGTTGTGAAGGAAGAGGTCTTGGGTTCAACTCCCATGGGGAGCATGGGAAGAGAGTTTTGCCCAAAGAGCTCTAGAGCCTTCTAACTCAAGTTAACGTGAGTTAACTTGAGTCCAGTGGACTTAACTCAAGAGGTGAGTACAACAACCACTAGTGGACTCTAGTGGAAGGTACTAAAGTAGTGGTCGAGATCACTCCAGCCACTAATAGACTCTAGTGGTGGATATGAAAGGAGTGGAGGAGATTGCACATGCACTTGTGGACTCTAGTTACATTTGTGGTCCTCATTAGTTCAAGCAGCTATATATACAGGCATAAGGTTGGGAGGAGAGTCATTCGTTCATGAGTATTTCCAGTCGTTACGCTGTTGCAATGGTGGTGGTAGAAGAGTGACCAACACCCAAATCAGCCATAAGACATTTGAGCCACACACACTCAATAGTAGCTATGAAAGCTGCCCTATAATCAGCCTCACAACTAGAAGTGGCCACAGTAGGCTGCTTCTTGCTCAACCAAGATATACATGAGCTACCAAGCATGAAGCAAAAGCCACTAGTGGACACACGAGTGTCATAGCAACGAGGCTAATCAGAGTCAGAAAAAGCATGCAAATCTAGCGGTAGTGATCCCCCCTTAACCCAAGTAGCCGAGTACCACTCAAGTAGCGAAAGATACGCTTAACCACCTGCCAATGTTTGACTCCTGGGCAATGCATAAACCTGCTCATCTGTGAGACAACAAACTGAATATCTGGCCGAGTAATGCATAAGTAAATCAAGCATCCAATAGCCTGCTGATAGAGAACAGCATCGAATGCATCTCCAACATCATGAAGACTCAAGCATAAACGTGTCTCCATAGAAGTGGCAATAGGCTTAGAGTCTTCAAGGCCAAAACGCTGCAATAATGTGTCAATATATTTCGTTTGCCATTCCACCATCAACTTGCATAAACTGAATGCCCAAATAGTGATGCAAATGCCCCAAATCAGACGTCTCAAATGAGGCATGCAAATCAGCTTTAAAATCAGCAATATGCTTCTCAATAGGACCAGTGAGCAGCATGTCGTCAACATAGACAACAATGATCAGAAGCACATCATTAGCATGCTTAACATATAAGGTGCTTTCAGTTGGACTGTTCTCAAAACCATGTGCAATCAGATAGGCATGTATATTCTCATACCAAGCACATGGTGCTTGCTTTAAACCATATAATGCCTTCTTTAACCTGCACACCTAGTTTTCATGCCCTTTCTGCACAAAGCCACGGGGCTGAAAAACATACACTTCTTCATGCAAGTCACCATTCAGAAATGCAATTTTAATGTCCAACTGATGTACATTCCAACCATGATGGGCTGCAAGTGCACAAATGCTCCGAACAGTAGTCATACGGTATGTAGGTGCAAAGGTCTCATCAAAATCAATGCCTCTTCCCTACGCATAACCCTTTGCAACAAGCCTGACTTTATACATGTCAACTATACCATTAGGTTTACGCTTCAGCTTGTATACCCACTTAGTGCCAATGGCCTTCTTGCCAGGAGGCAAGTCACATAAAGACCAAGTACCATTCTTCATTATTGCATCATATTGGATTGCATAGCAGCCATCAAAATTTTCTGAATTTTATGCTTCATCAAACGAAACAGGCTCATTCTCATCACAGAGACTAGATGCAGCCATAACATAGCAATATGATGCAAAAGAGGCACTATGAGAGCCTGATTGAGTATGATATGATAGAGGTGCATCTAATTTGCTGTCACGCAAGGTCTGCACCAGCCATTTTGGCATACTTCTTGACTGCTCAATATCAGCTCTCTCATCAATAAGTGCATCATGTACATCTGCATCAGAAATGGAATTATCTGCATCATTACATGAAACCTACAAAGGCTAAGAATTTGCCTCATTAGGACCAACACTAGACTGTCCACCTGTAAAAAGAGGCAACAAAGTATCATACATATCTTTGGAGCTAACAGATGTCTCCTTAGTACATGAAAGCAATGGCTGAATAGCATCTTCCACAAAAACAACATCACGGCTAACTAGAATGCGTTTAGTCTATGGATTATACAGACGATAGCCTTTACTTTCAGAACTGTACCCAACAAAAATACATTTTACTGCTTTATCATCCAATTTTCTACGATGTTGTTCAGGCACTAATGCATATGCCAAACAACCAAAAACACGCAGATGAGCAACAGATGGCTTGCGGTCATACCAAGCCTCATATGGAGTGACAGACTACAGCGCTTTAGTGGGACATCTGTTCAGTACATATGCTACACACATGAGAGCCTCAAGCCAGAAACTATGTGGTAAAACCTGACTCTTGACCATACACCTCACCATCTCCATGAGTGACCTATTCTTTCGTTTAGAAACTCCATTCTATTGAGGTGTATACGACACTGTACACTGGTGTTTTATCCCACAATCAGCCAGAAATGCATTAAAATTAGAAGACATATATTCCCCCCCGATCAGAACGGAGGGTGCCCATTTTACATACTAACAGATTTTGAGCCAAAACCAAAAACTATTTGAAGCACATGAACACTTCGGACTTTGCCTTCAATGGATATACCCATGCATGCCTGGAAAAATCATCGATGAAAGTCATGAAGTAAAGATAATTCCCAAAAGAAGGTGTCTACATAGGACCACAGACATCACTATGTACAAGCTACAATTTTTGAGTAGCCCAAACTGCACCATCTTTTGCAAAGGATGAACGCTGCATTTTGCCCAAAATATATTCTTCACAAACATGTTTTCTAGGTGCCTCAAGTTTGGGCAAAGAGGACACCATTTCAGATTTTTGCAGGCGTAGAAAACTAGCAAAATTCAGATGACCAAAGCGTGCATGCCAAAGCTTTTCATCTGACATAGCCTGAGAATCATTTACTGCACATGCCAAATCATTTACAGATCTTTCATAGTCTATGAGCTTATATAGCCCATGACATAAAATGCCAGAAGCAATAATCACATCACCATTTGACAGATCATGGACTATACACCTGTCATCAACAAATTTCACAACCAAGCCAATCTTGGCTAATGCAGAAACTGATAACAGGTTCTTTTTTATCCCTGGCATAAATAAAGCATCTGACAAAGTGAAAGAACTACCATCAGCAGTAGTGAAAATGATCTTACCAACTCCTATAACAGGATAAGAGGAGTTTTTGGCACATGTAACAGTATTCCCTGTAGAGGCAGGCTCGAGTGAAGAGAAGAAACTAGGCTGTGAGGTAATATGTTTGGTCGCCCCATTGTCAAAATACCAAAATCTGAGTCTATTGCAGACATGCACTGCTCATGAGAAGATGGGTCAAAACTGCATACAGTAGTAAACACCCATTCTTCTTCCTGCACAAGATTAGCAAACTCTGTTTTTGGTGTAGAGGCCTCTGCAACAACCATTCCAGCTTCTTTCTTCTTTGCCTCTTTAGCAGCCAGTTTCGGACAGTTCTTTATGATATGATCATTCCCTTTACAGTACTTACAAAACAATTTTTGCTTTTCTGATTTCTTCTCATCTTTATCTTCCTTCTTCGAATATGCAGAATTAGCAGATTTTTTCTTACTAGTTGAAGAGCTCCATTTTCCTTTGCCCTTCTGACTAGCCAGGAAAGCTTGATCTGCAACTCGCATAATGGACCTATTCTACCTGGACTGATCTTCCTGCAACAGAACAGAGACTAAATCCTCAAATGATAAGGCATTTGGATTGCCTTTATCATCAACCGAAGAGTAGAAGCAAAACTCTGATATGAATCAGGAAGACCATTCAGAACGGTCTGCACAAGTGAGCTATCTGGTATAACCTCATCAACAGAAATCAATTGTTCCTTCAAGTCTTTGATCTTTGTTAGGAAACTCTCCATAGAATCACCTTCATTCATGTGCTCACTCTCCAATTGTTTTCAGAGATAAGCAACACGAGCCTCATTCGTAGCTTGGTACAATGTGGTAAGTGCATCCCAAGCATCCTTAGCTATTCTGCAAGAGCGAATGTGAGGAATAATGGCACATTTGACAGACAAAGCTATCAATGCATGTGCCTGGGCATCTCTGCCATCCCAACGAATTTGCTCTATAGTAGGTGGGGCAGAAACTGCAGTATGAACAGGAATATGCAAAATATCATCATCTTCGACACCTTTTGCATCAGCTTCTGTACCTATTGTTGTAATAGTTGCAGGTGTGATAGGACGTTTTTCAACACCCTGCACAATGTTCCATAGTCCTTTTGCAATTAATACATGTCGCATCATATAAGCCCACAACGGGTAGTTGGTACCATCCAATTTATCCTCAACAGCCAACATACGGAATACATCACTACTTTCAGCCATGGCCGGTGACTAAAATACCTTGATGCAGAAAATCGATTGTACCTCAAAAAGTTGAACGGAACTGCGCAAACGAGTTCTACTAGACCTGTAGCCCACTTCGAGACGCTTAAACTAGCAAACAAAAACTGGTATATACCTTTGGCACAAAAAGACGAAATAGCCTGCACAAGCACTGCGATAGTGCATTCGGAGCACGAAACGAGCTCAGATCGTGATTTCGGCACTACAGAGCGAAGCCGTTTTGAACTCCAAAACACATTGAGTATGCTCACCAAACTTCGTGCGATTCTGAGACTGCAAACGGAAGAGTGTCGACGACGCCCTAGATGAAGTGATGACCTGCTCTGATACCAATTGTTGGAGATAGATGTCTACGGAATCACGCGAACAGCACAAGGAAGGAGAAGAATCTTGGAGCACACCACACAGTACTGAATGTATTACTAGAGAATGTACAAAGATAAGTAGCCCATTAGGGCAATAGGCATATATACAAGCCGGGGGAAAGAAACCTCCTAAAGAGGGAAAAAAGTGCCTCAGTGGTCCTAGAGTGTTCACACATATCACTACCTAAATATATCAACAATCGTGTTTGTCACGATTCTGTGAAGGGAATCCTCTTTGTCACGATTCATTGAAGGGAATCGTGTTTTGCACGATTTTGTGAAGAGAATCATGTTTTTCACGATTCTATGAAGAGAATCGTGTTTTTCATGATTTTATGAAGGGAATCGTGTGTCACGATTCTGTGAAGAGAATCGTATTTTTCACGATTCTATGAAGGGAATCGTGTTTGTCACGATTCTTTGAAGAGAATCGTATTTTTCACGATTCTATGAAGGGAATCGTGTTTGTCACGATTCTTTGAAGAGAATCGTATTTTTCACGATTCTATGAAGGGAATCGTGTTTTTCATGATTCTGTGAAGAGAATCTTGTTTTTCACGATTCTTTGTTCCCAAACAATCGTGATTGCTCACAATCGTTAAAAACATGATTTTCTTTAAAAAAATCGTATTCTGGGAATCGCGATTGTGAGTTTAGTCACAGAATCACGATTCTGTGCAGCTTCTTGTAATTTTTGTGTTTTTGATTTTTTGAGTTCTTATTACACTATCAGCAGCGCCTATTCAAAACATTAACATGCAATAAAGAACATTCAACTAAAAGAGAATTTTTCCTTCAAAAATTTCAAAAAACAGAAAAATGTGATTCTATGTGTTCAACAATTTTCTGTGTTTTCTGATCCTATCCCAAAATTTTGAACTTGAATTTATGCAAAAACTTGATGTGAAGAGAATTACCTTGTTGCTTGATCAAGAAATTCCTAATTGCTTTGTAGTTACAGGAAATCGTGCTTTTGATAGCTCTCCTCACTCACTCTCTCTCACTCAAATGCCTGATTTTTTATCAATTTAAGTTTTTATAGGCTTCAGACAATCGCGATTGTGAATGATTTTTGATAATTCTAAATTCTTACTTTCCTGAGCCTTATTCTTGTGCAAGTTTATGGTTCTATTCCTAAAATCTTGTCCCTTCAAGCAAAATTTTCATATTTCTCCATTACTAATGAAAATCACGATTTTGTGTTCAATTTCCCAACATGATTACCTGATGCTCATTCTCACTGAAATTCTGCTTACCTCTAATTATGCAACTATTGAACCCTAAAATGGCTTACCTCAATACTCCTGGATCATTCTCATTATCTTACTGAAAATCGCGCTTCTGTGATGAGAATCGTGCTTTTTTTTGAACTTCTTGCTTTTGCACTTTTTGACTTTTCTTCCCTCTTGGTCTTCCCCACTCTTCTTCACCAACTCCAACTCAATTGTTTCTGCAATTATACACCACCCAATCTGAGAGATTTATGAAGAAGGAAGGAAATATCTAGGGTTTTGATTATCTTGAGTTCTACAACAGCATTTTCAATGATCTTGGTGCCTAAAGTGTGCCATTTTCATAGTAGAATAGAAATATGAAGTCAAATTTTCAAAATAGTACCTGTATCATACAGACGAGATAATCGCAATTCTGTAAAAACTGAGAATTTCCCATTCCAACTTTGTTCTTCTGCACTTTCTTACTCAATACACTGTGAATCACCTCTCTTCATACATCTTGGTCAGAAATACACAAGAAGCGTTCACAAATGCCATGGATTATACAATGAAAAGACTCAAGAAATGAAGAGAAAGATCATGGAAGGAGAAAACACGATTTTTTGCAGGAGAGCTCTCACATTACTTGGATAGCATCAAAATAATACAACCAACCTCTTCAAAATAGAAGAAATTATCTTTTATACTTTTTCAAGTGTCCCTTTTCACACTTGAGTTTTGGTCCTTTTCACCTTTTATTCTAAAAATATGCTATCAAAGAGCTTCCAAAAATTCTAGGAAAAATACATATGATCCTATCATTCATGAGGAAGACTCTTCCTCAATTTTACATCATTTGTATAAATATTTCTACAAATTTTTGACATTTTCCATGTTGGTGCAGACCAATCACCAATTGAAGGCTTGGAAGATTAAAGGATGAAGGAAGAATCAATTCTTAAAGTTTGGAAGAAGATTACATTCAGAGGATAAGAGAAGTGTACACATATGTACATTAGTTTAGTCATAACTGACTTAGATCTTTTGTTTAGTAAGAATCATGTACAAATTTATCTATAAATACTTTGAGAAAAGTCGGGGCAAGTATGAGAGCATATGTGACAATAGTTAGAAGTCAAGAATGAGGAAGTTAGATGTCATGAGATAGAGAAAAAGTTAGTTGAGTTTTCTCTCATCACTCAACTGTAAATTTTTCTGAGTAATCAAAAATATTGCGCCCGATGTTTCTGTGTCTTCTCCTTCTACAGTAGATCAACTGTGAAATGCTTTTGTACAAGTCTAAGTCTAGAGTTGCTCGACCTCATTACAAAGTTTTAGCTTCCAATTGTAATCAGGCTTAGAGAATTAAGTGTAGGAACATTCATATGTGAAGTGTATTCACAGGTTCCTAAAACAGGCGCAGATTTTGAACTTAATGTTTTGATCATTTCTCCCAGCACAGTTTAAAGTTTTGCATGAGTGAGGACTTAATCTTTAAGTTGAAAGATAAGCTACTCATGGCTAGAAGCATTTGCTTAAACGGGTTCTATTCAAGGAGAACCAAGTCTTAAAAGTTGCAGGTGTAAAATCGAATGTTCTGAATGACAGTTTCTGACATAGGTAACTTGTGAAGTTGATTTCTCAAGTTATACTAAAGCTTTTGAAGTAATTCAACTTGGAGGAGGTGCGCAATCTCTAGAAGATACTTCGTACAAAGTTTCATAAAAAACTTTACATGTTTCATAGGTCAATGTGGAGAAATAGTGCAGCAGACTTTTCTGTGTTTCATCTTCTTCACAGATTTGTTAATCCTTTGATAATCAGTAATTGATCCTATAAATTAGTGGAAGTTTTTGACTTACTCTTGGTATAGAGGTGCTCTAATCACAAGAGTAGGTTGTTCTTTTGGAGATTAACACTCTCCATCAGTGGTATCAGAGCAGGAGATATCAAATTAAGGAAAGGAGGATTCCGACTGCTGTAGATTCAAGAAATTTAACACTTGAAGGACTAAGAAGTGAAAGCTTGGAGTCAAAGCTTGAGGAGAAGACTATTTGACATCAAGAAAGGCAAAAGGAGTCTAATTCGAAGTAAAGGTACATACATTGTTTGTAAAGCTTGAAGATTTCAATACACAGGTGGACACAAGATGGGAGAAAGCTTGCAGATTGATAAGCTAGATAGGGAGAACTATCCAGCATGGTCCATGAGGATGGAAGCACACCTCATGAGCAAAGATCTTATATCATTTATTACAGGAGATGAAGAAAAACCTGAGTTTGCAGATCCTAGTATTCCTACTAGGGAAGAGCTTGCAATGTTGAAGACTTGGATGAGAAAGGATGCTCAAGCAAGGAGTATCATCTACATGGCTGTAAATGATTACCTTCTACCTCACATTAGAGGTTTGGAAAGTGCTACAGATGTTTGGAATGCCTTGGAAGAGCATTTCCAAATTACAACTAAGTCAAGGAAGTCCTCACTATGGGCCGAGTTCACAACCTTCAAGAAGAAGAGCTCACAATCAATTTCAGATTATGTGGCAAGGATGAAAGATATTGCAGATAGCTTGGGAGCAGTGGATGAAGACATTGAAGAGGAAAAGTTGGTAAGACAAATACTTACAGGTTTGAGAGGAGATGAGAAGTGGAAGCCTTTTATATTGTCCATAGAATTGTCACTTGATCACTTTACTCCTGATCTTAATCAATTGCTAGGACACATGCTAACCTTTGAGCAGGATCTTAAAGGAGACAATGATAGAAGTACAAGTCAAGCTATGTACTCCAAGGACAAGAAAAAGAATGGCAAGGGAAAGCAATCAAATGATGATGAAGGGAATTCAAATCAAGCTAACTTCACAAAAGGGAAGATGAATTTCAGAGGTAAAGGAAGAGGAGGTAAGAATAAAGATAATGCTAAAGCTTTTTGGATTTGTGGCAGAACAAATCATTTGGCAAATGATTGTTGGTATAACAATCAAAATGGTGGAAGCAATAATCAGAATTATAATCAAAGAGGTAGAGGAGGCAGAAACCAAAGAGGCAATTTCAGAGGAAGAGGAGGTAGGACATCATATGGTAGAGGAGGTGGAAGAAACTTCCAATCTCAGTCCTACAACAATAATTATTACAATTATGCATCAGATCAGAAGGATGACATGACTCTTATCTTGAATGCAACTCATGAATCAATGGGAGAAGATCAAAGAGTGTTTTATATTGACTCAGGGTGCAGCAACCATCTGAGTGGGAATCTATCTTTGATGACTGATATGGAAGCAAGGGTAAATGGACATACAGTTCAGACAGGTGACAATACCAAACATAAAGTGGAGAGCATTGGATCAGTGAAGACAAAGAGTGGAAGTACACTTTTGAGCAAGGTACTTTATGTTCCTACTATTCCTAAAAATTTGATAAGTGTAGGGCAAATTGTGGAGAAAGGATATGAGGTAAGATTCACAAATGATGGTGTTTATGTACAAGATCCAAATCAGGGATATAGAAACATAATTGCAGGTAAAAAGGAAGGAAGATTGTTCACTCTCAAAATCCAAGGTAATGTGGGACATGCATTATTTACCTATGGAAGTCAAAAGGTATCTGAATTAGACCTATGGCATAAAAGGCTAGGTCATTTCAATGAGAGAGCTATAAAGGAGATGTCAAAGAATCAGGTGGTGCTTGGATTGCCAAACATTGAAGGACAACATATGGTGTACAAGTGTGAAGCTTGTCAATTAGGTAAAGCACATAAGAGTTTTTATAACAAATCAGGGTACAAGCATTCAAATATGCTTGAATTGGTTCATACAGATGTATGGGGTCCCTCAAGGGACTATAGCATAAATGGATCCAGATATTATGTGTTCTTTGTTGATGATGCAACCAGGTGGATTACTTTGTATGTAATCAAGGATAAATCAGAAGTTTTCAAGACATTCAAACATTTTCATGCTTATGCAGAAAGGATCACAGGGCAAAAGCTCAAGAGGTTAAGATCAGATGGAGGGGGAGAGTATTTCTCTAAAGAGTTTGATGATTATTTGTGGAATGCAGGTATCAAAAGAGAAGTAACTTGCAGGTACTCCCCTCAACAGAATGGAGTAGCAGAAAGGAGGAATAGGACTCTTGTAGAGTTTGCAAGAGCCATGATGAAGGAAAAGAATTGTCCAAATTACTTATGGGCAGAAGCCATTAACACTGCAACATACCTTGTGAATAGGTTGCCTTGCAAAGCTTTGGATGGAGGAACCCCTTATGAAGCATGGTGGGGTAAGAAGCCTACTCTTGATCATTGTAAGGTATTTGGATGTATTGCATATGCTTATGTTCCTTCACAATTAAGACATAAGCTAGAACCAAAAGCAGAGAAGTATGTGTTTATTGGATATGATGATAGACAGATGGGTTACAGGTTGTGGAGTCCATCCACAAAGAAATTTCTTGTTACTAAAGATGTGACATTTGATGAGCAAAATATATGGTATACAGGATCACCAAATGAGTTTGCAGGTGTTGAAGAGATGCAAAGGAAAGGGAAGGCAAAGGTAAAAGTATGTGAAGAAATTGTTGATGAAGTTGACTCTAGAAGTAGAGTGCAGGATCATGTAGAAGAAGGGCCAAGATTTGATCCAGAATCAAATGAGGCTGAAACTTCAAGAAGTGCAGAAATCAGAAGATCTACAAGGGAAAGGAAAGAACCTATAAGGTATAGTTATGATACATCTTTCCTAACAACAAAAGATTATGCTTACATTGTGAAAACAGAAGAAGATCCAACCACTTATGAAGAAGCCAAAGGTAAACAGAATTAGGAGAAGGCAATGCAGGAAGAGTATGATGCTCTACTTGAAAATGAAACTTGGGAACTAGTACCAAGACCAAAGAATCAGAAGGTCATTGGATGTAAGTGGGTATATAAAACAAAGAGGTTTGCAGATGGTAAAGTGTCTAGATATAAGGCTAGACTTGTGGTCAAAGGTTATGCCCAAACTTATGGGGTAGATTATGATGAAACCTTTAGTCCTGTTGCTAAGATGTCTACAATTAGGACATTGATTGCTATTGCTGCTTGTAAGGGATGGAAATTATCACAATTGGATGTGAAAAATGCATTTCTAAATGGATACATTGCAGATGAAGTATATATGGAGCAACCAGAAGGCTTCATGGAATCAATTGGATCAGATTATGTGTGTAAGCTCAAGAGAGCTTTATATGGGTTGAAGCAAGCCCCAAGAGCTTGGAATCACAGATTAGTCAAGTTCTTGAATGAATGTGGATTTCAAGCATCAAAGGCAGATAGTAGCTTGCTAGTGAAGGCAAGTGAAAATGGATACATTTACATGTGCATTTATGTTGATGATATTATTGTTACAGGAACAGATGCTCAAGGAATCAATGAACTCAAAAGACAAATAGAGAAGGAGTTTAAGATAAGTGATTTGGGAAACTTATCTTATTTTCTAGGAATGCAGATTGTGTATACTCAACATGGAGTATATGTGTCACAAGAGAGATACTTGAAGAATCTTCTAGTCAAGTTTAACATGGAAGATTGCAAGACCTCAACTACACCATTGGAGGTAAATCATAAATTAAGCAGGTATGGAGGTGAAGAGTTTAGTGATATGAAGAAATATCAGAGTTTGGTAGGTAGTTTAATCTATGCTACCTTGACAAGGCCAGATTTATCATATGCAGTAGGTGTGTTGTCACAATTTTATGCATTGTCCAAAGAAGACTCATTGGATTGCAGCCCAAAGGGTACTCAGATATATCAAAGGAACCCTAAGTGAAGGTTTGTATTATGGTTTCACTTCTGACACAAGAATCAAAGTGTTTAGTGATGCAGATTGGGCAGGTGACTCAGATGATAGAAGGTCTACTCATGGGTATCTCTGTTATGTTGGAGATAAGCTAGTTTCTTGGTGTTCAAAGAAGCAACATACAGTTGCTTTATCATCCATAGAAGCTGAGTATAAGGGAATGGTAGAAGCTGCAAAGGAAGTGATATGGTTGAAGACCTTGATGAAAAGTTTTGAGATTGATCATAGTATTCCAATAATTTTTGGAGACAATATGAGTTCTTTGTATTTGGCAGCTAACCTATTTTTCATGCCAGGACTAAGCATATAGAGATTCAGTATCATTTCTTGAGGGAAAAGGTACTAGATAAAGAGATTGAAGTGATGTACACTCCAACAAAAGAACAAGTGGCAGATAAGACTACAAAGAGCTTGGATGGACCTAAGTTACAAAGGTTCAAAGACATGGCAAGTATAAAGAAGATAGAGAAAACCTCAATTGATGATTGAGGGGGAGCTGTTGGTGCAGACCAATCACCAATTGAAGGCTTGGAAGATTAAAGGATGAAGGAAGAATCAATTCTTAAAGTTTGGAAGAAGATTACATTCAGAGGATAAGAGAAGTGTACACATATGTACATTAGTTTAGTCATAACTGACTTAGATCTTTTGTTTAGTAAGAATCATGTACAAATTTATCTATAAATACTTTGAGAAAAGTCGGGGCAAGTATGAGAGCATATGTGACAATAGTTAGAAGTCAAGAATGAGGAAGTTAGATGTCATGAGATAGAGAAAAAGTTAGTTGAGTTTTCTCTCATCACTCAACTGTAAATTTTTCTGAGTAATCAAAAATATTGCGCCCGATGTTTCTGTGTCTTCTCCTTCTACAGTAGATCAACTGTGAAATGCTTTTGTACAAGTCTAAGTCTAGAGTTGCTCGACCTCATTACAAAGTTTTAGCTTCCAATTGTAATCAGGCTTAGAGAATTAAGTGTAGGAACATTCATATGTGAAGTGTATTCACAGGTTCCTAAAACAGGCGCAGATTTTGAACTTAATGTTTTGATCATTTCTCCCAGCACAGTTTAAAGTTTTGCATGAGTGAGGACTTAATCTTTAAGTTGAAAGATAAGCTACTCATGGCTAGAAGCATTTGCTTAAACGGGTTCTATTCAAGGAGAACCAAGTCTTAAAAGTTGCAGGTGTAAAATCGAATGTTCTGAATGACAGTTTCTGACATAGGTAACTTGTGAAGTTGATTTCTCAAGTTATACTAAAGCTTTTTAAGTAATTCAACTTGGAGGAGGTGTGCAATCTCTAGAAGATACTTCGTACAAAGTTTCATCAAAAACTTTACATGTTTGATAGGTCAATGTGGAGAAATAGTGCAGCAGACTTTTCTGTGTTTCATCTTCTTCACAGATTTGTTAATCCTTTGATAATCAGTAATTGATCCTATAAATTAGTGGAAGTTTTTGACTTACTCTTGGTATAGAGGTGCTCTAATCACAAGAGTAGGTTGTTCTTTTGGAGATTAACACTCTCCATCATTCCAAATAATTTTTCTTCATGTATTGCTTCTTCTAACAGACCCACAACCTTTATCTCACCTCATCATAGAACTCTTTTGTTGATCCTCTACAACATCACCCTCCTCATTGGTTCCCACACCTTTAGTGGTTCCCCAATGACACTCTTGTTCATTTCTTGTCAATCAATATAAGGTGCTACTAAACTCATTGCTCGAGACCTTCTCCATGATTACACGTCTCCAAGTCTTCAAACATGTTTAGCTCCACTTGGTAACTCTGTTTTCTCTCTTAGCCCTTGCATATATGCACATAAGTATCACTATTGCAGCCTTTTCTCTCTAAGCATCTCTACCCTACGAATGCAGCCCACAGAATGCCACACTCAACTTCTTCCAGTCCAAAAAATTCCACACTCAACTTCTTCTATCTTGCCCTATAATAGAAACAAACTTCCTATGAAGATCCACACATCTTTCTTGAAGTCTCATATCCTTCACTCTCCCTATCTTCCTGTACGTTCCTCTATCTCCATGAATGATCTTCACTATGTGATGTGCAATGACTCTCACTCCACTATTCAACCAATCCAGATTAGGAGGTGATGGCATGGGTGAAGAGATTCTAATCAAGTGGGATGGTGTACATATTCATTTCTTTCTTCTTAGAACAAAAGGGCTCCCTTCTTGAGGCGCAAAGAGACACAATACCATATAGTAGATGAAGGGCCACCTTGTTCTCTAATAGCAGTCTAGACAAAGAACAACTTGTTTCTTGAAGTCATGATGCTCATACACTTAAGCTTTCACATACCTACAATGATTCCCTATATGGATGGGAAGTTCATTTCCTTCATGAAACTTGATTGTTCTACTTCGAATACCTATGAGATGGGCCTGATCTATAGCAAGGATAGTTCCTTTGTTTCTTTGAACATCAACCACTTTTCCTATATGGATGGGAACTCCATTTCCTCTGCAACACTTAATTGTTCTACCTCGAGTACCTATGAGATTGGACTACATAGGAAGGATAGTCCCTTTGTTTCTTTGACCATCAGCCATCTTTTAGTTTCTCATATATCTTTAGATTCTTTGATTCTTTGAGCGCAAATGCGATGCGAAAATCCTTCCATGCTAGGCCAAGCTTTAGATAAGGTCTCATCATTGCTAAACATGCAACAAAATGAATAGGGTCATTGAGACTCACTTCATGAGAGTTTTGTGGTCATTCTCTTTGCTTTTTTAAAACATTGTAAGTCTTGGGCTTGCACTTCTTCTCATAACGTTGGTTTTCGTGCTTCCTATCTTGTCAACTTGTAATTATTTTGAGATGTTTTCATTCAATGGCTCTTGGTATAATGATGATTTCCCTTGGCAACCACGAAGTAACTAGGTATTATATCACCTTCTAACAAAGATACTTGGATGGAACTTGTATTTGAGATATGATTGATTAAAATCCTAATTTTTGAAGCTTCTTGATATGTTGCTTAAATGTATACATTAGAATTAAATGTCTCGCTTTTAATCCTTTGTCTTTAACATGTTTGTTGAAGCATGCGTTCTTTCACCGTTTGTTAGCATAGATCCTTAATCAACAACATTTAGCAAGATTATAAAAGAGGAAGTAAATAGAGTGCGATCCATAACCTAATGGATGATTAAGTGCATACAAAACTTAGAAGACAATAAATAAACTATTGGAACAATTACAACACTAGATTCTGGAGAGAAGAGACAAAAAGAAAATGGTGAACTTTTGATGTATTATAAAGGGTTTGCTTGACTGTGTGTAAGACGTGGAACAAAATTGAGGGCACTAATTCCTCATATTTCTCTAGGAATTTGTGTACGAACCTTTTGGAAGGACAAACTCAATAGCCAGCTACATGGTTAGAATGTTCTTATGGTAGGAAGCCCTCGGATTAAGTTCTACCAATGGACCCACAACCTTCGTCTTGCCTCAACATTCACCTCTTTTGTTGATCCTCTATAGCTTCACCCTCCTTGTCAGTTCCCACACCTTCAACAGTTCCCCAATGACACTCTTGTTCATTGCTTGTCAATCAATATAAGGTGCTTCTAAGCTCACTGCTCCAGACCTTCTCCATGATTACACATCTCCAAGTCTTAAAACAGGTTTACCTCTACTTGGTAACCTTGATTTCTCTCCTAACCCTTACATCTATGCACATAAGTATCATTGCTGCACCCTCTT